>VWZO01007198.1:746625-780001 GCA_013396975.1 Bucco capensis
TCCGCTCGGGCGAGGGGCTCTTCCCGTGCCCTCCCTTGCTGGGGCTGCGCCTCCCGGCCGCCCCCCTCCGCCCGTTGCCATGGTGCCGCGGCCCGGCGTGCTGTGGGCGGTGGCGGCGGCGGCGCTGGCGCTGCTGCTGGGGCGGGCGGCAGCGGCGGCGCTGGCGGGGCCGGTGGTGCGCTGCGAGCCCTGCGACGCACGGGCGCTGCAGCAATGCAAGCCCCTGCAGCCCGACTGTGCCGAGAAGGTGCGCGAGCCCGGCTGCGGCTGCTGCCTCACCTGCGCCCTCCGCCCGGGCCAGTCCTGCGGCATCTACACGGAGCGCTGCGGCGCCGGCTTCAGCTGCCAGCCGCGGCGGGAGGAGGCGCGGCCGCTGCAGGCGCTGCTGGAAGGCCGCGGGCTCTGCACCAACGCCACGGCGGGCGGCAAGCTGCGGGCCATCCTCCTGCCGGGATCGCACGCTGCAGGTAAGGAGGGGCGAGGGAGCGCCGAGGGTGGCTCGGGCACTCGCCTTCCCTCTCCTTAAGAAGCGAAGTTGCAGAAGGCAGCGCGGAAGGCGTGGGCCGGCTTGCTGCAGAGCCCTCACGCTGGGGGAGCCTGCCTCTTCGCCCATTGCCGGCCCAGGAGGGCTCACCGGGTAGCCACGTAGCCGAGTTGGGGATCGTTTGGAAGGCGGGAGGTATGCTTTTGCCGCAGGGAAGATTTACCTCTTAGACTTTATTTATGTATATATCTTTGGCAGAGGGGTTGGACTAGGTGATCCCCAGAGGTCCCTTCCGATCCCCACGATGAGCTCTGTGATCTTGTGGTTCTGTGAGATTCCTTTTCTTCCACGCTAAGAAGCAGCTCCTCGAGAAGGCTGGAGAGTGGCTTGCTCCTTTGGAAGAGAATGGGCCTGGGGGGGCTGTTGCCTCTGGGGGTGCTTGGGGGCTTGCCGGGCTGCAGAGCCTGCGTAGAGAGAGGGGGAGAGAGATCCTCGCCATTTGGCCCCAGTGTTCCTGGAAAGAAGGTGCAGGAACGGTGGAGAGTGTGGGCTGACTCCTGAACTGCAGCCTGGCTCAGTCAGGGGAATGCTATGCACAGAAGGGAGAGAAAAAAGGGAAGAAAAAGGAGTTAACTCTTCCCCTGGCCCGGGAACGTGGTTGTTGAGAACAAAGCGTTCGCACAGCAGTATTTAAGAGGACGTTGGGTTTTTTGCCTGCACTGCAAATAAATTTTGGTCAAACGAAGCTTTCCCGGACCTCTTGGATGTCTTGTAAATGAGAGGTGCACAGAGAGGGTTTTGTTTTGTTGGAAGAGGAAAGGAACGGTTGGAAAAGGCTCTGTTAGCATGCACATTTGGAAACTTCAGACAGGGAAACTTGGGCTCCAGATCAAGCGAGCACAGCCCCTCTGTGCAAACGTTTCATTAAGCTGTTTGCTAACCAACAGCAAATATGTTAACATTCATTTAATAGAAAAGTGTGTCAAAAGGCTTTCCACTGTGTGTGCATATNCCCCCCTCCCCCCCGCCCCCCCCGGGGGGCCCCCCGCCGCTCCGCTTCGTTCCGCTCGGGCGAGGGGCTCTTCCCGTGCCCTCCCTTGCTGGGGCTGCGCCTCCCGGCCGCCCCCCTCCGCCCGTTGCCATGGTGCCGCGGCCCGGCGTGCTGTGGGCAGTGGCGGCGGCGGCGCTGGCGCTGCTGCTGGGGCGGGCGGCAGCGGCGGCNCGCTGCGGCGCCGGCTTCAGCTGCCAGCCGCGGCGGGAGGAGGCGCGGCCGCTGCAGGCGCTGCTGGAAGGCCGCGGGCTCTGCACCAACGCCACGGCGGGCGGCAAGCTGCGGGCCATCCTCCTGCCGGGATCGCACGCTGCAGGTAAGGAGGGGCGAGGGAGCGCCGAGGGTGGCTCGGGCACTCGCCTTCCCTCTCCTTAAGAAGCGAAGTTGCAGAAGGCAGCGCGGAAGGCGTGGGCCGGCTTGCTGCAGAGCCCTCACGCTGGGGGAGCCTGCCTCTTCGCCCATTGCCGGCCCAGGAGGGCTCACCGGGTAGCCACGTAGCCGAGTTGGGGATCGTTTGGAAGGCGGGAGGTATGCTTTTGCCGCAGGGAAGATTTACCTCTTAGACTTTATTTATGTATATATCTTTGGCAGAGGGGTTGGACTAGGTGATCCCCAGAGGTCCCTTCCGATCCCCACGATGAGCTCTGTGATCTTGTGGTTCTGTGAGATTCCTTTTCTTCCACGCTAAGACGCAGCTCCTCGAGAAGGCTGGAGAGTGGCTTGCTCCTTTGGAAGAGAATGGGCCTGGGGGGGCTGTTGCCTCTGGGGGTGCTTGGGGGCTTGCCGGGCTGCAGAGCCTGCGTAGAGAGAAGGGGAGAGAGGTCCTCGCCATTTGGCCCCAGTGTTCCTGGAAAGAAGGTGCAGGAACGGTGGAGAGTGTGGGCTGACTCCTGAACTGCAGCCTGGCTCAGTCAGGGGAATGCTATGCACAGAAGGGAGAGAAAAAAGGGAAGAAAAAGGAGTTAACTCTTCCCCTGGCCCGGGAACGTGGTTGTTGAGAACAAAGCGTTCGCACAGCAGTATTTAAGAGGACGTTGGGTTTTTTGCCTGCACTGCAAATAAATTTTGGTCAAACGGAGCTTTCCCGGACCTCTTGGATGTCTTGTAAATGAGAGGTGCACAGAGAGGGTTTTGTTTTGTTGGAAGAGGAAAGGAACGGTTGGAAAAGGCTCTGTTAGCATGCACATTTGGAAACTTCAGACAGGGAAACTTGGGCTCCAGATCAAGCGAGCACAGCCCCTCTGTGCAAACGTTTCATTAAGCTGTTTGCTAACCAACAGCAAATATGTTAACATTCATTTAATAGAAAAGTGTGTCAAAAGGCTTTCCACTGTGTGTGCATATTTAAAAAGCCAGTTTTTCTGCTGGGCTGTTCGGACTCTTTGGCTGGCCTCTCCTTAGCTGAGGAAGTGGCACCAGTGCTCCAGTTAGCTGGCTGCTATGAGAGCAGGAGATGCCTTATTATGATTATTTATGTGCTGCTCCCAAGCTGTGGCAATTTGAATGAGAGTTCAGAGCTACTCGCTGAAGTTTTAACTCGCTGGAACATGGAGCAGCTTCCCTCTTCCCATGAACTTGACTCTGAGTGTTCATCTTCCATGAACTGGAAATGAGGGGATCTCTTCTGGACTTGGAGATGGTGCTGTTTAGTGGAGGAGTGGAGCTTCTAACTTTTTAGTGACTGTTAGAGGAGGAGAAAGGGGAAGACAGAGCTGTGCTTTGCTGAGAATCTTCCCATTTTCAACCTGAGTAGTCGAGATGTTGAGTTCCTGTTTCTGCATTCTTGGCTGAGGGAGGACTCTGATTTTGAAATCAGGAGGAGCTCTGATTCCTTAAAAAGTGCAAAGTAGGGAATGTTGCTGTTTGCATTCAAGGAGGGAGGGTTGCAGGGAGCAAGAAGGGAGTACACTGAAGCTGTGTGTGACATCTAGTGCCTACCTGCTCAGGTGGGGCCTGCTCTTCTTCCCACTCCAAGTCCAACGCTCCCTGAACACCAGCAGAATCCCATCATTTCCCTTGCATCATTTGCCACACTCTCAGCCATGCCAGAAATGGCAGTGGGGTGCTGGTGTGCATTACAGGAGCTTCTCAACAGCAGTTGTAGCAGGCCACTGAGTGACTTGCCAGTTAAGTTTTTTGGAGCGCAAAAGTGTTTAGTGTGCACATGTGACCCTTCTAACCTGCCTTTCAGAGCAGAGCAAAGGAGCTCTGGTAGCAGCTTGGTTTCTGTTAGGAGTGTGTAAAACTGACATGGCACCAAGTTTTGTGTAACTGAGTTAGTTACACACATCTGCTTTGCAGTTTAAAATGCGGCATTGTGACAGTTCCAAACTAAAGTGTGAGAAGTGCTGTTGAAATGTGATAGTCTGTCTGAAATGAAATGACCGGCCTGGGAATTATTTCATGCACATTAAGAATATTTCCTATTTATTTTTTGTAAATTAATGAAATGGACTGATTGCAAAAAACCTAGTAGGCATAGTGTTTATATTTAGGAGATTCAGGTTTGTACCATTTTGTTGTGTCATTTCTTGCAAACTTAATTGAGAATGTGAGAGGGGGGAAAACCCAACACCAACCCACTGTTTAAAAACAGGACATGTAACCACCAAAAATATGTTCAAATACCACTGAGAGTCTGAGTTATACCCACAAAAGCCAGGAAATTTAAGCTTAAGACTTCAACTTCCTTAATCCATTTGCACTGGGAGTTAGATTTTCCTGGTCAATTATGTCCATTGCCAGCAGTGGCTACACCAAAACCACCAGTACCAAGATGTTAACCAGGATCTCTCCTCTTCCTCCTGGTGTCCCTCCCCTGTTCCTGTGTTTTGGCAGCGCCACTGTGCTGCCTGTGTTAAAATATTTGGAGTCACTGGGCTGTGCGAAGCATGGGCTTTCAGGTTTAGCACTGAATTTCTTGGCTTTTGTGGTTTTTCAGTGAGCCATGAAGTATAATTTTAATCCAGATTTCCAGGATGTTCCTTGCACAGCACTTTTCATTGTGCATTCCAAATAAGATTTCCTTGGGAGAGAGGAAAAAAAAAAAAAAGGTGGCCAGCAGCCAAGGCAGCAACTAATGGGACTTAGCTTCTTAGCTGATAGGAGTATCCAGACTTGAAATATTCCCTGGAGGAAATGCAACCAGTTACAGTTACACTGCAGGAGACTCCTCAGAGGGAGAAGTACAGCATAGACAAATACCTCAGGAGGTACAGGAACTTTGGGCTTAGGCAGTATTTTGGAAAAATGTGCTTCTCCTGTATTTGTGTGGATGGCAGTTTAAAGAGAAAATATTTTTTGAAGCTGGTGATGAAAGCAGATGTTTGTCCTTTGACACTGTTACAGAGTGAATGGCATTTTTTTGTCCTTTGATTTTGAAGTGTGTTTTGTATACCTAGAAATGTTTCTGATTTTAGTAGCAGAAGAAGGAAAGCATACTGGGTTTTTTTCCTTTCCCATACTGCATGTGGAATAAGATTAAGGAAGAAGACCATTAAAAGGAAGTAATTCGAACCATGAAAATCAGTATGGTAGACTTTATTCTTTTAACACCTCTTGTTATAAAACAAAATAAACAGTTACCATCTTGGGGAAGACAAAGAGTCACACTCCAGCCCATAAGCGACCCAAACCTTTAACTCAGTTGGTTAAACCAACCATGGGTCAGCTTGCAGTGAGGTGGAGGTAGCTAGGGTCAGGCAGTGGGTACCTGCAGTTGAGGCTGCTGGGACCAAGAGGATGCTTCACTTGGCGCAAAGGTGATGATGAGTGTGGAATGCTGAGTTGTTCACTGCTATTTTGTAAAGGAAAATGAAGCACTAATATAGTGGCTTGTTGCCCTGGCAGGTAAATAATGTTGTTTCTTCCCTGCGTTTGTTGTTCTTGAAGGAAATTCCAGTGATTCAGAAGAAGAAGAAGAAGAGCGGAACAGCAGCAGCATAGAAAGTCAGGCCATCCCCAACTTCCCCAGGTTGCCAGATTCCAAGGGTCATCCACCACACATCAAGATAGATATCATCAGGAAGGTGCAAGCCAAGAACACCCAGCGCTATAAAGTGGAATATGATTCACAGAGCACGGATACTCTCAACTTCTCTTCTGAATCCAAACAGGAGACGGAATACGTAAGTGCTTTGGGAAATGGGAAGGCGTTTCCCAGCCTGGTAGGGTGCACATGCATGTGTGCGTATGTGGGTGTTGTGCATACAACAAGATAAGTAAATGAAATCATTGAATGGTAGTAATTGCTGTAGACATTTAGGGCATTCTGGCTGTTTAGCTTTTAAAACTCTTGGATCTGCAAATGCTAACCATTGGCAGACCAAGCAGATCACCCTGCAAAACCAGAGGGCTGTCAGTTATGCTTACACTGCGACAAGTCTGATCTTCACTAAGTCATCCCTGAAAGACAGAAAGTTCTTGTTCCCCCCTGTAATTACCACACATCAGTGTGACTGGGCTTGGGTCAGGTTTAGTAGCGTCAGCATTAAATTTGGTTGCAAACAACATTGTAGGGTTGCAGTTGATGCCGAAAATTCTGGAGAATAGATACTCGGCACAGAGTTAATGGAGAAAGATAGAGTTACCTTTAATTGGAAGCTTCCACACCTTCAAGATGTTCAATATGGACGCGCGCGCCCGCCCCAAGGGATTACACCTTTTATAGATTTTTATTAGTAATTAACATATTGATAACTATAGCCAACCCTGGCACTAGGTTTACNCAGGGCCTAGCAAGCTTGGATGCGGGCAGCGAAGTCCTTAGGATGGAGGTTTTATTAGTGTCCTTCTCTTAGATGGAAGGCCTTACAGGGCTAAACGAGCACCATCTGCCCAGGTTTGGAATCAGAGTTGTCCTTCTCCTAGGATGACTGCCAGAAGGCTAATGAGCACATCCTACCCATACAAGGATTATAGGAACATGGGTATCACTCCCCACACTTTACCGTGGGCAATGAGTTTAATGCTCCCTCTGCTGTTGGCATAGTTATCGCGCCAGGAGCCACAGAAGACCCCCAAGTGGTTTTCAGACTGTGCCTGGCTGAGGATTAAGATCGTGACTTATCAGTCATTGTGTGTATGATGTCCTGAGCACTGCCTCCACTTACAGACATCATTGAGTGCTACTGCTTAAATGCAAAGGCTCAAGGGCACACAAGCTGCCGTCGCTTCCTACCAGCTGCATCCAGGGATTTGCAGGGCAGCTTGAGCAAAGAGGAGAATTCATTTTCCTGGACATCCTGTCTGATAACCCAGTTAACCACTGGGTTAACCATGTGCCTGTGCCAAGGCCTAAAAAATATGTTTGGATATCCTTTGGTGTTTCATCAGAACAGTGATGGTGAAACCAGACATGGTTTCTCATCTGCAAAATAAGGTTTGGAACGTGCATGAGGTAGAAGGTTGTGTCTGAAGAGAGTATAGCCTCCAACTTAACACAGCGAGGGTGGTGGAGCTGCATGTTTAGTTATGTTTAGTTTGCCACTGATGTCTAGCCATGTAGTAAAAACACTTCATTATCTGCCTTCTACCATACTCTCCTCCCAAAAACATGAAGTAAACTGCCTGCAGTAAAAGAGTGAGCTTTGGTAGCTCTGAGGAAATGGAGTTCTGATCTTAATTAGGATGAACATCTGATTTACATGGTAGTTTGGGCCCATCAGCAGAGGTGCACCAACCTACCAAGGCTCCTGGTGTATGTAAGAAACAAAAATAAGTCCACAGTGGTCAGCAAATGCACTTCTAGCTGTGTCAGTGTGTTAGCTTTTCATAATGATCTCTCTGACTTTGCAGAGGAAAAAAAGCCCTGAGCAGGACCATATATTTAAAGGTGTGTGATTTGCAGTCAGGGGGTCTGAGCAGTTTTGTTTTTTTAAGACACTACCAGTAAAAGCAGGAGTTTAAAGTGCCTGATTAGAGCTTGTGAGATTGATACTGGAAGAAAACACATGAAAGCAGCAAGGAAAGTCTTTGCTAACAACAAAAAAATCCATCTTCAACTCCAGCAGAACTCTGGAGTCTGTATGCTTTCAGACTCTCACATGAAAGGCACTTTACATTAGCAAACTATTAATGTTACCACTTGAAAGTATAAATGTCATTACCTCACTAATTAAAAATTGCACCAAGTGAGTCTTTGTGTTGGTACAGCAGCTCACAGATGTTAAACCCATGCAGCAGCTGCACAGAGGAGCTATGCAGGGTCTCCTCTGAAGAAGGGGGCTCACAGACTGAGTCACTTTTGTGCCTGGACAGCAGTTTGTAGGCTTTGACTCCCAAATCCAGATCCCACTGCTTGACACCAGCTGCCTTCTTGGCCTCTGGGAAAACGCGAACTCCTCCCCTCCTGGCTTTCTGACTGCAGAGTGGGTCTCATAATGCTTTACTCCCTACCCTGCAGGGCTTCAGTGAAGAATAATAGTTGGCATTGGAGAAATGCTCTTAAAAGTGCTCCTGGAAGTTCGTTTTGGCTAATTGTCCTACAGCTAATCTTAACTGCATTGTTGTCAGCCCTTTAGGGGTGGAGAAGGTGAGGCATAGGTACTTATCTAACGAGGCTGTTGTGTGCAACCATTCATTTCCCTGGCTGTGTCCATTGAGTCCAGCTGGAACTGGGAATTGCTGTCCAAAGTTGCAGTATGAATGTATGTATGCATGGACATTATACCAAACTGCTTGTTTTCAACTAAATCCATTTCCTTTAAGCTTTCAAATCCAGCAGAATCATAAAAATCAAATGGCATTAGGAAAGATTTACTAAGTAGTGTATTTTCAGTTGCCAGTCTTCTTTTCCCACTTGGTGCAAGGCCAGCTTTTCCACTCCTAAGTTATGGTATAGATGATTGGTTTCTATACTGTCCTGTAGATATAGAATAGATATAGATCCCATAGCTATAGAAGGCTGTGTGAGTTCAGCTGGTAATGCCAGTCTGTGCCTCAGCATAGCATAGGGCCTTCAGTGGTTAGAAATCAACTTATCCTGAATAAAGCAGCAAGTCAGAATTTTATCTGTGAACACTCTGCTTTTTGACATATCCAGCCACCTTTTTTTTTTTTTATTTAATGGATTTTTCTGGGTTTGTGCTTCTTGCCTTTTAAAGGTAGATTAACTCTTGTGTGAAAGACAGTATGTAGGAGTAGTTTCATTTGTGTTTTCTCAAACATTCTTGTTAACAGGGTCCCTGTCGTAGAGAGATGGAGGACACTTTAAACCACCTAAAGATCCTGAATGTCTTGAGTCCCAGGGGGTTTCATATTCCAAATTGTGACAAGAAGGGGTTCTACAAGAAAAAGCAAGTAAGTAGAGTCTTGATCAGTTCACTTCACCTTTTTTGCATCTTTATTGAAGGCTCTTTGCCAGTGAGGTGCCTTAGGTGTCATTTTACAGAGGAACTAGTTCATTTCCAGTTTTAGGACCTCATCTGATAGGGCTGAACCTTGTCAAGTGGGGACAGTGTTTTTATTTTCTGTTGGTCATGACAACAGATTCATTTGGGAAACTTCATACCTAATCACACAGGGGTTGGCTGGTGTCCTAGCTACTAATGCCCTTTGGTTTAAAAAAAGCAATGCCTCTGCCATAACCCACAGAGCTAAATGTTGCAGTCACCATATGACTGCAATAGATCAATGCTTTGAATTGTAAATAGCTGCTTGAGAGTTCCTAGAAGAACTACACTGGATCATGTTACAGAAAGCAATTTGAGACGGGTATATATCTGTCCTTTATGTGCTACACAGATAGCTTCCAAAATCCAGGTCATCTTCTCCTGAAAGTGATACCTCTGCTAGTTACTGTGCAGGAGGGATGGCTTCTCAGCCCTCTTTGGCTCTGGGGTTGTGATCTTCCTTGACAAATGCAGACCTAAACTGCAGATATTTATGTGTTAGTTGTGTCAGGTTGAGCTACAACAACATTCCTCATTCAGTGCCATCCTTGAAGCTCCTTCAGGAGCTTGGGAAGTGCAGGGTGTGCCAGCTTCTGTGCTTAGTGTGCATATCCCATCTCATTCCAGTGTTTGCTTAGTGACCTGCCTCCAAATGTGTTTCTTGGTGTAATTCCAAAATTTCCTGAATTCAAGAGGTTTTTTCAAGATTTTCCTGAAGGCAAACCCTGTGTGAGGACAGATTCTGTTCGTGGAGTATCTCATCTCTTCCGTTTGGTGTACAGGAGTCAGCCTCTCTGTCTGCTCACTAAAGGAGTATCTGGCTCTGTGTTACTAGCTAATGCAGTTCATTGATAGAAGTGAGAGGCCAGGCTTTAACCAGGCAGCCTTACTTCATGGATGGTGCCTCTCGATTTTTTGGCTTCCAGGTTTCTCAGCTTTCCGTTCTGGGTATTCCCTGGAGCTCTGGGTTAAGCTGGCAGTGTCAGGTTGGGGGTTTGCAGTAGAGGGGAGGTTTCCAGCCTTCTCTTCTGCCGTCAGCCCAGCATTGACTGCGCTGTTTGACCTTCAGTGCATGCTGCTGAGCTAGTATGTGCTCCCCAGCTTTCCCCAAGCAGGTGGTGGCAACTCCCAAGCAGGGACAGAGTTCCTTTCTGTTGTTTCAAGTTCTGAGAAGCCCATGTCATTGATGTCCTGCTGTGTGTAAGCTGGCAGAGAGCAGTACTCACGTCTTGGTCTGCATTTGTTTTGAGAGTATGTCAGATTGCTGTGTGGAGGGAGGCTAGGGCTGGGGTTTGTGCCTGGGCCATAGAAGCATTTGCTTAGTCTGGAACACCATATCACTTAACTGCATTCAAGGCACACACCATACTGTAGCCCTTTTCCTTCTTGAGGTATTAGAGGAGACCACAGATTGGTATTTACTTTGTTCAGTAGATCTTCCTTTCATCTCTCTTCAGACTCTGAGGGTTTTGGCTTTGTCAGCAAAAAGGTGGTGGTTTGCATGCAGTATCTGGCATGTGTGTGTAGTAAATCAGATCCACAGTAAGCACATATTAAAATGCCTTACTTTAAAGGATGACTGTGCTTTAAAGTGCATAGCTCTGCCACTGAGGCAGAAACAAACCAAAATATGAAGGGGAAAAAAGTAGGAAAGACAGATAATGCACTTAGTTAGTCTTTGTTCCTAGAAGTTGATTTACAAGAATAAGATGTGGAGCAGTGACCTGCTTCTACCCTCTGAGTAGTGTCCTTGCTGCCTGGAGACCTTCAGACTGCTCTGGTAAAGGCTCATCTGCTATGTTCACAGCCCATCTGGTCAGCAAACAGAGGATGAAGAGGCACTTTCATACCTGGCCAGCCTTGTGAGGTGCTATGCCAATTGACATAGGTCCAGTAGGCTCAGTGGTAGTTTGAAACAACTTGGGATCTTGTAGGAGATGCCCACAAATGGAGGCCATGTGAGTAAACAGTCTGCACAAAATGCAGTTGGAGTGCTTCTCCTGCAAATGAACCTCATCCAGCCCTGGGAACAGGCCGTCAGATGTGGGCCTTACAGAGGGAGGCTGCTTCCAGCCAACAAAATACAAACCCAAAATAATGTGTTGGAGTCTCCTTTGTGGAACAGACTCCTAGAAAAAACATCAGTTTTAGAAGGGAGTGAGCCCTACCCAGACTGAATTCCATGTCCACAAGGCAACACAACAGTTGTGTGTGTTTGCTTTGGTTTTTGGAGCATCAGCACGTAGGTCTGATATTCTAAGCACTGGGAGCAGATGTCTAATCTCATTAACAGAATGCTAGTCTATTTTATTAATTTCCCTCAGTGCTATTAATAGCAGTATTCATTCTGTAATTCAATTCTGTTCTGCTGTGGCAACAAAATTGAGAATAGGTTAGTAAACAGGCAGTAAATTCATCCAAAAAATGAGTGCAAGCTAGGCATTTTTAGTTCTGGAAACAGCTGCCAGAACCACTGCAAGGGATGATAATATAGATAGGGATGTGATGGTGGGAATCTCTGAGGTTCTAATCACCCTGGAAAGCATCAAGGCCCTTCACCTGTTAGTATACTCTGCCTTCCTGGGCACCCTGGGTTCCTGCTCTTCCAGTCAGATGGGAAACTGGATTTTTTCCAAATCATTTGTGGATACCTAGAAATTGGCTTTTCAGGAACAACCATAGGGAGTAATTTGCATATGTGAAACAGTTGGGAGAATATCAATTTCTCTGTCAGGGTCTGACATGAAAAATACTTCACACCTTGTGTTCACATGCAAACTTTGAAGTTGGACCTTTTAAAATTGAGAGTTGACCTCTTATAATTTAGAGTTATGTCCTAATAAATGACAGGTGTAAGATTGTGCTGTCAACTGGGGCAGTACAGGTATATTTATGTGGAATAGGTCAGTACAGGCTCGTTTCTGCCTCAAGCATGGGGGAGGAAAAGAGGTTTTGATGAAGTTAGAATTATTCTGTGGGTTAATTACTAGACTTGTCCCATATTTGTGTGCTAGACCCAGATCCTCACCTAACTGTGAGCTGGCATCCTTCCACTGAAAACAGAGCTGGGCTTGGCAGGAGCCAGAGCGTCCCAAGGTAGATGTCAGTGCTGTCTGCAGGCTGTTCCAGGAGACCACAGTTGTAGCTCCCCAGAGACCTCTGGGCTGACCAGGAATCCAGTGGGATCCCATATGCTTTGCTGTGTCCCACGAATGCCTCTGTGGCATTTCTTTGTGGAAGGGTGAGGGGCAGGTGGCATGGAAGCTGGCAGCTGGCGTTCCTATCAGAAGTAATTACTGGCTCCACTGCTTGGGCAGCTTTCCAGATTTTTGGACTTCTGAACTCATACAGAAGTGATGGGTAGAGTCTTGAAGTATATGCAGAGTACAAAATTCAGTCAAGCAGATAGATTTTTTTTTTATTATTTTTTTTTTCCATATGAACTATCCACCAGTTCCATAGGGAATGCAAGCTAGCTGCAGGATAAGAGCATCTCTCTTGTCTCAGCAGTGCTATTGGCAGTGTGGCTGGGAGAGGGTAGCACAGAATCATGGACTGGAAAACCTAATTTATTTCTTCAGAGTGTTGTTTCAGATGGAGAATGGTCTGAGCATTTTGTTTTCCCCATGGGTTGTCCAGAAATAAAGTATTAGTAGTAGAAGTGTCCTGCAGAGTAACTCCGTGTTGCAGTTAATTGCAAAAATTGATGATGCAACTGTAAAAAGCATTCAGAACCTCCAACACCATGAGATAACTTGAATTGATCATTTGTTGTGAGAGTGATGCAAGCCCATGAATCAGCCAGAGTTGTGTAATGTACTTCATATAGTACTGCTAAAAGGGGAGGCAGTGTTACTATTATTAGCAGGAGTGTAGTTTCACTGCTGGAGCACCAGGCTGGCAGCCAGGAACCCTCCGCTCTTAATTCAGGATCCATCTATGCCTGGTCTCTGGGAAAAAAACAACTCAAGGTTCCTTTTCTGTCAGATGTACATTTTGCAGTTTAAAGGCTGTCATTCATTAATTCCTCAGTTTTGAGCATGAAGAACTTCAGCCACGTAATGTTAACAGCACTTAAGCTAGAGTCCACTCCAGGTGCCACCAAAATGGAAGGAAAACTTCCCAATGATGTCAGTGGACTTTGAGCAGCCATCCACAGAAATCCCAAAGAATACTCACAAGCCCTAGTCAGGCTTTTGAGACAGGAAATTGGTAACTTGTAAAATTTAGCTTTAAAGCTTTAGTGCAGAAAACTGGCCACACAGGTAACTGGAACTCAAATGTAGCTAATCATGTAGTTTGGCAAATTATTAATGTAGCTGTCCCCTCAGGCGGTTTGAACTTCTTCACCCTCTCCTGACAGAAGCTGTACTTTAAGCTTGATCTTGTAATCCTGCTGCAGTCTCTTTGTGTTAGGCTAGGGCAGAAGGACTACAAATTCAGAGAAGAGAAGGCATCATGTTATGTCTGCCTTGGGCTTGTTACCCAAAAATATAACACAAGAGTAGATTAATTTGCAATTAGAATGATTAACATTACTTAATTTACTCTAGATTAAACAAGGTGGAAACTTGTTACGACATTTGTGTCTAGTGTGTGATCTGCTCCCATCTCTTGCCCAAGTTCCTAGTGAAGCCTATCTACCCTGTTCCATGTTGCCACAAATCAGTTGACTCAGGAGTGACCCATATTCACAGTTCTGTCCAAAATACTACCCTTTTGAAATGTACATGGAAAGGGTCAGGCACTTTGGGCGCCATGTGAAGCCCAACACTTGCTTGATGTTTCCTTTTGTGCCTGAGCTGACATGGAGGCTGTGTCATGGCAATGAAGTTGACCATGGCAAACCCGTGAGATAGCCTGTGTCCTGGAGACACATCTTTCCAGTGGGTCCAAACCCTGCAAGGTCCCAGAAATTTACGGTATATAACTTGTGTCCAGGGTTGCATTCTGAGTGCATCCTGCAGCATGTCATCTTCTTTAGTCTAGTTTTTACCTTTCTTGGTTCCTTACTTAGTACATTCCGGACTTTGTAATACATGTTTACTGCCGTATCATCTCTGAAGAGGTTCATTGTCATTGCCTGTGGTAGTTTGAGTTTGGTCAGCATTGCTGGCAACTTCTAAAGCTGACATGGGTTACAGACTAGTATATAAGCAACCTTATTTATGGGAAAATATACATGTGAAGTTCCAGTACATCTAGCAGTTGTTGAAGTGATAACTCCATTGCAGAAGGATTATGTGTCTGTTAATAAATGTCAACTACAGGATTCAGATTCCTCCAGCAAACAGATGCAAGCCAAGGGTGTTTATTGCTGCATGGATGTCTTTGCCAGACCTGCACTTCAGTGTAGAACTAATCTGTTGACTGACTTGTCCAAAGATGGGTCATAAGCCTGTACTGTTGAAAGTAGTCCTGGTATTCAGAGGGAGTATTACACTGAATTCCAGACTGGTGGGGGTTAGGAAGGACCTCTGGGGATCATCCAGTCCAACCTCCCTGCTAAAGCAGGGTCATCCAGAGCTGGTTGCCCAGGATCACCTCCAGGATGGCTTGGAATCTTTACAGAAAAGGAGACTCCACAACCTCTCTGGGCAGCCTGGGCTAGTGCTCTGGCACCCTCACAGCAAAGAAGTTCTTCCTTATCTCTAGGTGGAATTTATTCTGTTCCAGTTTGTGCCCATCACACCTTGTCCCCTCAGCATCTTTGTACCCTATGCTGGACTCTCTCCAGTAGTTGCCTGTCTCTCCTGAACTGGGGAGCCCAGAACTGGATGCAGCTCTGCTACCTAATAGAATAGGGAGTAGATCATAAGGCTGTTTTCTGGTATTTCTCTGAGCGGTTTTCTATGGAGTAATTAGATGCAAAGGAATTGGTGGGCAGAGGAGGAAAGCCTGTGTTGTAATGCTTTGTAGTGGTGATAAATCATAGATTTATCATAGATAAATCATAGAATGGTTTGGGTTGGAAGGGACCTCTGGAGGTGATCTAGTCCAACCCCTGTCTGATGCTGTCAGCTATGGCCTGTGTGTGGAAGTGCAGCTATCAGACGAGGAGGAATCCCTGTGTATCAGTGGGAGTGCAGAAACAGCATCAGTGCTCAATGTTTTCTCCTTTTGTTGCAGTGCCGCCCATCCAAAGGCCGTAAGCGAGGCTATTGCTGGTGCGTGGATAAATACGGACAGCCGCTGCCTGGCTACGACGGGAAGGGAAAGGGAGATGTCCACTGCTATAACCTTGAGAGCAAGTGAGGGCTGCCTGCCAGCTCTCCTGGCATCTGCGCCTGGCCCTCGGACCTCGCAGAGACCTCGGAGGGGCTGGGCAAAGCCTGCGGACTGCCCCGGCTGCGGAGCGGGGAGCTCCGCCTCCTGCGGCCCGTGGCGATGGGGACCGGGAGCTGCCGCTGCGCCCTGCCCCCGGCACGCCTCCGGCTTCCTGCGGGATCGGCAGGGAGCCGGCATCCCCACGGAAACCTGCACTATTGATCACCCGGAGAGAGAGAGAGATAGAGAGAGAAACAAAAGGCACTTGGGAATGGATTCAGGGAGTCTCCACTGACCTGGGAAGAACGGCCTGTGACCAATTTGATCCCGAAAAAGACTGGTTCTTTATTTGACACAGTTTAGAGGTTTGTAAGCTTGTAAAAGTATCAAAGAAAAAGCCCCAAACCCACCAAAAATCCACCAGGGTTGGAAGGTTACCGTTTTTGTTCCAGGTCTGACGGGAAGCTTATCTTCACGGGTAAAAAAGTTTTATACAAATCTCAAAGGAACTTTCTAAAGAAACTTATTTCTAAACTAAAGACATGGCTATTTTTTTCCCCTGTAAAATATATTATGAATATTCTGTTAGTCTGTATTTAATATAATTGTTTTTTAATAAACCTTATTTAAGTGTAACATGTGAATACCAAATACTCCACCATCATTCTAATGTATACTTCTGTATGCAAAGAGGAGGTAAGGGTGTGGAACGATTGACAGGGATGTGTAGATCCATATGCAGACATACTGACCTGTTCTTAGGAATAGACAGGAGTTTGGGGAGTCTTTCCAGAAGAGATTCAGTTTTATTATTTGAAGTAACTACAACTATCAAGGTCATATTTTATTTCTAATGTCCCCATCACTGAATTATGCCACTGGAAAGGCTAACAGTTGCACTGAAGCTCTCAGTAAAGCACCTTTCTGTCTGTCCTTTGCTTCAGTTTGTGCAGCAGGGCTTACATCTCCTGCTCACACCAACATAGGGCATTCACAGACACTGAGCACCACCCTTTCTGTCTGCTTATTTATTGTGAGGAATTATCTATTCTGTGCTGCCTTGGTGCACTCTGCTAGAGCCCAGAGCACCTGTTTTGGATGAGGAACTCCTGCTTTCAACCATGCTGACAAGGTGTGGGTTCACAGCCCTGGCTGGTGAGACCCACGTGCTCCAGTTATGCTACACACAATCATTGCTTGCTTTGACTTCGGTAGAAATTATTTGCCTGCATCTAAACTAAATTGGGTTTAAATATTTAAACCAACTGTCTGTCAGGGTGTTCTATGTCCTTTTAGTTGGAAGAGAAGGGATGTGATTTTGTGCTGGTATGGGATGCTTTCACATAAGGCAGAACTTTTTTTTTTTCCGTTGAGGTTGATTGTTTACTGAACTTCATGACAAATTCTGTATGACAATGAAACCTGGATAAGCAAAGGTGGCCTGTGATCATGTAACATCTCTCTGGAAAGTAATGCCATATTTTGTATATGTGTTTATTTATATATTTTATATAAATATTTTATATATTTATATAAATATATAATATATTCTTATATGTGTCACTAGAAATGTTTGATGTCACTGTAGAAAAGAAAAGAAACCATCAATACTGTAATTTCCTGTTGGGTTGGCAGCTCCATGGAGACTTGAGGGCAGTGGCTTTGCATCTGCCAGGGCCAGGGGTTGAGGAGCCCCTTCCTCTCCTACCCTGTGAATTGCAATCACCCTGGCAATGGTTTGGAACTCAGACATGGGAAGGTTTGGTTGTGCAGCTTGCTAGGATCCAGGCAACTGAGCACCATTAATCAGATGTTTCAAGCCCTACCATGAGGTGTATGAGCTGAGCAGCCCTGTGTGCACTCTGCACATTTTCCTGCCTGATGGCATGAGCTCACACCATCAGTAAAACCAGAAATCTTTTAACACTAGAGTAGGGAAACAAAGTCCATGTGAAGTGATGCTTACTCCAGGCTGATGCAGCTCTCCTGACAGATGGTTACAGAAAGCTTTGGGAGGTGAAGAGTTACTGCAGTATTTTTGTTGCTGGTGCAAATGTAATGCCTGCAAAGATTGGTTGGCAAAAAAGAAAATAAATAATAAATGCTGGGCCTTTTTGTTTTTAACAAACAGTTCCTTGCAAATCATTTCATAAAGGAAAGAAAGTTCTATAGACACCAATGTTTGGGCACCTAACCACAGACAGGAGAACAAGGGCTGGATTCAGGAAAGGGAGTTAGTAGTTTACCTTCTTATTTTATTCATCACTGTTTAATGAGCTTGCTGAAAAAGCAAAGCAGCTTCTCCCCAAAGAAGGTTGATAGCAGTCTTTTGAGCTAGTGAAGGTCTTTAGATGGTAGGAAAGTTGCTAATCTGTGCATAGCACCAACTTTAATTTGGGAAAACTACTGCATCTCGAGGATCTCAAACTAATTGAAGCAAGCAAGCTGTCAGGTGGATTATTGGAGCCATTGCATTCCACAGCTTTAGTGCTACTAATGGTCTGCAGTGTGTAACAGAGAACACATACAGCCATGAGGGAGAACTGGGTGGTTCTGTAGGTCAGTTTGATTATTTTGGTTCTAACAGATGTCTTTTAATACAAGACTGTCCCTCAAAATAGCAAAAAAAAAATACTCTCACCTGTAAATTAAAGCTTCTGCTTCTTCAGAGGTTGCCTTTTAGCTGTTATTTACAAGCATAGTTGCTTGCACTAGCATTGGATACTTCCCCTTGTCTGTCTACTCTGCCTGACAGCTGTGGTATGAAATGCAAAATAACATATCCCCACACACACAAAAAACAACCCCAAAAAGCACTAACCACTTTAAAATGAGGAGAATCTCTGATGGGTTTTTCCTTACATGTTCTTTTTTTCACCCTTCCTATTTTTATCGAGAGAAGGATTCAATTCAATAGGCAAGTTCATTGTCTTTCAGAACTATTTCTCATGGCTCTGCTCTTCAAACAGGAATATTTGTGAATTCCATGCAGGCAGAAGCAAGTGCCTGGGTCAGTATCAGCTCAGAGGGAGATGTCCCTCCAGGCACAGATGAGAAATGGTTCCTGCTAAGAGCTGCAGTGAGTGGAGAACTTTGGTTTGGTCCCAATGCATTAGAAAAGGAGCTCCTGGTTTGGTGCCTTCACCTTCAGCTCAGGTGTCTAGGTTTTGGGTTTTTTTAATTGAACATTTGTCCACTTCTTTCTTATTTTTAACAAGCTCTTTGAAGGGTCTCAGGTGATCTGGGTGATTATTAAAGCCTGGCAACTGCTAACATTATTTACACCTCAAATATTTGCATGGGGAGGCACCACAAAAGCTCAAGGCATGGACTACAAAAGTTACTCCTTACTTTTTTGAGAACGTTTCATCTCTGGATGCTACATGGGCACCATATGTAGCCCACACTCTTGTAGTTAAGCATTTCTTCTAACCAGTGTAATAAATGGTTGCACAAATCCCTATAATTGACCAGAATCCAAGTTACAGATGCCTCCAGGCAGCTCTATTACCTTCTGAACCATTTCAAGACTTCCACCATTTTACTAGACCTACTGCACTCCAGTCCTGAGCTCAGAATAGCCTTTTCCACCTTTTTGGCATGCACAGCCTTCGGGGCACGATGTTAGCTATTGGTGCGCAGGAGAAGGAGGCTTCAATGAACACGAAAACCACAGAATTAATTAGCTCTTAGTACAGGCTGAACTTCTATGACTAAATTCCATAGCAACCTTAACAGCATAATTTTTTATGGAACTGAGCCCTAAATTTAAGTAATTGTTTTATAGACCTTTTGGAAAATCATTTTTTGGTGTCTCTAGTCCCTCTCTAAACCCCTGTAAGCAAGGATGGCTCCACAGAGATTTGATACATTGCTAACAGGAATTATATTTAAAGTATGAGAAGTGCTGAGCAATTTTCCTGGATGCCAAAGCATATTAGTACTGAAAATCAAATGTTTATCTAGGTGCATGGTCCTGCTGCTTCTCTAGGAGCTCTTATCACTTGTATTCATTTCTATGTTCCAGTTCAGCTGTAGAAGATATTTAGCAGCCTTAGAGAAAAATCTCACTGTCAAAACTTTTCCTTTTGCTTTTACAAATGCCTTCAAGACTGAGTTGCAGCTGGCAATAACGGGAGAGCAGGTATTAGCAGAAGCCAAGGGTAATGCTGCAAATCTCAGTTTATCCTTGCAGAATGTCTGTCCTGCTGCAGTATATATCCTGGCTTTCCACTTCTGCTGACCTACTCAAATTCCTTAAGAGCCTGTCATGGCTAATTTCACCCCACTGCTCTCTCCACGAGTAGTGATGGAAAGAAAGGCAGCAGAGTTATTGCTGCAGGGAGCAGCTAAGATCTGTTCCATGAAAAATCTGAAGCTGAAGAAAAAGTCATTGAGAAGGCCCACTTCCCACAGTCCCCTGCGGGAAAACCTTCCAAAAACAGGGCAGTGGAGGGACTTGCACGTGAGAGCCAGGCTGAGTGTGCATTTCCCTCACTCCCTGCAGCGGGAGAGCAGAGGCTATTTTTACCTGCTTATGCCACACAGAGAATATTCAAGGTGAGGAGTTGTTTCCTACATCTGCTGTGGATCACATAGCTTGCATCCAGTGAAAAAGACCTGACTGCCAGAGCTTGAAGAGCTGTAGCTTTATCACAGGGATGCCGCATGCAACTCCAGCCCTCAGCTCCTGCCATACATCTCCACAGCTGCTGCCACTGACAGGTTGCTGCTCTTCTTCTTCTGTTCCCTCGCTGGGGCTAAGTGGTGAGGGCTCAGCTGCTGAAGCGGCAATAAACAGAAGCCACAAGTGAAGAGAAAATATGCAGGAAGATAATGACAGAGCCAGCATTTGCTCCAGGCCTCCAGAGACATCCCACACTAAGCTGCTTTTCCAAGGAACCGTAGTGTCTTCACATGTTGAACTACGAAGCTCCACCAGTGAGAGAGAAAAATAATCACAGATCACCACTGGCATAATAATGCAATTAAACCCCTCAGTGTAGGCACACAGAATCACACAGAATCACACAGAATCGATTGGGCTGGAAAGACCTCCGAGATCATCAAGTCCAACCCTCTGTCAACTCTAATCCATTTACTAGATCATGGCACTCAGTGCCACATCCAATCTTCGTTTAAAAATCTCCAGGGATGGTGAATCCACCACCTCTCCGGGCAGGCCATTCCAATGCCTGATTACTCTCTCTGTAAAGAACATTTTTCTGATCTCCAACCTAAATTTCCCCTGGCAGAGCTTGAGCCCGTGCCCCCTTGTCCTATTGCTGAGTGCCTGAGAGAAGAGAACAGCCCCCACCTGGCTAGAACTTCCCTTCAGATAGTTATAGACAGCGATGAGGTCTCCTCTGAGCCTCCTCTTCTCCAGGCCAAACAACCCCAGCTCCCTCAGCCTCTCCCCATAGGACTTGTGCTCCAGTCCCTTCACCAGCCTTGTTGCTCTTCTCTGGACCCGCTCCAGCACCTCAATATCTTTCCTGAACTGAGGGGCCCAGAACTGAACACAATACTCAAGGTGCGGCCTCACCAACGCAGAGTACATGGGAAGGATCACTTCCCTGGTCCTGCTAGCCACACTGTTTTTGATACAGGACACAGGGGCTGCTGCTCTTTGGTAGCCTAACAGCAGCTGGAGGAGGCCAAGAGCAGCAGGAAGGCTGCCTCCATGGCAGAAGAGCAGCAGGGAGGCTCTGCTTGAAGAGCTGGGCCCAACAGCCAGGTGCTGACACTGCTGGGAAGAGTGGTTCATACAGGCTGATAGGTTGAGCTCAGAGAGTTCAAGTGCCTGGGGTTACATCCAGCTGGTGACCCTCTGGGGTTCCACAGGGTTCTATCTTAGGGCCAGCGCTCTTCAGTAGCTTCATAAACAAAGGAGAGTGGCAGGAGCTGATCTCTTCTTGCCAATGAGCAGCAACAGGAACTGACAGAACAGCATGAAGGGTTAGGTTGGATATTAGAAAGTTCTTCACCCAGAGGGTGGAGGAGCACTGGAACAGGCTGCCCAGGAAAGTAGTCACCAAGGCTGACAAAATTCCAGAAGCATCTGGACAATGCTTTTAGACATACATTGTGGGTTTTGGAGTTGTCCTATGCATAGACAAATGTTGGACTTAATGATCCTTGTGGGTCCCCTCCAACCCAGGCCATTCCATGAGTGCAGCCCTGCCTTCCCCTGCATTCTCTTGTCCCTGCTGTCCATCCTGCCACTCCAGAGGTGATAATCCCACACAGAGTCTGAAAAGGAGTGCAGGAACTTTCACAAAATGCAGCAGCCAAGATCGGGAAGGGGCTAAGTTTAGCTTTGTTCTCTTGACCCTTCTTCCACACCCACCAACTCCCTCGTGCCCAGGTCTCTCCTGCAGGAGATTGCTCCTCTCCCTGGGCCCTTGCAGGAGCTTATTTGCAGATGAACTTTGCACCCTGAGGCAGGAGGTAGGCCAAGGCAGGAAGAAAGGAGGGAAAATAAAATAGAGCCTTTGTTTGTTGACAGAGCTCTCATCAGAGTTCTGTTCATTACTCAGAGGGCAAGGACTGGTATGTCTCAGCTTCTACCCCACTGCTGTTTGGTTTGGTACTTTCTGGTGATAAAAACAACCAGCTGTGCTCCCAGCAGATCCTCTCCTCCTTCTATCCATCCAACTTTACCTAAATGTGTCTAGGTAATATAGGGTGACACGTCAGTAAGAGAAACCATCCACTTGCTGTGCTACTATCATTCACCAGATGCCACCTACCCAAGGCTTGAAGAAGGCAAACGTGCTAAATACAATTCAGTGTTCATTCAGAGGCTCAGTCCCCATGGCCCTGTGTGCTCTGGACCCCTGCCTGAGTTCTACACAACAAGTCCATCAAAGCACTGCTCTGTAAACACACAATGTGTCAGCAAAGACCAAGTCTGGGACCTATCCTTAGGTTTTGCCTTTGCAGAGCATATGTTCTTACAGTGGGGAAGTGGCAGAGATGCTGATGAGCTTGCAGTGTTAGTCTTGGCTGCTCTCCACCCTCATTTTCTCTCTCCCCTAACCTCCTGCCAGCACTAACCCAACACCAATGCCTCTCTTCTGTACCCCAGAGTGATAAGCAGAACTGACTGGGCACAAGCAGAGCCCAGTACCAGGTGACTGTAGCTTGCCTTGAGCAGCTTTAGGGGAAAAGGAGGGAAGAAAATGAAGTGCAGAGGGCAGTGACCTCATTTCTGCACTGTGAGCATTTGCAGCTGGCAGTAGGCCAGGGGCAAGAGAAGGCACGGCTGGAACAAACCCTGCTGCACCAAACCTGGCAGACTTTGGGCAGGAAGGAGCATAAACTGGGCAGGTAGGGTTCTCAGATAGCACGAACCAAACATTACTGGTGCTCACCTCTGACCATCTCACCAGTTATTTCTTTTAGGTGGGTGTTCTAGTTTGAGTCAGAACAAGCTATTCCATGCCATACAGGTCACAATCAGTCCCTGAGACTCCCACAGCAAGCTTGGCACTTGGGGTCTCTTACATCAAGCCAAAGACCCAAGCAAAGCAGGTGCGTGATTAAGATATTTAGCACCTAATTAACAGCAAGTACAAAAAAGGAGAGGTTTATATCCCAGTATTCTTGAAGGTTGAGCACCTGAGTGAGCCACCTGGGGTGGTGGATTGGGAACTCTCCTGTGAGGATCAGAAGTCCAGCTCTGCTGTTGCAGGACTCTTTCTGTTCTGCCTTCAATCTATATCCAAGAGTTTCTGAATCCAGTTCCAGGATCCAGCCCCTGAATCTGATTCTCATCTGCTGTTGAGTCCTTCTGCTACAACATCAGTGGTGATGATGAGGTAGTTGCCATCGAGGGGTGGTTGGTTTTGGTTCTGTGTATGTATATATATATACATAGGTTTCATTTTATTGTTATTCTTTTCATTAAAGTAGTTTTTCATTTCCAATTCCCAAGTCTCTCTTTCTCTCTGTTAATTTCCCCCCTTTCCTTCCCTGAGTGGGGGAAAAGGGGATAATGGAGAATATCTTTCCCTGGATTAGTGGCTGGCCCAGCCCTAACCCTTGGCGGGGGGGCAGGAGTGCAAGAGGTTGTGAAGGGAGGGAGCTGAAGTAACATGGAACAGTGCATCCCCTTGGCACATCCAGCTGGCCAGAGCTGCTAGGAGCATCTTGTGGCACCTTCCCTGCACCCCCACTCATTCCCATCAGGCTTGGCCTGCTAGAGTAAGTGGAACCACTGCAGTGGGCACATGCCAAAAGAAAAGAGGGGGGAAAAAACAAGTTAAAAAAAAAAGAGGCCCACAAATAGAGAAAAATAACCAAACCAAAGGAAAACTACAGACCTTTGATTTTCTTCGCCTTGTGATTGAAGGTGAAGGACAAATCACCTGTGGTAGCTATGGTCTAAATGCAGCCCAAACTCTGTGCTAGGGAAGATAAAATTCACCTTCTATGCTTCTTTGCATTATTCCTAATCCCAGTCCACGGAAGAGCCTGGCCCCAATCTGACAGCCCATCCCAGAGCAGCTCAGCAGAAGTCTGTCCTGGTGAGTCCTGGCAAGATGTCACAGGAGGCCAGATTGCAGCTCAGGAGACACCCATCCTCTGCTGCTTTCAGTGGGAGGTAAGGAGCTAAACCCCTCTAAGAAATTGGGCAGTCATGCCTGAATACTGTACTGGGCAACTTCTGCTCCAAGTATTTAACATTTAAAGGAGAGAGTTTCCCTGTCCCTGTTAAACATTCTTGTCTCTTGCAGCTAGGATGGGAACCTGCCACCCTGCAGAACACTGGAAACAGCTGCCCACTGGACTGCTGTACTGCAAATAGACTGTACTGATCATAATTATTAACACTATGAACATTTCCCCTATATATATATATAACAAACTCAATAAAAAGAACCAATTCCTGCTCTAGAGAGCTCAACATTTATGCCAGGTCAATGGGGTGAGAGCTGGCAGAGGGCTCTTAAGCATGTGAGTATCATGATTCCCCCTCCCATCATCATCCTTTTCCCTTGGCAATGCTGAATGGCAGTTGCTCAGTGCTGGGCAGACTTCATTAAAGGACTCTAAGGTTCTGCCCAAATTTGCTGCTTCATCATTAGTTTGATACGTTGATTGCCAAGCATTTTGACACAGTGAGCGCAGTGCTGTTAGCCAGCTCTCACTGTGGCTTTTTACAGGGAGGTTAGATGGTAATTGTTTGTAACACCAATGTCATCAACTGCTTTTGCAGTGCTTTCCTTATGAAGTTCTCAGAATGCTTCCCAAAGAGGCTTACCAGCATATCCACATTTTTAAACCTGGAACAGCTTCTCAGCCCCCAGGGGGATGGGCTGACATTGATCTGCAAGCACACGGAGCACGTTCAGCAAGCACAATGTGTGATGCCACAGAACCAGGAGCAGAGAGCAGTGAGTGATCTCCAGGCTTTGGCTTTGCAGTTTCTACAAGTTCCTTCCCCCTCCCAGTTAAAACCTAAAGCTTGTGCCAATGAATGGCTACCAGGAGGATTGTGTGCTGAGTTTTTCTCCTGCCAGGCTCTCAGGAAATGTTATTACTTTCCTTTCAGGCAGGGTTGGGGCAGCCTGTTTCCATCTCTGGGATTTGCTAACTCCCACACCAGTTTCTCCACGGGCAGAACCAGCTTGAAGCCATCAGGGCAGTCAGTTGCTTTCTCTTTTCCTCTGCAAACACTAAGCTGGAGGAACATGTGTGGGAGGGAGAGGGAACTGCATCCTGAGCCAAGGGGACACCCTGCTTCCAGCAAGAAGAGAGGCTGGGCTTTTCCCCAGCCTCCCTTTTATGATCTCTGACTTCCTGGGCAGGAAATGTCTCTTTCCAGCCTCAAAGTTATCTTTCTAAATGCGCTATTACTGCTGCCTTGGGCTTTGGAGCAGAGGAAGGCATCCAGCTCTCCTATCCCAGAAAAACCTTTTAATAACTTCCCTTGGAGGCTGCTGCTTTGCCCAAGGAAAAGGCTTGCAGAGTACAGCCAGGAGTGGAGAGGCGGGGAGAAGGGGTGGGGAGAGCCAAAGTAGAGGAATGCTTGCAGGAAAATGGAGCTAGGAGTTCAGGAGGGTAAGTCTGCAAGAGGAGTGTTTTCCTCCATGCTCGCACCTGCTGCGGTCAAGCTGCTGAGGGGGAAACATGCAGAAAGGAAGACACCAGGACAATCTAGAGGACATTCTTTAATAGCTCATCTTAAAGAACATGACAATGTCAACAGGTGAACAAGTTCCACCTGTCAAGAGGTGGCAGAGAAGATCATGTATTCTGCCACAGATCTGGCGCAGAAACCAATACTGTCCCCTCAGGAGCTTCAGCACACCATCATGGTTTAGATGTTCTTGACATAAAAACTGAGGTGCAAAAGCAAAATGATATATAAACAAAACAGGTTTTAAATAAATTC
This sequence comes from Bucco capensis, assembly GCA_013396975.1. NCBI lineage: Eukaryota > Metazoa > Chordata > Aves > Piciformes > Bucconidae > Bucco > Bucco capensis. The sequence continues at coordinate 772,221 of VWZO01007198.1, forward strand.
CTAAGTTCTCTACAGAAAGCTTTTTTCTGAAATTCAGTTTGACATCTATAAATACACAGTACAAAAATGCAAGTTTACAGCCATTTTTCCCCCAACATTTAGGCCACCTGAAGTTTTAAGCAGCAACAATCCTCCAACATAACATGCATACACTTAAGAGCAATAATATTAAGTATTTACATATAAAGTTATGAAGTGTTTGAGGATATAAATTAGTAACAACACAGACAAACACACATACTGTGAAATAAATAATTCAACAGCTTTACATAGGAGAGTACCTATAATATTATACAAACAAAATATACACAAGATTGTAGAAATTGATCTTGCAGTTGTTCCTATCTGTCACTTGAGCACATGAATAATCCAAGTGCAGCAAAAAAGCTCCTTTAGGGGGTTACTCATATGCTGAAAATCAGGTGCACAAAGCTACCTGACTGAAATGGCTCCTGACTAGCTCAGGCCCCACAGAAAACATGGTGTGAATGAACATCTTCAGCTTTATTCTTGTGAGCTGAGATACTGCTGGCATTCAGGGTCTCCTTTCATTTCTGGAGATTCAGGAATTTTTCTTCCATTTTTTGGATAGACACACCAGCATCCAGCAGACTCTCCGTCCAGGGATGTTTCACACTGGAATATTAGCAAAACAAAACACGCTTGGTTAGGGAGCCCTGAAGCTCAGCTACCACAACAGCAACTTCAGATGTAAAACAGTTCGCCCACTCCTTGGTAAACAACAGGATACACCAGGAACATATGCCAGTGTGAGAAACTGAAGGAAGGCAGAAATATAGGAGCTGGCAGGGTGAGAGCAATGCCTGGATGCTCTGGATTTCCACACAAGGGGGTAAAAAAAAAAAGGTGGAGGTTTTTCCTTGGGGAGGGACTTAAACAGATTTCTATTTGTGCCTGATTAGATCCCAGGTCACAATGTCTGTGAGTCACACAGTGGTGCCATGCCCAAAAAGAAGGAGTCTTGATGACACAGATTTATGCAGACACACTAAATCTGTGTGCATGACCGTGGTTACAAGGGTGTGGCTTGAGGTTTGGAGTTTTAGTTGGTTTTGCAGATTACTCTCAGAGTAACTTGAAATGACTTTTTTTTTTTTAAGGCTATCATTGAAATGATCATATAGCATAGTCCATAGGCAGCACAAATGCCTACTTCTGTTCCACTTGCAGAAGGCTAATTTTGCTCCAGAGATATCCCCCCCAGCCCCCGCCTGTGTGAGCTTTGAAATGCCTGGAAGCTGAAAGCTTCCTTTCTCCATAATGATTATTATATATTCAATAGGCTTTGCAGGCAGTGTGGTAGATATTCTGAATTAATGGCAAGTGGGAATATGTGAACAAGTCAGGTACATGGATCTTGACTTGGCCTAGGGGCAGACAGGGTTAAAAGATTTTGGAGAAGGACTTAGTGTGCACCTGTTCTGTGAATGGAAAAGACTCCTGCCTCCTCTTGCTGTCAGCCCACAGCATGCAGCTCACTTCTAAGGGGAGAAGGACAAACCATCTGCTCCCCCTCCCAAGTATCCCTGTTTTCACAACCTGCTTTTCCAGCAGCTGCAGGCTCCTGAGTTTGGGAGCAGAGGGCTATGGAAGGGCTAGTCATGAGCAGGCATGGGGAAAGGCACGTACCTGTTTGCTGTGGTAAAATCCATTCTTGGTGCAGTTGGGCAAGTAGAATTTGTAAATCTCCCCTCCACTCCTCTGCTGAGCCTTTGCCAATTTATACAGGGCTCTGTAGAGCTCCTTTTGACAAGGTCCCTGCAGGAACACCACGGGAAGGTTGTAAATACCAAAATTACAAAGAGACAAGCTAAACAAAAAAGTGATCAGTATAAAGCTAGGAAAAAAGCTGAAAATACTTATTAGTCATATAATCTGCACCAGGCTGCTCTGCATGGAGTTTTCACTTGTTTCAGTAGGAGCACAGCCAGAAAACTCTGTTGTGTTGCATTCAGGCCTTTTGTTTTTATTCTTTGAGGCATTTTCTGTCCTCAGAAACAGGAGGATTTAAGTCCTGCAATTGCCACACAAGGAAATTTAACCTGTGCTAAGTAAACACATTACTGCTCAGAGGGTACAATCTCTCCTATTATGGGGAGGTGCATGTTAGGAGGCTGGTGTACGTGAGCCTAGCCACATCTCCTGGGCTGCCATGGCCCTCTGCTCTGCTGCTGCATAGAGAAGAGATGCAAGACATACAGAGATGGTGCAAGAACAAACATCTCAGTGTTTGTTATCTTTTGTACAGGACAGAGCTGTCGCCAAAGCAGAACAGAAAGCCACCCCTGGGGATCTGAGACCCAAACCCAAAGTGCTTGGCACCTGGGGAAAAACTGTTTGCAGTATTCACTATTGTCACAATTTACTCACTAAAGTCACAACTGCTGTGTGTTAACAGTGCCTAAGGTGTTTAAACGAGTGAAAGGGGAGGAGAAGTGGCTGAACAAATATTTTTACTTCAGAGTGAAAATAATCACACCCTGTGCTTTTGCAAGACCTCCCCTGTGTCAGCCCCTCACATGAGTGGTCCTGTTCAAGTCAACGGGCTGATCCGTGCCTCTGGGTAAGAAAAGCAGAAGCCTAAACATCAGAACAGCATTTATGTAGAATAGTTCAAACTAAATCAGTAATGCTGAGGTGTTCTGGATGTGGAATGAGGCTTCCTAGGTGGGGCTTAGTCGAGTTTTGCCTCCTTTTTATATATATATTTTAAATTATTATTATTTTTCTCATTTTTCCTGTGACCATTACCAAACTGGGCTCCTGTGGCATCCAGTTCTAAGCCAGCTCTGTGCTGCTGGTGTGCTGGCAACCTGGGACTGGTCTAACTGTGGTTCTCTGGTGCCCTCAAGTGGAACAGGGATCTGCTTGCAAAGGCTCTACAGCCCCATCAGGATCCCACTGCGATTTGGCAGTGTCAGAGGCAAAAAGCTTACTTTAATTGCTGAGTTTTCTGCCTTTTTACACGCGTCTGCTTTCTTTCCTTGTGATCAGAAAGGAACACGTTCTGGTTTGCACTGGTGTCTCATCAATAACTCTATATACGGACTCCCAAAATATTGAATTTCATGCTCATTTTCAATTTGCATTCTGACTCAATAGCATCTACTGAAGTGGTCTCTGAAAGGTTTATGAAGAGAACCCACCTGCTCTTTCCACTTCTTGAGCTCAGACACTCTCTTTGCTTTCATATTCTCATATGCAGTGATAGCATTCCAGGGGATGGATTTGTCCTGGCCTATGGGAAACATCAACTGATAGTTCAGCAGCTGATCCTGTGTCATTTCAGTGCTTTCCAAAGGCAGATCTTCAGTCTCAGTAGAGTCTGAAAAGGAATGATGTTAAGGTGAACATCTTCAGTGAACTTTTGCGTTTATTTCTCCAATTTAAAAAGGTAAAAAAATCAGTAACAACAACAAAAAGTAGTATCTGTGACAGATCCACTGGAGTAGCTCTTGCAGGAGTAATAAACTACATGTGCAGCACAGCAAATTAAACTTTTGCTATAAATTCATAAAAGGACACATCAGCTGTTCTCTAAACTTGGTCATTTTGTGATGCTTTGAGATCACTCTAAAAGTTCTTGCCCACAGTGGACTGTTGAGACTTTGCAACTGCAGCGACCCACCATGGGATAAAACTGTCTAAATATGTTCAAATAACTTGTTGGATCAAGGTTATTATCATCCCACGGACTAGAGAACACCTGTTTGTCAGGAAGAAGGAAACACAGAGCCAGCAAGCAAGAGAGTGAGAAGGACGAGGAGAGGGAGAGGGACCCAGGAGATAATAAAATCCTAGACCTTTTTAACCGTAGGAGGCTCAAACACTCAGCTCAGTCACTGTTCTATCCCCTCCCTACCCCTCAAGTAAAAAGAAACTCCACTTACTGCCACCAATGGTCACTGTTACTTTGAGTCAACAGTGATTATTTATGTAATGCTAGAGTTACCTTTATCATCACTGCATGAAGATAGCAATAATGATGGTGAAAATAATAATAGTGATATTAAATTGTAAAATAATGGAAGTAACTCTGAACTTTCCTGAGATCATATAGCTTAAGCTGCTTAATATGTCTTTTTGCTCACAGACAGTTTAGCTAGCACTTCCAATAGGTTTTATTCTTGAAATAAAGCCAGGCACAAACCCTGTTTAGAATCATAAAATCATTAAGGCTGGAAAAGACCTCTAAGATCAAGTCCAACTGTTAACCTAACGCTGCCAAGTCACCGCTGAAGCATGTCCCTGACTGCCACATCTACACGTTTTCTAACACCTCCAAGGACGGTGACTCCACCACTGCCCTGGGCAGCCTGTTCCCAAAGTCTTCTCGATCTCTATAATGACTTCTGGAGACTGCCATAAACAAAGTTTGGACAACATTTCTCCTAGTTACTGCTTTCTGCTAAAGAAAAATGAATGACTATTGCTTCCTCAAAACCTTACTCTGCTTATGTTGCACCCTCCCATTCCTACGCTTGAACGGTCTCCTTCTCGCTGCCCGCGGCGCAGCGGCCTGCTGCGAGCATCCCTTGGCTCCGCACCAGGATAGGTCTCACCTCGCAGAGTTCAGAGCACAAACCCACTCTGGTTTCGCTGCTCTACAGACGCCTGCTTGGCTTCGATCGATTTCCCCAGACCCTGAACGCTCAGCGCCCGCAGCCGGTCCCCGGGGCTGCCTCTGTCCCCCGAGCCCTCGCTCCCCTTGGCCAGAGCTCTGCCCCTCAAGCCCTCGCTCCCCTCGGCCACAGCTCTGCTCCTCAAGCCCTCGCTCCCCTCGGCCAGGGGCAGCTTCTGCCTCCCACCGAGCCCTCGCCCCCGTCCCGCCGCACCCCGCAGCTCTACCGCCATCACGCGGTACCTGCGCTCTCCGCCGCACGCGTCCCTCCGTTCTCGCTGGCGGGCAGGCAGGTCCCGTGGCCCTGGATGAGGGCGGAGAGGGGCCGGGGCTCCCCGGCGGGGACGTGGCAGCGGAGCCCCTGGCCGCAGCGAGCCGTGTAGACGCCGCAGGGCTGTCCTGGCCCGAGGGCGCAGGTCTGGCAGCAGCCGCAGCCGGGCTGCCGGACGGTCTCCGGGCAGGCGGGCTCGACGGGCGGGCAGAGGGCGAGCTGCTCCGGGGTGCACGGGGCGCAGCGCAGCGGCAGCGGGGCCTGTGCGGCGGCCGGGCGGGGAGCCAGGAGCGCCGGCAGCAGCAGGGAGGGCAGCCAGCAGCGGCGGAGCAGGGCCCGCAGGCTGCTCATGCCGCTGGTGGGGAGCGAGTGCAGCGAGGGCAGCTCGGCAGGGTGCGGAGCGGGAGGCACTTCGCATACATCGGGCTCGCCTGGGCCATTTATACAGTGCTTTGGCCGGCTATTAATCTTTAACCCCGAGTTAACTATTATCTGAACAGGAGGGCTGGAGGAGCATCATTTCACCGGCGGTTCAAGTGCCTGGCCGCTCTTCCCCCCTCCCCTTTCACTTTCCCCCTTTATCTTTTTTTTTCCCCCCCTCTTTCCTCCAGACATGCAGGAATGCTTTTATTCCCTCACCCACAACTCTCTGCCCCTCCGCAGTTACAAAGGAAAAATGTGGCCGGGGGTGGAGGGAGAACGGGTGAATTGGGGGGTGGGGGGTATCCCTTCCCCCTTTGCCTGTCACAAATGTCTCCTATTCCTGACATTTGAAAAAACTGTAAATGTTTAAGAGGATAAAAAAAAAAAGGAGAGGGGGTTGTTGGAAGCGGGGGGAGGGAAATCCCATTGAAACTCAAGCAACTGACTTCATATTGCCACAGCAACACATGCAACAAAGCCTTGTTTAATTTTCGGCATGTGAGTGCAGGTTAGGAGGACACTGACATACCGAAGAGGAGGCCCCAAGGGCAATAAAGCCATCAGGACCCTGTGACCACTGCACACATGCACGTAGGAGTCCTTGAGTTAACCTCCGGGAGGGATCTCCTGCCTCTGGGCTCCCTCCTGCTCCTGCTGCTGCTGGGATGAGAGGACTATCAGTCTTCAAAACATGCACTTGTGTTTGTCAAACAGTTCAGAAATAAATGAGATACCCTCTTTTCTGTCTGGCCTGTTACCCTCTCCATCTCCTCATATATCATCTGGGGACAAAAAAATAAATCTTCCCCTTTCTCCTTCTCATGCAAAGACTGTCACTGCAGTCAAAGCAAAAGTAGCCCAATTGCACTGTCCTGAACAAGATTATTTTATCCTGATATTTGAACCATGTCCTTAGCTTGAAATAGCAAACTGCTGTCAAGTCCTATCTGATGTAGCATAGGGTTTTTTACATTTATGTCTCCTCTTTTGTAAATGCATCATTTGTGCAAAAGAAAGTGGAACAGAACTGCAGAGCGTTGTTTAATGTTTCTATTTTTCACTCTTTGTTTTTTGGTGTTGATGCCAAAGGTTTTACTTATGAGGTAGTGAATTTACAGCCCCCTATATTCATAACTCAGTTCTTAAAAGGATTCTCATTGGTTACAGACTTTTATAACTCAAGACATTTTCATTTCATACAGATTTTTTTGTTGAAAGGAAATTCAGCTTCTTTTAGGGATCTCTATCTGGATACACAAAAGTTGGCAGCCGTTAAAACTCATCAGCACTTTTAAGCATTTTGAACAAAACTAATTTTACTACTCTGCCCTAGTCAGGTCACAGCTGCAGTACTGGGTCCAGTTCTGGGCTCCCCAGCTCAAGAGAGACAAGGAACTACTGGAGAGAGTCCAGCAGAGGCTAGGAAGATGCTGTGAGGACTGGAGCATATCTGGGAGGAGGGAAGGCTGAGAACCCTGGGGCTGCTTAGCCTGGACAAGAGCAGAGCTTCTCAAACTCTCATGCTCTTTCCTCCCTTTCATTTCTATTTTTTCTGGTTCATCTATCTTAGAAAAATCACAGTTCTCTTACTGTTCAGTGTGAAGTGAAAAATAGATGGAAATAAGTCTTCTCTCTCTCAAAGAGAAAAAGAACACCATGCTGTCATGGGTCACGGCTGGGCTGGTCACTAAACAAGTGGCAGGTGCTCTCTATCAACTCATCTGCCTTCCCAAACGAAAGAGGAAGGGAGTAAAGGAGGGAAACTTACAGGTTAGAAAAGAAAACTAAACCAGTTTCAATCAAAATAATAACAATAAAATTAAATAATACAAACATATACAAAACCAATATTGAACCCAACCACCTGATGGCAATTACATCACCATCACCACTGATGCTGTGGCAGGCACTAGGGAAGTCCCAGACTGGACTCAGCAGCAGATGGGAACTGAAATCAGGAGCTAGGTCCTGTAACTGGGTTCATAGAATCATAGAATGGTTTGGGTTGGCAGGGACCTCTGGAGGTCATCTAGTCCAACCCCCCTGCAGTGGACAGGGACATCCCTAACTAGATCAGGTTGCTCAGAGCCCTGTCAAGCCTCACCTTGAATACCTGCGGGGATGAGGCCCCAACCACCTCCCTNAATGCCTGCGGGGATGAAGCCCCAACCACCTCCCTGGGCAACCTGTTTCAGTATTCCACCACCCTCGTGGTGAGGAACTTCTTTCTAATACCCAGTTTAAATCTACTCTTCTCCAGTTTAAAACCATTGCCCCTTGTCCTTTCACTGCAGGCCTTTGCAAACAAGCCCTCTCCAGCCTTCTTGTAAGTTCCTTTTAGGTACTGGAAAGTCACTAGTAGGTCCCCCCGAAGCCTTCTCTTCTCCAGGCTGAACAATCCCAGCTTCCTCAGCCTGTCCTCATAGAAGAGGTGTTCCAGCCCCC
>VWZO01007198.1:780508-845590 GCA_013396975.1 Bucco capensis
GGAGGGACTTCACTGCCCTGGTCCCCACCTTGTGGTTTTTTAACTTGGGAGGTGTTGGGAGAGAGGTTGCCAGTGAAGACGGAAGAAAACAAGTTGTTGAGAACCTCAGCCTTCTCCTCATCTGTTGTTATTAGTTCTCCATTCTTGCTCATCGGGGAGGGGAATATTTTCTTTGACCTTCCTTTTTTCATTGATGTACCTGTAGAATCCCTTCTTGTTACTCTTTGCATCCTTTGCTAAGCTGAGCTCTAACTCATGGATCAGGACTGAAGGCAGAATAGACAGAGTCCTCCTCAGACACTGGTCATTGAAGAATTGAGCTTCACATTTGTGATCCCTCAGCTTTATACTGAATATGACATACATGGGATGGAATCCCTTGCTGGTCAGTTTAGGGTCACATGTCTTGTCCCCTCCTCCTCACAGGTGCCACCTCTGACTTACCTGGGACACAAGGTGTAGCAGTGACCTTGGTATGCACACCAACTCTTGGTACTAACTCTAACCATCAAATGTTCTCACTGCTAGAAGCAGGCACTGTCTGGGAGAAAATGCTGTTAATTGCAGAAAGTGAGTTACTGAGCAGAGACAGAGCTGAGAAGTGAAATCACTGAATACAATTATTTCTATTCTAGCTCAGACCAGGACAAATGCAAAACAAAGTCCCTTTCACGGAGAGATGTGGGAAAAAATCCAGGTGAAAAGTAGACCCAGTTGTAAACTGACAAAGACCCAAAGAGCCTATATGCATTTGTATACATGGATGCACCTATTCATTCCCTTATCTAGGTATGTCTGCCTGCTGTCTTAGATAGCTTTGTATGAACAGAATTGAGGCTCATTCTACTAACTACTTAGCATAAGCCTCTTGCTGAAATGTCTGTGCTCCAGAAGGACTGCCACCCTCCTGCCTGCAGTTTTTGTCTTGAGAAAAAACCTAACATGAACTGAGAGAAAATAGCTTTTAATGAAACACAAAAAATATCTGTTAAAAGGATTTTTTAACTCAGCACCATCATTTTTCAATAACCAGATAAAGAAAGACACAATGCAAGAAGAGTCCTTGTCTGATACACAGCCCCTTCCTTTAGTTTCAGAAGAATCCCCTTGCAAAGCACCATCAGGTCTTGGGCAGGAGTTTCCTTGCTGTGGGGCAGCTGGCAGGACCTGAAATAACTGCTCAGGCAATGCTTAACAACTGGCAGCTTGTCAAAAGCCAGATTCGGTTTACCCAGTCAGATAAACAAAAGATAAACACCCCACCCCCGATTATAAAACAATTTGCAGGTGTTGTTGTTTTGTTTCCTTTATGATTGTAGGGCACCTGGAAATAATGGTCCAGCCCTTTGTTCCTTGCTGTCTTTTGTATAAGCAAACTGAGGAAAGCTAAAACTCAGCTCGAGCAGACTTAGTGAGCAGATGTTCTTCTGCATAAAAGGTAAGAGCCATTGAAATCACTCCCTTCATATTTCATGTGTATAAATGTAATAAGCATATGTTAGATTAGGTTGGGATAACTTGGGGCAGTATCAATCAAGATATAGGCCACGGGACATCAATGAAGTGAAAGCAGTGTATATGTTTATGTAGGCTCTGTTTGATGTAATACTACAACTCACCAACCAAGCTCCATCTCTGACCCTGACATGGCTTTAAAGAATACAGATAGATAAGAGTCAGGAAGTTAAAAACATCCATGATGTAAAGCTGTGTTTACTGAAGAGTTTGGACAGTAATTTTTAGGTGTTCCAACTGGTGTCCCCTAATTTGAACCACTTGTGGGAAGACACCACATGAATCCTAGGCAAGGGTTAATTTTCTGTAAGACTTTTCCTAATGGTTTCTCAGTAATTCTTAGCTCATTTTGCATGTTAAAATTTGGAGGTTTTGGGGTTTTTTCTTTAAAGTCACATGGAGTGACTGACTCACAGAACATAAAGTTTTATATAAGTTTATATGTAACACTTCCAGGGACGGTGATTCCACCTCCTCCCTGGGCCTGTGCCAACGCCTGATAACCCTCTTGGTGATTAAATTCTTCCTAATACCCAATCTGAATTTCTCCTTGTGCAACTTGAAGCCATTTCCTCTATCTCTTGTTACTTGGGTCATAAGGTTAAAAAAAAAGAAAGGAAAAAGTAATTATTTCTGGTGGCACCCAAAGTGTTTGCACACTGAGTCAAACACCTTGTTCACAATGTTGTGCATGCATAGACCAGCCAGATAATTATTTTCTAGGAACTATTGAGCTCTTCTGGCAATGCAGGTTGAAGTGCTTCAGTTATCCTACCACGGGCCAGCTGCTCAGTGGCACAACTGTGAGTTTGAATGCAGGAGCACTTGGACTTACTGTGGTAGACAGCCCTGAAAGCACACTGCAGAGGTCCTGCCTGAATCTGCTTCATCCCTTCTGCTGTAGTCAGCATTGCTAACCCCAGGTATGGGTATTCTTTGGGATCAGCCATGGAAACAAAGGCTTTTTGGTGCCTACCAGAGTGAGCTATAGCTTAGCAGGGCCTTTGAAAAGTGCCAATGATCCCTCTAGCACTGGCTCCAGGCACCTAAACTAGCACCATCTGTTGAAATCTCTTTGTATTCTTCAGCCACTCTGTCTCTCCTCACCCAGGTAAAGAAAGGAGCACCACTGAGTTATGTGCAGTCCCTGAGGGCTGGAGGCACTGATGACAGGAGTCTCCAGCCTTCACCACCCTTGGGTTTCCTTTCTTAAGTGGTTGTTACCTTGTGCTGATAAAGGAGTAAACTCCTCAATTTAAATATGATAGGGCTTTCAAATACCTATTGAGGCATCTCAGGTGAAGGACAGTTTGGGACAGTAACAGAAGGCTACTGCTTATCTTAATCTCTGGGTCTGTCACAAGAGTTAAATGCTAGGATGGACATGAACCTTTCCTTTCCTTCCCAAAGTAATGCATGGCTTTCCAGGAACAAGCCTTTCTACATGCAGGAGGGAGAAAAGTAGGCAGTACTGGGGGAGAAAAAGTGAGATCCAGCCCCAGACCAGGGACATCATAGTCAGAGCCAATTGCACAGCTTTGGGGCAAGTGTCTGTGGACAACAGCCAACAATAATGTATTTTCATTGGCTTAAACTTCATCAAATGGATCAATTCTCTTTCACAGTTGAGAAGATGGAATTTTAAAGGAGCTTCGTGCTGACCCCAAATTGGAGGAGCACCTGACAGCTGAAATTCCTGTCCTATTCTTCTGAGGCTTCATGGAGGCTTTCCTCCTCCGTAAGTATATTTGGCTGTTAGTACTAGAATCTAAAATGCCATTCTTTCATCTTTTTTTCATTTAAAAAATGTTAATTTTTAGTTTGTTTTTTTTTTTTTAGAGCCTGAAACTTGCACAGAGAACTGAAAACCAGGTGAGCTGCTGCTGGGATTCAGGGTGACCTGAACTGTTCAAACATCACCACTGCTGAATTAGTGTCTGGTAGGTATCAAGTGTGAAAGCTTTTGATGCTCACTGCAGCCTTAAACTACATGTATTGGCTGTTTCAAACTCTCTGGAAGAACTCCACAGTGAGGTAGAGGCGAGTTCACACCATCCAGAGGAACAAAGATGCTCAGAGGTGCTGTTTGGAAGCCCAGAACCTTTTGGTGTGAGGGGGGCAGGGTTTGCTGTCTGTGGGAAGAGGTAGGAGAATGGTGTGAAGACAAACTAGCTGTGAGACACAACAGCCTCATTCAGACAGGTCACCCTGTGTGGCACCTACTCTTGGGTGAGCACATCTCAGCAGGCATTTGAGAGGAAACCAAAGCTGCTGATTCTACTCATCAGCAGTTTGAAGGCTCCTTGAAGGACAACACATTTTGCAAATAGAGATGTGAAGGGGTTAATGCAACCTGTTATTATATCAAAATCACACTGGAGATAAGACTGAATGTCACAGGAATATTTGCCTGACCTACTGTATAAATAATCTCTGCCATCAAACACAGAGATCACACAGAGTTACTGGATTAAAAAAAAGAGAAATCAATATAATTAATGTATAATGAAACAAAGCAAGAAGCCAAGATAAGATTGTCAAGGCACTTCATTACAGATGAAAGCAGGGTGCCTCTCTTTACAAATAGGAATCTGACTGCATTCAGTAAGTCACTTTGATTTTGCCTTCTGTAGCAAAGCCACATGTAAAAGAATAAAATCCACAGCTTGGTAATGATTGGTCAGTTGTAAAAACTTAGGTACAGAAAATAATTAGATGTTTCAAAAGCTTTTCTCACATCAAATCTGATTAATGAAGCTGTTGTGGAAATACTTATAACTGTAAAGGTAAGATTTTTTATTTTATTTGTATTGTTCTTTTTACTACAATCAGTGACTGTTTGACTGTGACACAGTCAACATGACAGAAGTAAACCAACCTCCAAACACCACCACCTTTTTAAAATCACTTTTGATATTTTCATATATAGTACTCTTTCATTCCTCTGATTTGATAATTTTTTTAAAGTTATCTAGTGAAAACATGCTCTTAATAAGTATTGCAAAGTGTATATATATATACACTGTATGTATACTATATATAAATATATAAGATTTAATAAGTATATGCAGAAAAATAGACATTATAAAATGTCCGTTCAAGTCTTATTTTCCTTTAACTGCACTGATTTTTTTCATTCAGAGAAACTGGGATGGCCATCTGACCTTTGAAGTGTCACGAGACTACTGTTGTGTTTTTGCTTGCCTTGTTCACCTCTTCTCAAAAGGTAGACATCACAGCCTTTTCATTTTGCTGGTTTCATGTAAGAGCTTTACTCTCTGTTTTGTTTAAGTCATCATCCAGTTGTGGCCAAAAAACCCCACTTGGTACTGAATATACTAGTCAAGGTCAGGATACACTATTGATTTGTGTGCTTGCATCATAAACTTTGTAGTATAATTCCCAATCCTACAGTCTCAGTGGACTTCCTCTGAGGTAGCCAGGGGCATTCAGGATGCTGATGAGCACTTCTTTCTCCACCATCCCAGTTCCATTCCTTTCCATTCTTTCTTCTCTCTAGCACAGTTGAAGTTATAACACGTATCCACTTTAGTGTATGTGTTGTAATTAAAAGGTTTTAGTCGCAACTGTAACTCTTCTGTTTAATTGTAATGGCAAAGCCTCTTGCTATTGTTGAGCTATGGCTTGTGCAGATTTTGGGGGTTTTGTTTGTTTCTTAGAGAGGATCAACAAGTGCTGCAGCACCCATCACCTTTATGTGAATGCTCTCCTGCAGCATCTGTGGATTTAGCTGCATGCTGCATGATGTAATGGATTGCTTGGTGCTTTCTTAGCTGGGAAGGATTCTTTGAAACCCGTTTTACCCAGGAATCTTCTAAGTGCTTTTTTTGGGATCCAGTTCCTCTCCCAGTAAATCTGTCAGCAGTACTGCCTGTACTTATATCTGATTTCACATCACCTTTCCATACTAGAAAGTTAGATTGCTCCATTTCTGGGAAGAGAACCTTTGTTTTCCTGTCCTAGAGGCATATTTCTTCTCCCCTTTCATTGCTGGCATCTCCTGTTTAGGAAAAGATACAGGATGTAAGCTTTAAGAGGCTTATGCCATCTGCCAGTAGAACAGGGTCACTGCAGGAGACAAAACTGCAATGACATGAAGAGCTGAAAGCAGAAGCCAGTGAGAAGAGGACAGGTAGACCTAGGAAAGCCTAAAGGGACAAAATGGTGGACAGCAACAGGGATCAAAATGGCAGACACCAGAAGGGATCAAAATGGCAGACACCAGAAGGGATCAAAATGGAAGACACTAGAAGGGATCTAAATAGCAGAGAGCAACAGGGATCAAAATGGCGACAAGGACATGGATCAGAATGGCAACAATGGTAAGAAACAGAAAAGTTATGACTTATATCTTTTGTTTTTCTACTCCCTGGTACTAATGAAGGATTTTTCCCCCTTCTTTCAATTTCTTCAATAAAAATAAATTAAAACAAAATAAAGCCCCACAAACTCCCCATAAGAAATAACAATAGCACAGGTGCAAGACAGTGAGTCCCTGACCTGTGTTGCAAGCTCAATCTTGTTTTTAATGAATACTTAGGCAAAGCAGAACAATTTCTTTCAGGTAACCCTTAAAAGCCCTGGCTCCACAGTGAGCCTAAAGATGGTGATCACTGCCTTGTGACCTAGGATGCTTTGTTTCAAGGTCTTATCTCGAATGAGGAGGTGATTTGAAATTCAGTCTCTCACTTTCCTGAGTTTTATTCTGTGGACTGCTGAAACTAAAGGTAGATAGATACACCTCCTTTCTGACTGGTGTCTGCCACGCATCTCCTGTGCAGAGGGTGGCAGGGGTGGGTCTGGTGGAAAGTACTGTGAGATCCTGTATGTAGGCAGAACCAGGAGGCTGGCAACCAGGAGTTGCTGTCAAGACTACAGAGCTCATGTGCCCATTGGGACTGACTGCATTATCAAAACACATTTTATTCTATAGGGGCATTAGGCACCTGCAGAGCGTTCCAAGGACTGAGCAGAAGATCTGAGGTTTTTAATTTGGGGGGGTGGTGTTGGTACATCCTAGGTGGGGTCCTAGAATTTGTGTCTATATCTAGTTTTTAACAACATTTGAAAATGTTTCCCAATAGCTTTAACCAGTCCAACTTTTCTAGGTGCTGCTAGTCTCAGCCAAAACTTCAGTCTGTTTGTTCATTGTTTTCTGGTACATCAGAAGTGTTGAGGAGTGAGTGGTTTTAATAGGCTTTGTGGACTGCAACAAGAGATGGAGCTAAGGGACACTTTTGTGCTTATATGTCTTAGAGAACAAAACAGACCAGAGTACAAGTTGGTGACAACGCTCCAACATTTATTGCTCAGGGTTTTGTCCATAGCTATGTTGTGATTCAGAGAAAAAAAATAATCTGTTTTTATTTAAGAGTTTTCCACTTCTTCTAGTTATTCTAAAATTGTTCAGCTATGAAGAGGTAACTTAGTTACCAGTTCTCTGTTATTTGCATCTGAAATATGTTAAATATGTGTGCTAAACATTTTTCTCTGGTCTGGCCTCCTACAGAAGCCCTGCAGCTGGGCAGAGCACTCCCAGCTCTGTCAACAGTTGTGTTACCATTGCTTCAGTGGGAACGAGGCCAAACTCATAAATCCAGGGTGAAGACATTTCTGTCTCTTCCTTCTGTTCTTGGTAGTGTTTTTGTCCTTCTCCATCCAATATCAACGCTTAGTCACCCTCAGCAGGTAGGTTGTGTAACATCCGTTCAGAGACAAGTGTACCAAAAACAGTTCCCTGGGTCAAGGTCATAGCTTAGCTCCTAAAGGAAAAATACTGCCCAGAAAGAGCACCCTCAGTCGGAAGAGTGTGCTGAACTCACAAACACGTTCAGTGCTCTGTTTGATAGCCAGGGCAAGAGCAAGGCTCAAGAACCTATTGCAGCTCTGATTCACGTTCATCTGTGCAGAAAAGGGGCTTTTTAATTTACAAAACATTATGCCTTGGAGATTATCATCTTCTCCTAAGAATCTGATGTCTGGATTCCATAATATTTTCCAGCCTCAGCACCTGGAATCCATACTTAAGGTCAACAATAATTAGAGAGGCTTGGGCTTTTTTGGAGGTGTTGGGCTCTGTGGCTCACTTGAAGGTTTTTGGTTTGGGGCTTTTTTACACTGTGGTGATATTGCAATATAAAGAAACACCAACAACTTTGCACATGAGGAGAGTTGCTAACCAAACAGTAATTCACCATTATTACCTCTAGAGGATGGACATCAAACAACACTGAAACTGTAAACTGCTAGTACCTCTCTCAAAGCCTGTTCTTTTCAAAGTATATGTGTATACCATAACAAAAAACTACCTGTATCATTAAACTTAAACATCAAACTGCAGTAAACTTGGGAGTCTACTGGAGAAACAAATAAAAGCGCAAATCCTGTGAATAAATATTAAGTTGTTGTGTTTGTTTCATTTTGCCCCAATGGATATACCTCCATGTGAAGTGCAGTAATAGCAGTGTAGTTTGGTATGTGTAGTTTGCTCTATGTAGATTTATATTGCCTAACACCCTGACTTTTGAAAGTTAGAAACAAACCTTTCTTTGGGAACATCACTGCCTAGGGGACAGCATGTAATTTAGTACTCTACAGGTTGAAGTCCCTTGGTATTTTAACTTACAACTAACAATAATAGTGTTGATCTAGAGTATCAGACATTTCAGAGAACCCCTGAAGCACCAATTAAGTCTATTAACATTTTCTCATTAAAGGCTATCAGAGCAATATTGTGACTTCTGCAGATCCATGGGGATTTATATGACTGTGAGATAAATGCTATATAGCCTTTTGGATTTCTTTTTCAAGGTTGCAGAGAGGGAAAAATTAGAAATGCTTTCCAAAATCCTGAAAGCCCTTAGTTTTTTGCATATTTGCTTGATACAGCTTCAGGACTTGCAAAGACCCAGTCAAAGTCAACTCTGTGCTACTTCTCTGGGCAATTGGTTTCCCTCCACTTAGAAGAGTCTCTGGGTTTTCGTTGGCACCAGCTAACTCCATGAAATTCACCAAGTGGCAGCCTTGCTCCCTGGAAAACTTTCCCAGAATTTACTGTGTTCTGAATCTTAGAAAGCTTTGTGTTGCCCTTGGCACAAACCTAAAGGCTTCTTAGATGCCAAGCAGCTATATTCCCTGGATTCTTCTTGTGTTCGACATAGCCCACAGCATGGCCTGAGAAGGACTTTCCCAGCAGCTACATCCCTGGCCAACTGAGGGTTGGAACTTGGTCCAATTAGCCTTTAATGACCTTTCCATTTGGCCTAGCATCACAGAAGAGGTCAGTTTAGGTGGTCAAAAGCACTTAAGGGTAAGAAAGCTGAGTCTGAGTTTTGGCAGCAGGCTGACATCAGGTATTCAGATGGGCAAGGAATCCAGCAGTGAAGAGCAGGCATGGAAGATAGAAGAATTCTATGTCTTGCAAGGAAAGAAGTCACTGGAGGCCAGATTGGAGAAGACATTAGAGACATTTGAAGAAAAAGGAACTGGATGGGCTCAGGAAGAAGCCAAGAGTCACTCTGAGAGGTGATGGGGAAAGGGAAAAGCAGAAGGGGTATCCAGACTTTCCAAGACCAGGATGAGAAGCCTGAGGAAGTAACAAATGGAACTGGCTATCTGGGAAGGTACAAATAAACAAGAGACAGAACTGGGTCATTTGGATTAAGCATTGGGTCATGTGGCCAGACTAATCTGTGCTTGTCCCAGGGGTAGAGGAGGGTTTTACACTAACAGTGCACTTGCCTGATCTTTGTTCAGCCCCTGGCACAAATCAGAGATGCTGATGAAATGCCTGCAAGCTCAAGGGGAATAGCAGCACATCTGCAGCCATGCCTATTTTATCTCAAAAGCAGCTTGGGATCTACATCAGCCAGGAGCTCCCTGATTGCCAGAGGAACCTGTGGAGACCAGACAAGCAGCCTGAATAACACACACAAACAAATACCAGAACATGAACTGAACACCAAATCAAGTGTGCATGCCTTGCCTGGTGATCTGAGGAGCAACAACACCCCACTGCCTAGTTACTGCAGAAAGCCAGGTCTTAGGACAAGGTAGTACTCCTGAGAAACTCTGAAGAGTTTCACTTCAGGAACCATCAGCAAAAACATCCTAATTCCTTTTAAATCCTGAGAGAGGTTGTAAAACCGTAGCTCTACTCTTGTATTTTTGAGCATAACACAGCTGCTGTTGGTTAGCCTGTCTCACAAAGTTGGCCTGGCTCTTACTTCTGCTCCTCAGCCATCTTGGACATGAGATAGTACAAGTTTCAATGTGCAAGAAGGAATGCAAAAGCTTCCCTTGCCTCCATCCTTAATTTGCACCTTCTTTTGAACAGGACCTCTCCCCTTTGGGGTAATTGAAATCCAGAGCTGGGGCAAACTCATTTTTAACCCCAAACTTCCAAACAAACTGTCATTAACTAGTAATCTCTAGAGGGTGGCCTCCCTCCTTTGTGCCTCTCACTATTTCCTCATCTCCCTAGGTAGCAACAAAAACATCCCTGATTGCATCAGTTTTGATTACTCTTTACGTGAGGAGACTCTCCTTTGGCTAGCCAGGATTACACTCCATGTGGCCACTAGGACTTTGTCACTTCATGAACATCAGCAACCCTCGAAGATTTGAAGGCTACACAAAAGGGTATGGTCAGGAATAACTGTGGCAGGATGGAGAATGATTCTTACATAAAGTTCTCCCTCCCTTCTTTGTTCTATACCTTCAGCCATTATAAAATAACATTGGCTCTCAAGCAGAGGCACTTCTTCATTTGTACCTGACTCCTAGATTTAAAAGACAAAAAGAATCACGAACCAAACAAATAAGAGAAAAAAAACAACAAAACCCAACCAACCAAAACCCAACAACAAAAGAGAGAGTTCCCTTTTGGAAAGAAAAGTCTAGCAGTCACTGTAGCCAGGTGTGTGATTTCTTGGAACCAGCTATTCCCAGAGGAGGATGTGACAGCACTAGTCCTGCAGGTAGTTCACTCAAGCTTCTTCAATTGTCAGTTCATGTTCAGTTGCCTCCTCAATGTTTTTAAGTTGACGAAGCAGCCATGCTCTTTGTTTCTTTCTCTGTTATAGAAAAGAAAATATTTAGTCAACCCAATCCACTCAAATGTCACCTAAAATACCCAAGGAAACAACTTACACAAAGGCATTATGAACCCAGCTGGCCTTTGGCTAAGTTTTAAGCTAAGAAGTCTTTAGTCTCAGAGTGGGCAAGTTTTCAACACACCTACAAATAATACAGTACAGGGGGAGCAAAAAAACCAACAAACTGGAACAGAATTTGATGGCTTCATATTGACATTACAGCCTTCCAACTCTGCCTTGGCTGCCTCCCTATCATTCCTATGGACTTTCCATAGGGCTCTTGCCAATAATCAAAGTTCTAGGAAACTTGAGTTTTATCTCTAAACAGAACAGAAAAATAAAAACCTGCATGAGGTCAATTAATCTGAGCTTTCCCCAAGAAACCCTGCACTAACCAAAGGGCTGCCCACAAGACCCCGTTTGCAATGGCTGGCATTGTCTTTATAAAGGACTAGAATTTGGATTAAACAATAAAAGCAGCAGACTATTTGATTCCCCAGTTTTAGTTGGCTTGCCAGCTTTAAGAAACTTGAAAATCTAAATCACTGCTTTCTTCCCCTTCTGAAGTTTCCTCTAAATAAAAATGTATTGATAAATGTCCTTTTGCCCTAGGGCACACAACTAGGCATGCAAGTACCAGTTTGGGAGACTGCATCCCATCCAGTCTGCGATTACTAATGATACCAGAGTCTGGCAAGTTATAACCCAAATCATAAGGGAATATTCTCAATGGTGGAGTTGTGGAGATGTTCTGTAACTAGAATATTCTCACATTACTAGAAAGATCTGTATATATTCAGCACTGGTAGGAAGTTGTATAGCTGAGGGAAAGCCATTACCACAAGAGCTTCAGCAGTTTTCTTCTTTCTGGGTTTTGCTGTTGGGAAATCTTTTATTCCTGGTATTCCAGAAACAAGCCATGAAGGTCCACTCTTGGGATTTACTGCAGCTTCTTCAGATACTTTGGTGGGAGTTTGAGTTTCCACATCTGGGACAGGCTTGTCACTTGGTTCTTCATGTGATTCATCAGAGGCCACCACCGTGGAAAGCCTCCTTCTAGAGAACACAACCCGAGAGCTTTGGGTCATCTCTTTGTTTAATTCTTGTGAGCCAAACACTGTTGAAAGCCTTCTTGGGGACATCTGAGGGATGTATGCTTCAACACGTACTGATGATACTTGAGCTAATGATCTGCTTAGACTGGATTTTGGCACTGGAGATCCATAAAATCTCTTACTGGCATCTTGGTCCTTGATTGATTGATTTGTCAGGTCTGTCGGAGATGACATTGTTCTTGAAAGCATTGAGTTCACTGGAGTGCTGTGCTTCACTGTTCTCTTCTTCAGAGATCTTTTAACATTCAGAAAGGAATCTTCTTCCTCTGACATCTTGAACTTAGGCTTATTGCCCTAAGAAAATATGGGAAAATTGTGTCATTGCTCACATAAGAAATCCCATCTAAGGTGTTCAGCTGCTGCAAAACCAAATTCATGGTGTGCCTATCTCCATGTCTGCATTCCATCTTTACATGGCATTTATATCCTTGGTATAGATCAGTGTTCCTCAAGGGTTTGGAAGAGCTATGGTGAAAAAAGCTCATTAGAAGACAGTGTGTCACACATACAACACTCACTCCTGTACCAGCCCCTCTGCATGTGGAGATCCATATCTGCTGCATTTTTTTAGAGCTATCTCATTAACTGCAACACCATTAAGACACTATTCTCCTTTCAGTACTTTCATGGTTGCAGCGGCTGACACTGGGTAAAGAGATATTAAAACTATTAGATACCAGAGGGACTACTATAGCATAGAAAAAAACACAAATGCTCTAGGAAGAGCCTGAAGTGGAGAAGTTCTGGGTTCAAGCAAGCATCTCTTAGTTCAACTGTCATTTTGCTTCTCTTATTTTCTTAAGAGGATCTCACAAATCTCTCATTCCCTCCTACTTACTTGACATTTGGCTTACTTCTGCTGATTCCAAACTTTGACCCTAAACCAACCATGTTATGTGAAAGCCTGTTCTTAACTGAATTTACGACAGTGGCAAGGTTGGTTTGGGTAGGATTGTTTCCCTTAACCATTTGCCAACCCTCAGAAAAAAAGGAACTTGGCTTCTTACAGATAGAGAAGCCTAAGATAAATATATCCAGTTTGAGACACATTTAAGAGAAATATCTTAATTAGATGAGCAGTTAAGTATTTCTAGTAACTGTTGAACTCTGCTTCCATGAGGTTGTTTGTATATTTCACGTGCTCCCTCCCCAAAAGCCCATCCTCAGCTATACATTTTGATGTTATCTTCTTCCTCATTCAAATTTAGATGTTCAAGTAAAAGACATTTTTTATTTAAAGTTAGTTTTAACAGAATTTTTCAGCCAAATCTTCTGAGGAAAACAACAAAATTGTGTTTTCTTTCCCCCTTCCATGTCTCTGTGCTTTAGAGGTATGTATATACTAACAACAAACTTTTTCTGTTCACTTGTTTTAAACACACTATTACAGATACAGGAGAGGATAAGTCTAAAAACAACAGAGAAAGAGAAACCATTTAAGAATATCTAAGTCTACCATGGAAAATAGATCTTGCAGTAACTTCAACAAAAGAGACTGGGCTTACCAGATTCTGAGATCTTCCTCTGCTGCTCAAGTGATCTAGCTTCAGCTGCTGCTGCTTTTCCTCTTATAGCCCTGCTAGCCTTCCAACATACCTTGCCGTAGAGACACCCTAAATCACACATTTAGCATTTTTTAGCAGTTCCAGCAGTGCTGCTAACTGGATAAACTACTAAATAGAAATCTAGGGTGAGCTGATCATAGAAAAATGGGCTAGCCAACTTATCTATGTGCTATAATTACTGCTAGTTAGTTGTCCAGGGTCACGGCTGGGCTGGGCATTAAACAAGTGACAGGTGCTCTCTATTAAGTCATCTGCCTTCCCAAAGGAAAGAGGAAGGGAATAAAGGAGGGAAACTTATGGGCTGGAAAAGAAAACTAAACCAGCTTCAATCAAAATAATAACAGTAAAATGAAATGTATACAAACATATGCAAAACAAATATTGAACCCAAACCCTGATGGCAATTAGAACAATAAAATGAAATACATACAAAACCAATACTGAACCCAACCACCTGATGGCAATTACGTCACCATCACCACTGATACAGTTGCAGGCACTAGGGAAGTCCCAGACTGGACTCAGCAGCAGATGGGAACTGAAATCAGGAGCTAGGTCCTGTAACTGGGCTCAGGAACTCATGGATCAGGACTGAAGGCAGAATGGACAGAGTCCTCCTCAGACACTGGTCATTGAAGAATAGAGCTTCACATTTGTGATCCCTCAGCTTTATACTGAATATGGCATACATGGGATGGAATCCCTTGCTGGTCAGTTTAGGGTCACATGCCTTGTCCCCTCCTCCTCACAGGTGCCACCTCTGACTTACCTGGGACACAAGGTGTAGCAGTGACCTTGGTATGCACACCAACTCTTGGTACTAACTCTAACCATCAAATGTTCTCATTGCTAGAAGCAGACACTGTCTGGGATTATATGCTGTTAATTGCAGAAAGTGAGTTACTGAGCTGAGAAGTGAAATCACTGAACACAATTAGTTCTATTCTAGCTCAAACCAGGACACAAATCTCTGCTGCTTGCTGCCCATTTCAATCACAAGAACACACCTAGTGGTTAATTGGCTTCACCTGGCTGCTTAAGGCACACTGAGGCTCTATTCCAAGATGGATATATGTTGAGGCATCTATGTATGTTGATGAAGTGTATCTGTTCCCATCCTGACTTTATTGTCTCACTGCTTCTCTTGCCCAAAAACTAAATGAGAAAACAAATGCTGCATCTGAAAAATAGGGAGTGAGAATAAACCGAACTATCTTGCTGCAGCCTGAATTTCATGGGGTTTGCAGCTAACAGCTGTGGAAATGGCAGCATTTTTTCTGGGTTTCAAAATATCAGCTCTTAGCTGAGGATTTTTTTAGCCTGTGATGGTGTGGTTCAGGTGGAGGACTGTCATTTTTGCTGACAGAGAAAAACAGCTGGAATGCCCCAGCCCTGCTGAACTGCAAGTCAGTTCTGTGGTGGGTGGCAGGGAACAGCTGCTCTCCCGGGCATGAGGGAGCATGTGCACAAGCACTGGGGTAGCCCCTTTTGGCAATGCATGACCTGTGGAACTTCAAAATGTAATCCAATCAGATCCCATTCCAAGGCTTTCAGAGTGACCTGGGATGGAAAGAGTATCTAGAGCAGACAGAGGGGTGAAGGGCTGATCTTGCTGGGGTTTGAAGCTGTGGTTCCAGGGAGTCTGGGCATTTCAAACCTAATCATAAACCACCCTCTCTTGCTGCATTAATAATCACACTATGAATAGAGAATTGGAGCTACCAGCTCAACATTTAGGAATAACAGTCTGTCAGTATATGGGGAGAGTTGCTAGGTTTAAATTATGTGCCCCTGAGGAGCTGAAAGAGAGCTTGAGAAATGGAGGCACTTTACAATCACATGGAGTGCACGAGTAAACATCCTGGAAATAAATAGTCTGTCCAGGATAAGCTATTTATTTCCTGAACCCCCAGGGGAGGTTCCTACAGGAATATTTTGAGAACTAAATAAAAACTATTTTGAGATATTTCTGGCTGGGCAAAAATGAAATAATAAAATATATTAAAAAGAAAAAAAAATCTCAGTCCATCATAAACATAGAAGAGGCAGGACCAACCTGTACCTCATTTTGAATATTAGTAGTTAGTTTTCAAGCTCTTGGCTTTGTGGCTTGGTGAGCAAACCCAGCAGGTCAGCCATACTGTACCTTTCAGAGCTTGGCAAGCCAGTTCCTTTTATAGCACAGAGTGGAGAGTGATGTCTTGACATCCTCTTGCAGTGCTCTGCTGTGTCAGTGAGGCATCACATGGCCTCTTCCAGCAAGGCAGTGATGCAAACCATGCATGAACCTCCACCAGAAGCATTTTGGTGAGTCTGAGCAAAACTGACAGCGTTTCACTAGATCCCTTCAAAAACTCCTAGCCTTGGCTTCCAGCTGGTGCTTTGAACATTGTCCACATGCCCCTTATACACTGATAGGCATGGGGTATCCACCACTTTTCCAGGAAGCCTGTTCTAAAGGGTTTGACCACCCTCCTGAAAGAAAAGCTCCCTAATGGTCAGTGTAAACCTCCTCTGGCATGGCTTTGAGCCATCCTGGCACCGGATCCCAGGGACAAGAGATCAGCACCTCCCTCCCTCTCCACTTCCCCTCCTCAGGAAGCTGGAGAGGGCAATGAGGTTGCCCCTTAGCCTCCTTTTCCCCAAAGTAGACCAACTCCAAGTTCTTAGGTGCTCCTCAGAGGACATGCCCGCCAACCCTTTTACCAGCAAAACCTTTGCTGAAACCCTCAGAAACCAAGGACTATGTGACTCCTTTGTAGTCTGTTAAACAAGGTTTTCAGTCCCTGCAAAGCACTTATGTGAATTTGTGGGCTTGCTGTGCAGCAAATGTAAAGTTTTGCCTTTCCTCATAGTTGGTAGAATTCTACTAAATGATGCTTTATGATCACTGTATTAAAATACAGCTTTATTTAGGGCAGTAGCGTGGCACCTTGGCAACTGCCAGAACATCCCATTTGTCAATGTGGCAATGACCTTTATTTCCTAGCTAGAGGCAAGGTAAATGTCTTTGTCTTCAGATCTGTGTGGTATAATTCCCACTCCAGCTCCTGCTAGACGAGCATCTCATAAGCAGCCTGAGAGGATCATGGACAGATAGTTGGGGGGAGTCCATAACCTATCAGAAATAGCAAAACACTGAGTCATGACATGTACTTTAGGTTATTTATTTCTACAGATTTTGGGTAGTGTACCTCTGCTGTGACAGGATCTGTCATACAAACAAATCTGATTTTGCAACCTCAAAAGCACAATCTTGAGATACTAATTGGATTTCACGGTTCCTCAGAAAGTCAAACACTTATTTAAATGTCAAAATAACCTTCCATAGCGTTCATTTCAGTGAGAGTTTGAGGAACAATGAGACCTGGCTCTTTGTCCCCCAACCATTGCAAATCTTCTTAAATGCTTCAATTTAGATGTTGACATGATTAGATTTTCACTAGTTCCACCAGTTTCAGGGAATTGAAAGTAGTCTATTAACAGCCAAATTTTCTTCTGCTTCAATGTAACATTAGGCCTGAATAAACAAAAGCCTTAAGGAACATGATTTTATCCCTTATGGACAAGTTCAGTGCCACATCCTCCCTCAGCATGGAGCAGCTCTGCTCTCAGATGCAGTGCTTAATGTGTATTTGAGAGGAGGATTGATTTTAGTTAAAGAAAGCTACTCTCTTCAGGTCAATTAAAACTTTAAGGCATTAAGAATTGTTGCCTTTCATGGTTAAACAAGATTATAATATACAAGTAGCCACTCTAGAACCATTGTGGGGCATTCCTCCAATTGAAAAAAGTATCTTTTTTATCCAAAGGTCTGACAGATTAATATTTGACTTCAAAAAGTCTAATTGCCTCAGTAGTAAGAAGCTAAGTACACTTTAATAGCAGGGAAGGTCACTGACCTTGAAAAAAATCAATGTGCCACCACCTGCCTTTGTAATTACGTCAATGACTCCTCTTCATGAGATACTTATCCACTTCAGTCCTACCTGAGTGCCACAATGTGCTCTAGCTGCATGTTATTTACTGACCAGACGGCGTCCTATACACTTTCTGGACCCCAGCAGTCAACCTGAGTTAATATTCAACCAGGACCTTTCCTCAGTAGCTTTGCTGTGTGCTCTCTGATACGAGTGCTCCTCTCTCATTACGTTGGCAGTGCTGCTGAGGAGCACAGCGTATTATTGCCAAAGTTCAATAAACATCCATAGTAACTATAGAGTTTGGGGGAAAACAGTTGCTGGTGCTTTCATGACCTTTGGCAACAGTAGGAGCATAGTTCGGCCCATGCCAAACACATGTCTAGCTCCAAATCTCTCAGCGACCAGAAAATGATGGATTTGCTTGACTTTATTACTTCTAATAATAAACAAAAAATGCAGTGTTTGTGCAGGGCAGCAGCGTGGCCAGACTGAGTGTAGTCCTGTGCAGGAGGTCAGGCCAGATGGATGTCAATGGCTCTTTCTTGCCGCGTCAGAAGCGCGCAGATGAATCCCCAGGTGGTCTGAGATGAGGGAGAGCTAATGAAGTCATCATTGTCCCACTGAGTGAGAGAAGCAGAGCACTGGTGATAGGGAAGCTCATCTGCTTCCTCTCTGGTGGGTAGTAATGGATGTGTTACACTGCCTCGGTGAAAGCCCTCATTGACATCTTCAGACTATGCCTGGGAAATGGAAAGGTAAACATTCGTAATAATCATGACTCCTTCTTCATCACTAGCTCCTTCTCCTTCTTCATGGCTAGCTTGCCATGGCTAATCTAATAATAGTGGGCCAAAGTCTGGTTGCAAGTATAGAAATAGCAGAAACCTGGAAGGCTCACAGGAATGCGATATTAAAAGCCTAGGTCCATTCTCTGGAAACCTTCATGAACCACTGCTGCAACTGACAGCAGAACTCATCTGCACAGGACAGGATGTTTAGGATCAGATCAGGACTCCTGAGTAGCCTGGCTATACCTCAAGATTCCCATCCTTGAATGCTTTCTCCACAGTTCAGTGGGTTTTATGGGAGCCAGAATTGTCATAGGCAATTTCCACTCCACGGCTCACTTTCCAGTCCCAGCCTTTTTTTTTCCATCAGAATGGCCCAGATGAGAATACAGTCCATGACTGGTACCTGTGTAATTGTTTCCTTCCATTGAACATCATGTTCTGCCAGCAGGAACAGTGCATTAGGTGACGGAGTGCCCTAGGGGATGGCTGCAAAGCTGGAAGGCTTTGACATAGATACGATGGCAAGGCACCAACAATGCCTGGACGATGTACACAATGTTCTCATTTTCCATTCTCCCCTTCCCCCTACTTCAAGTTGACAACATCATCTGGTAACATTTTTGGATGAGAACACCAGTTTCAGTCCTAGTTGGTTTATGCTATGGAAAGGCAGTCTCCCTGGAATTTCTCATGCTCATTTCTAGAGCATAAACCACCCAGGAGTGGAACTGCTGTTCTTGTCTAGGATATAAGCAACCCACTGCTGACACACCTCATTCTTTAAGCAAGCAGACTCTCATACTGTGTGATTATGTCTCTGAAGTGATTATTGGGTAATGAACACGGCAGAAACATCTTTCCAAGTACCTGACCTGGGGCATAAATCCAGAACATACACTACCTCATTAATATATGTGTATATATGTATTTTATATACAAGTATCTACAGCTCTATGTCTATTTGTATACATAAAATCCTCCCCAAACAACCCAGGGAGGGTGGCACATTTGAGTATTAACAGAAAGACTTAAAATAGCAATGTGACAGAGCAGGACCAATGCAAGATGAAGGTTTTCAGTTTATTTATGTCCTTGTGACTTTAGCAGAGCTGTCTTGATTGATTCTTATGAAGATCTGGCATGCTGTCTTTCACGTGGGAAGACAACAAAAAATGGCTACTGGTGAGGCTACACCTTGAGTATTCTGTTTGGTTTTGGGCCCTTACTCCAGGAAGGACATTGAGCTATTGGAGCACGTCCAAAAAGGGCAAGAAAGTTGGTGAAGTGTCTAGAGCACAAGTGTTACGAGAAGTGGCTGAGGGAACTGAGGTTGTTTAGTCTGGAGAAGAGGAGGCTCAGGGGAGACCTTGCTCTCTACACTACCTGAAAGTAAGTGGTAGTAACGCGGGGCTTTGTCTCTTCTCCCAGGTAATGAGCGATAGGACATGAGGAAATGGCTTCAAGTTGCACCAGGGGAGGTTCAGATTAGATATTAGGAAGAATTTCTTCACCCAGAGGGTTATCAGGCATTGGCCCAGGTTGCCCAGGGAAGTGGTGGAATCACTATCCCTTAAAGTGTTCACAAAACAGGTAGGTGTGCTTGGGGACATGGTCCCTTCCAACTGTGATACTGTGTTTAGTGGTGAGTGTGGTAGTTTGGGGCAGTTGGACTCAATGATCTCAGGTGTCTCTTCCAACCTTAAGGATTCCATGAAGTCCTTCTCGCTGGTAAAAGGGCAAACTATGAACAGTTCCATCACAACAATTCTGTACAACTCAGACTCTGCTCTCCAACCTGTAAGAGGAGGAGCTGGGGAGCCTTAGCCTAGCATTTGGACTAAAACCTCTCACATCTGAGCCCAGGCTGTTTTCCATCACAAGAGACTCTCTGCATTTCCAAGTTATCTCAGGGCATATCTGCATGCATAAGGCTGACAGACCTGAGCGCCTCTGCTTTTACTCTGAGCTGGCCAGATGGGAGTCTGCTGCATTTGGAAGAGGTACAGTCAAATTACTTTGGTTCTGTGCCCAAGCCTACAGAGTGTCTTGAAACATACGTTACCTGATCTGGCTTTATCAGCTTTCAAATCAATTTTAAGCTAACCTATGCAATTTTGCACTTAGGTTGGCTATTATCTTGCACAATACAAACTGCCTACACAATCTACACACAGCTCAAGTTGGCCAATTACTTCTGGCTTGTGGAAAGGGAGAGATGAGCTTCCACTCCCTGTGTCCTGGTCTGTGTGGCCACTATTATGCCAGTACTTGTACCTATTTGCTTTTCTCTGCCTGCATAATGGATGGAGCACTTGGTCCCAAGCTGCCTTCCACCGTGGTCAGTGCAGAAAGTCAACCAGACTCAGGAGGGAGCTGAACTATTCCCTTGTGGTTCTTCAGTTCAAAGCAATTGTGGAAGTAAAAGTACAGGGTTTTAAACTGAGAAGCTGTAGTTGGATCCTCTGAAAGGCAGCTTGCTATAGAATAATGCATGTCCCTTGATTTTAAAAGCAAAACAACCTCAAACAGCCATTTATTCAAGCAATTTTTTCTCCTTTATTTTTAATTAGATTCCAGAAATGATAATAGTGCAAACACTCAGTATAAAAGTTGCAATAAGAAATGTACATTCACATTTAACATTTCAGTCCATTCACTTTTTAACATAAAAATAGGACAAATATTCAATTGCTCTTCTCAAGGTAACAATCCTGAAAAAGACTTGGAAGATAACTCTACAATATTCTATTTACATAAAAATAGACCCGTATTATTAATGCAAACCTATCATTACAAGTTACCCAGTGTGAAGTTATTGTACTAGGTATATACATACATATATATATATAGTGTATAGCTAGAGAGATAGAAAAACTATTGATAGGTTCAGTGGGCTACAAGAGTTGGAAAAATGACATCTCTTGACTTACTAGTTCCTTCCTTCAAGCTAGGACTACTTGTTTTATTTACCTCTGTAGATGTTTCTGTTGTGATACACTGGGTCTCCCTCTTGGTCCCTTTGAAGTCACTGGCAACAACCCGTTTGACATCAGTAGGAGAGGAACAGACATTAGAGTAAGGCCTGATCTAACAATTCAACCATCATTGGAGTTAGTAAGTCCATTAACTTTAAGACTAAAAGATCTTCTGAAACCTTATATGCTAACTAAAAAGGAGAAGACATTTGGGTTTCCCCCATAAGGAATGGAATATTTCTAGCTGATGATAAAAAAACAACAAAAATTCAAAGTCTAAGCAGAATATTCAAGTTAGTTGGGAAGTGCTGCACACACCTGCAAGTTGAGCAGCTGGTAAGATTCCTCTTGCATGATCTTCTTACTGAGCACTTCATCTCATCCAGCCTTATGAAACCCCAAGGCTGTGCCTTTCCTTGCTCTCATTTTTTGATGAAGAGTGGCATCCAGACACAGACAACATGAAATGGGTTTGCAGGTGTTTAGGAACACCTGTTAGGCTACCCTACTCTTACTTATCTGTGTCTTTTCTTTGGGGACAGGAGCAGAGCTGCTTCTTGGTCAAGCCTCATTGACCAGCTTGCTGCCAGCTGCTGGTATCTACACTCCCACCACAGGATATGTTGATCTGCCCTTTCAGGTTTGCTGTCACATGGACTGCTTCCCAAGAGATTATGTCAAAGCTTCATCTTGCCACATAAACACCTCTTGTAGGAAAGATCTACTTTTTGTCTTTGAAAAAGGAGTTTGACAACCACATCATGGAGGGTCTACAGAGGGTTGGTGAACAGGTCCCAGTGGACAGTAATCACCTGCAACAAAAATGTGATGGCACCGAACAACTGAAGGCAAGTTAGGGTCAGCAGGGGCACTGATGTCTTCAGAAGTAGTGTTTTATCAGCTGCAGGTCACACTTTTGACACCCAAAGAAGACCTATGTGGTGTTCTGAGGCAGGCAGGCAGGCATGCCTAGTTCCTTTACCTCTTAGTGCTACGGCACTTACTGCATTTAAATATTTCTACCATCCTTAAAATTATAGGTAAGTCTAAAAGGGACACTGTGCCACCATCTCTAGGCAGACCAGTTTTGATTGGAGAACACATGCTCCACATAGTTTTTTGCTTCCTACCTTAGGCTTCCATTGTAAGAAGGAGGAATCATATACAGTTTTACATCTTTTCAATTAACAGATCAGAAAAACACTTCACATCTCATTTCCAAGCAGAATCTATGGACAGATACCAGAAGGGCAAAAATTAACCTGCTGACAGCAGATAGTTCAAGGATTAATCAGCAGGATAAACCCCAGACAGATGTGAGTTGCAGCATAGGTTTTAGTGGCAGGGATTTTAGGAAATGGATCAAAATTTGGCTGAATCTGACTGAAACTGTGAAATGTGTCTATTATTACTGTTTTGCACCATTATCTACATCCCATGTACAAACCCATGGCTTGCACACAGACAAGTATATTATGTACAAAGAATCCCCAAGAAGAGGCTTTGAACCTCCACCAGACCTTCACCGAAAATAGTATCACTGCTCTAGAATTCTCTGTATTGGGTTAAGTTATGCTAGAAGTGGGAACTGCTCTTGGGCTCTGCTTTTAAAACCAGTGACTCTGAAAGCATTGCTTTCATTCTTGCTGTGTTCTGTAGCATTTTCCAGAGCTACCTCTGTGTAATAACCAGCTGCTGGAATGTTGAGAGGAAACTCTAACCCTTTGCTTTGTCCAAGTCCAAATCCCTGCAGGCAATTGTACTTGTAAAGGGGAGCAACTTACATCATCACTGCTTTTATTTTTAATTGAACTCTAGAAAAGTTACTGTAAAAAAAGAAAATCAGGAATTCTAAGTGAAGAAGGATTTCTAGTGGAACAACTTAAGAATGTAATCATCAAGAGGCAATTTTGTGATGGCACATGCAGTTAATTTTCATCTACCTTTCACTGGAAATTCTTGCTGCGTTGCTCAGATGGCATTTGCGATGTCAGAGCAGACAATCTTTGCACCCATGTGCAGGAAGAAGATGTGAGCAATCACCTCAACAACTTCAATGTGCCAGCTCAAACTGTTCATAGCCGATGCCACCTTTGACAGGTCTAGGATCCAAAGCAGTAGGTCAGGCACTTGAAAGTAAGACACAACAAGAGTCTGCACAACAGCAGCAATTAAAGCACACTCAGCTTTGCCCACAAGGAGAACTCTTAATTCTTTGACCACCAGCAGGCTAACCTCTGCCTAGCAAACGTGGCAGTGATGTTCCAAGCTGTAGGTAAGTGTTCTGGATGTTTTTAATCAAAGGGTTGTGTAAGCCTGTTCTGAAGAGGAGGGCAGCCAGCTCTTTCCAAGGAGCTCCAAACTAGCTGGGCAGATTTTCTGCAGAACTCAGCTCACTGTGTGTGCTGAGCTTTCTAGGAAATGTGTTCTTATTTAGCTTGGAACCACATCTACCTGTGGATGGCCTCCCTCCATCAACACTTGGAGCACTCCTTGCACCCGCAGAGCTGTGCTGGTAGGAAACTGAAGTAGGAAAGGAAGTAGTAAAAAAGCTTCACAGTGATGCAGCACTGTTTGTTCCTTCAGTTTTATGCAGGTGTGACACATCTGATGCCACAGGAGGCATAAAACAGGGATCCTAATAGAAAGCAGCAGACCCTTCAGCATGCAGTTAAGGCACATGCAAAACCAAGTCCTTTCAACACATAGACTATGTACGTTAACCAGTTGCTAATTCAAATTTCAAGCTGCTTCCTCATGATCAGAAAATAGGCATTAAAGGTGACAACCTCCAATTACTTCCAGTAATTCCTCCTGAAACTCCGAAGAGCAGTTTGCTGAAAGATCTTCAACCCTCTGGTGAATGCGACGTGGACATGGCTGTGCAGTTAGAGAGAAGCCTTAGTTTTTGTTGCTCTAGGAATCTGGTTAGGTACTCTGCCAGCTTAGACACTCAGGACCTGTCATGTCACTGAGAGAGCTTTACCACTCACTTCAGGAGGAGCGCTGGCTTTTCACCTTTCCTTTCAGGAACTGCTGTCTCACAGGCTTCTTTTCTTATTGTTCTTTTGTACTCCAGCTAACTTTGTGCCTTTTTTTTTTTTTAGTTCTTTTCCTGCTTTTACGCTTGCACCTATCAGATTATAAGTCACACCAGGTCAGCCAAGCAGTGTGACATCTTGAATTGTAGTTAAAGGGCAACAGAGAGCCCCCTCCTCTCCTTATATGTCCTTTTCTCCCCCTTTATTTACATATTTATTGATGATTTAGATTTGGCCTGATAACTTGGAGAGAGATGGGATTAAAAGAAACATGGAGCTAAAAAAGAGTTGATAGAGAGTTCTGGAAAAAGCCAATCATAAACAGGGTTGGGGTAGGGAAGCAGAGTCCAGATTGTCATTAGTCACAACAATTACGCCACACTGAGACGTGAAATCCACCCAATTTGAGATGAGTTAGTTTACAACTGTTAGAAACCCTACACTGCTGCATGAAAACAATCAGTACAACGTAGTGGTTCATGCACACAGGCAGCTGGGATAGGTGGTATGAATCTGCATCTTATTTTAGGATGACCAAAGTGTTTGCAGAACCTGTACTGCTTAGTGAACCTCACAATCACCTGATGAAACAAATCAATGGATTTCTAAGTCCTATTATAAAACCAGCTCAAATCTGTAAAATAGAAGAATTCCTTATTAATCTATAGTAGAAAGCACTTGCAGTTCACATCTCCTTTTCCCTCTCCAGCCAACCTCAGTGTTATGCTCCTACAGTACTCCTCATTTATCATACAGCAATTATTATCAGTAATTTGTGCACAGATATGAGAACTTCTACAATTATGCATGCAAAATACCTCCAGAATGTGACTTTTGTTTAGCAGTAATATGGGAAAATGAGCTTTCTGCTTAGCAACAGAAGTTATTTGGAAAAGGAGCCTAAAAAGCTAACAAAAATAAGGCAACCAAATAAATGTTTATATATACACATACATAGATATAGATATGTATGTATCCAGGAAAACAGTCTCTTAGCACTGCGTGCTTTTCCCCATACAATAACTTAGTACCATATCAGAAACACACTTTGGGTAACCTCAATGGGCCAAATTCACCTCCTTCAACTCCTGCAATGTTGCACCTGCATCCAGCAAGGATGGATTTGACACTTGATCCTCTTGATGATCATACCACACCAAATGCAGCATCAGCAAACACCCCTTGAATGTCAGCTATCACACAATTACGCACTAGAATATCTGCTTGCTTTTTATATTACAGTAAGTAGAGTTTATTGCTTCTAATGACCAAAAAGGTACTTTATGAAGACAGCATAGATGTTTGATCACACTTTCCATGTACTGCATTATGGATCTTGGAACACTGAGGTTGGCAGATCACAACCATGGAGATTATTTTGTCTTCTTTATTTGCTGTTTGCGTTTTGATTTTGCTTTGCTGAACGCACATGCAACTAGTGGATTCAACTCTTTGTGCCAGAAGTGCTATGTCCAAAAACATTTAGTAAAACTTAGTGGTTTTGTTTTGTTTCACTGAAGTCAGGCATGAGTGGCATGCAGTAGCTTGCAAGGGAAAGCAAAAGGACATAATCTCCAAAGGGTTTATCACCTCCATGCACACGTAAAACGTCTCATACAAAAAATTAACATTTGTTAAAAGTGTGCCTTTTTGCTTCCCCCCCCCCTTTTTTTTTTTACAAGTGTACATGCAATTACCTCTCCAACCTAAAACTATTTACAAAATTTCATCATACAATACAACCTTTAAAGTGAATAATACATGAAAGGCCAATGTTTTCTGTTGTTCTGTAACACTGTACAAGATTAAAAATAAATAAGGCATTATAATACAGGTTTATCACAAATTAAAAAAACGTTTTTTTCCACTGTAATACAAAACTCTAAACTTGAAAGAACATTATGGCTAAATAGTCCTCCTGCCTGGGCAGAACACATACAGAATCTGTACTTGCTGAAGGAAGGAGAATGCTTTGTTTCTGCTACAAGCAGGAATGCCACACATGAAAAATGATTCATGCTACTTAAAACCACTGTGTTCAGACTCCTCAAAATGGCACAGGTCAGACACTGATTCCTTTCAAACAGTCACTCCCAAGTACTTTCTTTTGCCTTACAGATAAATTATAGGCAAAAGTGGTGAAGAGATTTAGGTGCATGACCTACTCTCATTTACAGTGCTGTAAAATCCTCAGATTTCGCTGTAACCCACAGCAGAAGTTGGCCTACAGAAGCTCAGCTCCTGCCCTTCAGAAGCAAGCTGACCTCCTCCTGAGGCCCTGTGGGTCCATAACGGATGCAGATCCATCCGTAAGGAGCCGAAGCTCTTGGCTCTCAGTCTTACCTACAAGAAGCAAGGGAGAATTTCCACATGTTTTAGTGAAATCTAGGGAGTGCATCTTGTCACAGTGGGAAGCAGCTAAAACACCCAACACATCTTACAGGTTGGATAAAATAGCTTTTCTAGTCAATGCAGATGGGAAAGGCTTGGAAATATCTAGCCAGTATTTCAGCTGAATACCAATTTGAAATCTCAGCAGAGAAAAATAATAATTTTAAAAAATCCTTTAAAGAGAAAAGTAGCATAGGAACACTTTGAAATCAGCTCCCAAGACAATGAAGTCTGAAGATCTCCGATACTTCTATCTCCTCATATAAAGAATGAAAGACTTCAATTATTACTATTGTCTGAAAGAGAAAAACGTGCAAACTGATGTGAAATATTGTGCTTGCTATTGACAGACAGCAGCATGCCAAAATGGCATCACTTCGGTGGAGGGCTCACAGCTGCTGCCTCAAGCTAACAGCTGCCCAGAAGACTGAGCAGAAGTACAGGAGGCTCTTCTGCCCAAAATGCAACAAGCTACTCTCCTCAGCATAAGGTGAGGGACTTCTGGGGGGGCAGAACTGACTCCTTGCTGAAGACACAGCAAGATTACCCAGGCACAAGTTACAGAGCCGGACCAGAAAATTAATGAAAGCAAGATAGGAAATACAACTGCATGCAGACACAATCCAAATCCCACAGAAACACTTCTGATGGTTTTCAGGGATACTGGAGTGGGTCACATTATTTTCAGCCCATTGCCAATAAAAATTTAGTGACAAGCTTCTCTAATTTGCAGAAAATATGTATTTGTGAGGGTATTGGAAGTATTATTGCCACCTCTTTCCATGTCTAAAACTGACTAAAGATATCAAGCAATGCAGAAGAGCAGAAGGATTAAATCTCTCATTTAAAGCTATCACACAATGCCTGAAATAAAACAAACATACACAGAAAAAGAAATCAGAGAAAAATGATATGAATAGGGAAGAAAAGCATAAAGTGGTGACACATTAGCACAGGCTGCCAATGGCAGAAATGGAGTCACCATCCCTGGAGGTGTTAAAAAAACCTGTAGATGTGGCACTTAGTGACATGGTTTAGTGGTATGGTGGTGATAGGCTGATGATTAGACTTGATCATCTTAGAGGTCTTTTCCTACCTTA
Source organism: Bucco capensis (assembly GCA_013396975.1). Lineage (NCBI taxonomy): Eukaryota > Metazoa > Chordata > Aves > Piciformes > Bucconidae > Bucco > Bucco capensis. The sequence continues at coordinate 808,041 of VWZO01007198.1, forward strand.
ACGATTCTATGATCTAGTATCTAAGTTTTCTACTGTACAATCTAGACAACTTCTGCAGTCTTGGGTGGGTTTGTTGAGTTTGGGGTTTTTCTTTTTGGTTATTATTTTATTTTGGTTTTGGAAGTTTTGGTAGTGGTAGTAGGCTTTTTTTAGTTAAAAGGAAATTCTGCATATTTTTAAACAAGGTTTTGCTTTTCTTTTGGGAAGTGATGAGGCTGGTTAGCTTGTGCATCCTCACCAGCACAGTATGGCACCTCTCCATGGAGCTCATGCCACTCAGCAGGATGACTTTCAGCTGCCCTCACCTCAAGGACAGAGCTGCACTCCACATTTCACCTCCAGATTTGCCTTTCCAGATGAAACCAGGAACAATATTAAGGGAGAAGAGCGTCAAAATATGTTCCCTTTTATGCAGACTAAAAGCAGGCCTCCCTCTCCTGGCATGTTTACCAGTGTGCTCCTCATTTGGGCAAAACTGGACTGTGCTTGTTTCTCAGAATTACAGCTTTCTATAATTACCCAGCTTTGAAGAGTGAGCCTGGGTAGAATCAAGATACAATAAAACCATGGCATAAATGTAAAAATCAATTAAGAACTAAGACTATGTTGGCACACAACCAAGTGTCACCAAGCTAACAGCAACATGTTTGTCACCAGTGCAGGGCTATTCTTTCAGCTGTTTAGAAAGGTAAAGCTAAATCCTGGAACTGAGCCACAGGAGCTGTTGATAAAAGCCTGGAGTAACACCCTCCTGCTCTTCAAGAAGATCAGCACTGTACAGAAAAAGGAATGTTTCTCTATTGCATAAGCAGCCTGCTGTGCTTACAGGGTGGCTCCTCTACATTGCATGGAGCCAAGTGACCTGTGAAGAGGCAGCAACTTCTCAATTCCATCACTGGTTGGTTTGTTTTTTAGTGGAAAGAATATCTATTGTTCTTCTGCCAAACCTTTATGCTCTGTGGTTTATCTATCTCATATTCCAGTGCTATGGTTTGACTTGGATTTATTTTTTTCTTTAATTTTTGGAGCGTGCAAGAAGATTTTTTTTGTGTGAAGAAAATGTAAGTTTTAGCAATTAGCTAAATCCAGCTTTCATTAATTTGCCACTGAGAGCACAGTGAGCACTGTTCTCTTTGCTGTAACTCATGCACTGGGAGCAGTTTAACTCTTGCTGTAGCCCTGGAGAGTCTCCACATTTAGATGCAGTTTGGCTAATCCCATACCCAACAATGCTGGCTATGACAGAAAGAGCAATCTCCTTGCTCTGTCATTGCAGGTGGATGTGTAAATAAATACATATTTTTATCTTTATCTCTATAAATATCTAGTAAGTCTACACAGGACTGTTTGCATATGTGCATATATAGATTAAAACATATATATACACACACACATATAAAGAATTGCTTGCATGTTTTGTCCCATTTTTCTTCATTTAACCCTTTAAAAACACCAAGAAAATATTCCTCTTTTCCAGAAAATCAGATTTTGACTTCTCCTAACAGAATTGCTAGCCCTTATAGGTTCCATCCCAAGAGTTTGTTAACACAGTCCCCAAGTTCTCTTTGGTTGGGTTGTAGTGGTCCTTGGTTAATGCCATGGTCTACCACCTCTGATCTCTTAGTAGAAATTCAGGCAACCACTTCTCTCTGTGTCCACCCCGACTGGAATCACCAAATCTCCTCTGCTCTTAAGCCTCCTTCACGGCTGGCACTGAAGGAAGGTAATGCAGGGTCTGATTGGCGTGGGTGGCAGATGTTTGACCTGCTCCAAGGCCAGCTTTTGCAGGAAAGCTAGCAGCGGAGGACACCGAGGGGCAGCTGGTGCCCAGTTTGGTTTGGATGTTTGCTCGCCCGTAAGGGTACATTTTCCGCTCTAGGTTTAAAGAGCGTGTCTGTGAATTGTTCCCATCAGACTTGCCTTCCAGGAAATAGGTCAACATCTCACCTTTTCCCTTCACACTGACCTTACCCCTGCACATGAATTCGTAGCTGCACCTCTTTAATATCCTCTGGACTTCTTCTGTCACCTGAAGACAGGACAAAAAAAACAACTATTAGTTTTTCCTGGTCACGTAAGGTTTCATCCTAGAACTGCCAACCCCTCCTCAATTCACTTCTCTGCCATGAAATATCCATAAGCAGAAGGAATTAGCACCTACTGCTGGCTCTTGGGCTCATTTGGAATTTTTTTAAGGAATCCAAAATCACCAAACTGAGATCTGAGAAGCAGAACTTCTGGTCTTGAGCTGAAGAATGACCCCACGAGGTTAAGCTCAGTTCAGCAGAAATGTGTAACCAAACTGGCCACAGTCGGAAGCTTGATCAGCTCCAGTGACGTTAATTTACTCCAGAAGAACTTTTGATCCCCAGAGACTAGACAGGTATTTTGGATAAAGGACTGCAACAGTTCATTGAGACTTTGAGAGGTGCAGCAGAGCTTGTTGCTGAGCTCCAGTAGTACAATGTTTCCTGTAGCCTCCATCCAAGGAATCTTTAAAGTCACATGAAATGCGGCAGGATGCAAATGGACATAGATCCTCTTTCATTGTAGTCCTTATTCAGGCAAAATTCCTACAGCACAAGGACTGGCTCATGCAGCATTGGCATTCCCACTCCCAGGCTTGCCTCCAACAGAATGCAGTGCAGCAGAGAACTCTGCTTCTTCTGATGGGAAATGATTTAATGAGGATTTTGTTGCCTCCAAGTAGTGAAGAGTATATAATAGTAAACAATTACACCTCTCAAGCTTGAATCATCTGGAGAACACTGCTCTTTTCATGAGAACCATCAGATCAAGTGAGCCTGCTTTTTCTAAGAGGTCTTGAAAACAATTATACATAAAGCAGGAAGTATTTAAGCCTGCAGAAGAGTTTCAGAATGCCCTTACCTGGATTTTCCCCTGCACTCCAGTACTGTCCATCCTGCTGGCAACATTGACTGTGTTCCCCCAGATATCATACTGTGGTCTTCTGGCTCCAATGACTCCAGCCACTACTGGCCCCACATTAATACCTGAAATCAAAACAAGCACTTTGGTTTCAAACAGTACAGGATATTATTCAAGGGAAATGTTAATCCTGCAAAATAGATGGAACACAAGTGCCTTAAAACTGTTCTGGTCATGGGACATGGTATATATAATATATATTAAATTAATGCCAACTGGGCTTCTTTATTTGTAAAAGTTTTAGAAACAAAATGAAGATACACACAGAAATCTTACTGGAAATACAATTTGATAGACCACTTCAAAATTTGGCTCATCTGCAAATGAGAAAAAAGAGCAGCCCTAGCACAGAGTTTAGCTGTAGAACAACTTAGGCCAAACTGCTGAAGATCTGTAATTGTTCACTAGGGTTTCTACCCTGGTTGCTCATACAAAGCCTTTTAGTGGAGGCTTTCCAAGTGAAACAGAAAGAGTGGCCTGGAAGATGTGAGGAATGGGGTGAGGGAAGTGTGTCCCATTGGTTGTCACTACTAGGCAACTCAGATGAGGGAGACACTGGAAGCAGAGAAGAGTGTGTGAAAATGGCTCAAGCATCTTTTCTGGGAAGCCACAGGGCTTCACTGTACATTTCTGACCAATTCTGACACCTTGTTCAGAAGATAAGAAGATGTTCCCTCTTTTGAGTGCCCTGAAGAGCTGCAGATGCTAAACCTTACATGAGATTCTGTGCAAGGGCTTTCCCAGGCAATTTATGTGGAAAAATGAGGGTTAGATATTTGTCTTCTGCCCTTTTGTGAACCTGGAAAGACCAGTTAGAACAGATTTCAAAGAGAATTTGAGGTTTGTCATTGATAGGATGTGCAGGAGGGAAAAGATGTCTAACAATTGCTGCTCTTGATGTTTTTGGGCTTTCTCAATCTTCCCCTGCTAGCAATCTCACTTGTCCCCTTGCCCAGCCCATTTCAGCCATGAAAATAGGTAGAGAAATAAGCTGGGGGAAACTATGTTAAAGATGCATTGAAAAGAGAACAGCAATGGAAGCACCTTTGGAGGAGAGTGGGACCTAGGGCAAGAAGGGGAGGGGAAACTTGCTTTCTAAGAAGGCTGGGAGAAGGGACTCTGAGAAGTAAGAGATGTAAAAGGATTGCATGGGAAGGGCTGTGGTGTGAAGACCAGAGGATTCGATTTGTGGGAGCAAGCAGGGCTGGTTGAGGTGCTTTAGCATCTGTGGACAAAAAGCTCTCAATGCTTAGAAAAGCTTTTGCAACTGAAGTACAGTCAGACCCTCTTTTCAGCAGCTTAGCCACCAGACTGAGTACACTAATAATGTTGTATAAAATTATTGGTGCAAATTCCTTTGAGTTGTGCACAGATGAAGTAAACAGTGGAACTGGACACAGGTGTAATTCCTTCATGCTGATGCTCACCATCCAGCCTTCTAACCTTCTACATGGATGTGATTCTCCTGCTAGAGGAAGTTTTTCAGTGCAGTGCAAGTACTCCTCTGCAGCCAGCACCAGAAAAGGCAGCAGACAGCAGTGTCCTGAGTGCGATAGCTGTAGGGAGCTGACTTACCAACTCGCAGGACAAAGTCGTTATAGGACTGGTAGTTGATTTCATCCAGAACATCAAACATCTCTATTGCAAAATCTGCCAGTGTGCTCAGATGAGAATAAATGGATTTTTTAGCCTGGAAACAAAAGAAGAGTGTACATTAGATGTGTCTGGGACTGAGCAGGTGAAGGGAAAAAACAATGAAAAGCTCAGTGTGGATGGCTTAGGAAAAGAATCTAACCCATTTTGTTGTCTGTGAAAATAAACTTCTGATGGTAGCTGCAGCACATACATTCTGTTCTCAAGGACAGAATTCCATTTTTTTTTTCCTTCTCTCTCTTTTTGATTTCTGGGAAGAATGGAAAGCAAAGTTCCCATGGTAAAGCGGTTCTGTTGCTAGAGAGCTGCAGATGTTTGTTGTGAGCATGGCAGGGAATATAACCTGCTCTCTTAAAGAACTGCTCTGCCTGATGATTATTAATAACTATAGTCTCTGCCCTCTTCTCCCTGTGGGGCTTCTGCTAGCTCCCAGCTCCATGGGGTGCATGCTGTTCCCATTGACAAAATTCCTGTTAGCTTTAATCCTGTGAGATGCAAAACATACTTTTTTCCTTTTGCAGGCAAGCTGAAGTGAGTTGTTACAAAATGGATCTAAATGAACTAAAGCAAAAAAAAACCCAGAAGAAATCAAATGAAATGCTGAAGTAACAACCTGTAAGAAACCCCCAAAACATAAGAAAATAATGTTTACCACTTCAGTTTGGTTAAAGTGTGGAACTAATTTTCAGAGGATATTGTGGATTTCAAAAGCTAGCTTGATTCAAACAAAGTAACTCAAATTTATGGAAGAAATATTTGCTACAAAGTAGTGAAAAGATTTCTATAGCTCTAGAACTTCTTAGGCAGTACATCAGTAGAAGCAGAGAAGAGACATTGGCACGTTTGTCCTGTAACTAGTGACCTTCCCCCAGAATCTACCACTGGCTAGTTACAGGCAGGTTACTAGACCAGACCTTTGACCTAACTCAGTATGGTTGCTCTTATTGGAATAATGAAGATGAATTCTTGAACAGATCTGCAAAGGGAAAGTGGGATAAAGGTAGGAGATGGTGAAAGCAATGCAGGGTCAGTGTGGAGCATTGCACAAGAGAACTGGGGCAGCTGGCACCAGATGAGAGCTCACTGGGTTTGTGTCGTGGTGATGAGGTTTTATACATGCAGCACTTGACAGTGGCTGAGAAACAGGTGGCTACTTGCTTTGTTCACATGAATTTGAAAAGGAAGTTAAAAGAAATTAGAAAAAAAGAACTATGAAAGTCATCCTTGGGCCAGTTCCAAATCTTTAAGAAGGATATTTCTATTTACCTGCCTAGGTTTCTGGCATTCTGCTTCTTGCAATGCCAACTTAGCTCTGCTCTTTTCCAGCCTTACCAAGACAAAGGAAGAACAAGAAGTAAATTTGAAGAGCTGACAGCTACAATTCCAACAGAGAAAGGAGAATAATATTGAATGTCTGGAGGAGAGAGGGAGGAGTGTATAGTTTTAATCCTCTAAACTTCCTTATCCTTCCATTTCTTTGCTGCCTGATAAATGCTTTAATTTCCTGCAGTGCTCCTCAGGGCTGCAGGAGTGGGGACTGGTGACAAGTAGTGGATGTGTTGCAGGTGACAGATGCCTCTCAGAAGGTTTACTGGCAAACTCTTTTGAGCCTGCACTGAAGAACAGCACCAAGTTAGGACCGTAGTGAAATCAGGACTCTGGTGAAATCACAGACAGAATTTCAAAGGACTCCACACACACAATGAAGTTCTGTTGCTGTTGTGCAAAATATCTACAAAGAGCTCAGTTTCTGTGCTGCCTTGATGGTGTAACTGGCAAGCAGTTGTTTATTTAAACATCAGAGAGGTAGTTACTGGAAAGACGGCCCACAGCATCACAGCAAAACCACTCTGTCAGAGGCAAGGTCCATTTCATAGTCACCTGCTGAAGTCAAGTTACAGAAACAGCAGTACTGCAAAATATGGCATTTAAATACTGAACTTCACCAGGGTGCTGAGCTGTTATGTGTGTAAATATCCTCAGTTAAGAGCAGAGTTAACTCCCTCCAGTGTTTTCTGCCCATGTCCAAATCCTAGTATGAAGTGGGTGAATAATTTCTACTCATTCACATCACACGAGCAGAGGGAAGAGATCACAGAAGAGCTAAAGCCCCAAGTTAAAGATTTCCTGTTTCATACAACTTCTTTAGGCTTTCTGGAATACAGAATGTTAAATAAATTCTGCCTCTACAGAGAAAATCAAAACTTGTCCCAAGATTTCAGAGTCCTATACAAGACTTTCTGCAGTGATTTGAAATGCATTCCTATCACAAGCTCAGAGCAGTATCTTCAGTACTGGGCTAACTCAGCTGACCCTTCAGTTAGCAACTCTAAAATACAAGAGATAAACATGTTTAGGTTTTGGAACATATGCTGCCAGAGTTACCCAATAACACACTTGTTTTCAGGATTGTAGTTCAAAGAGCATTTATAGTAGACACACAAGTATGCCACTGCCTGTTTGCCTGAGACTACACTGAACAAAAATCAAAGGATCTTGTTTTTTTGCCCGTCTCAGGAACCAGGAGTCAAACATTTCAGCATAAATAAAAGCTTTAAAAATACCCTTTTGCAAATGTGTGGATTTCTAGGAATGATACAAAGGAAAGCAACCAGCTGTAAATACCCTGCAGATTAGGGAATTAGTTGTATGTGACAAACTCCAACATGATTCTAACAGTTCATTTCCATGTGGCTTTGCTTTTTACTTACTTAAGAAGGCTAATTGTTGCTAGAAAGTTCACAGGCCATTGTCTGTTTTAATTTTTATTGGTTTTAGCTTTATGAGTTGTTTCTAGTTACATTAATATATTTTATTAATACTATTAATGTGCATAGTCCTCTGTATACAATATACTCAGTATACTGTCCACAGAGTTTTCTGCTTTCCCAGATACTGCATATAAATCTAGGAAATCTCTCTCCAAAGACACCAATTTAAGGTGAGAAACACACTCAGGAATAGTACTACGGATGCAGAAGAACTGTCCCCCAGCACTAGTGGGTCTGAAATGGAATTGACTTCTTTTATTGCTTTTTCACTCAAAGAGGTAAAAAGAATGCTAGCAATAAAGACAACAGAGAGCCAATCTGGAGAGGCCAGGGTCAAGTACAGCAATGTCCCTAGCACTGAGTTCCTGGGCATGATGGGGGTTAGGAGAAGCTCTTTGTTTCGATGGTAGGTTGCACCCAGATTTATATCTATCTATCTATATCTTAAAAAAATCACATTTTAATGTTCCTGTGTTAGTTTTGCAGCCCAGTATGGGACAGAGCTGCTATTTTTTGTAGAAAATCCAGAGCTGCAGACAATGAAATCCCAAATGAGTAACTGCTAGGACAGCAATTTGTATTTTCAAGCTGCAGTTGTTCTTTGAATTTCAGATTTAAACCGTTATGAAGAAATACAAATTATCTCTATCACATAGAGAGTTAGTTGTGTTTCTGAAATTCCTCTGGAAATTAAAGGAGAATTGTTCCTCCACCAATGACCAACATCTAAAACCTTCTCACCTTAGTTCCTGAAGTAGGCACGAGTCCCACAGCCGCCATATATGTGCTTCCAATTGTCTTGATCTTTTCTATGTCCTTATAATATTCTTTGTCCATAAGCTTTGTTTAAAACATAAAACTGTTAAATATTACATAGTATTTTAGACAAGTAACCACAGTTATCAGATAAGATGTGCAAGTTGATTAAATCACATTATTTTTGGTAAGTTGAGGTTTGCCCACTTTGAGGCCATTGAAAAACTATTAACTCACATTTTAATATTTTTCTTATATTAGAGGAGTTTGAGGTCAGACTTATGTGCCTAAAAGCACAAACTGAGCACTTTGAAGAAGCCCAGTGGGCACAAACTACAATTAAATAGCAAGTTTACAACACTTTTATTAGGCAGCTCAAGATACATTGAGTTGCCACAGATAATCTCTGTGGATAGCAATTTGGTAGAACCCATATGGCCAAAAGACAAAGTGTTTAGACCTTACCTCATCAAAATCAGCAATGATTTCATTTAACAGGCGTAAACATTCCACTCCCATATTATTGCCATCCAGTTCGATGTAGAAATCATTGAAGTTTGGGATGGAAGCAAACATCACTCCCACTTGTGAGTATGACTGGTAATAAAGGTCCTGCAGGTCAGGAGCAGAGAGAATCTTTAAGAGATTAATCTAAAACAGGCATCATTACTATGCTTATCTATTCTACCACTAAGCTGGGACAGAAGTGATCAATTTTGGTAGAGAGGAAATCAGCCTTAATCAAAAAGAAGTTAAAAGGTCTCTCCACTCAATAAAAACCAAATGAAAATTAACACCTGAGGTATTAAAGATACTTAAAACAACTTAGTCTTTTCCTCTGCTTAGACACAGAAATAGTAATTAAAAATTTATAGAAAGTCTTGACAGCTGAAGAACTCTCATTGTATGAAAAATAACTAAAATAGGAGAAGGAACAATTTTACCCTGCAGCACAAGACTTCTCTCTCTCCTTCATGCCTTTCCCCCAGTTCAATATTCACAAGGTAATGCTGTTCTGTAGGGTAAAGTTTCTGGTTTAGAATTTAGAGGGCTCACAGAAAGTAGAATGACTATTTTGTGGTTCCAATGCATTGATCCAACCTCTCTAGAGCAGTATCATGGCCATTAGGGCTACTCCACTGCTGCAGCTGCACTGGAAAGACTCTGGGAAGGGCCTCCTGAATCCATTTATTTAATCACAGCAGCCTTTGAAGTTAAAAGCTACTGTGTCTTCCTTGGGTGGGTACAATTCTCTGGTTTTAAGGTTAAATGGATGGGTTTAAATGATAATTCCAGAACTAGTTCCTTTTAACTTGGACAAAACTGTCTAAGTCCAAGTCTTCTTGACAACATAGAGTTGAAAGGTGACCCAAGCTACACAAAGTCACATTCATACAATCACCATATATGCCAATTTTATCTTTGTTTACCATATTTCTTGGATTAGACATAAGAAAGTGCTGTGCAACATGTGCTGGCAATAGGTTGAAGAGAATTCTTTTATTATCCAGCTTGACTCTCTCCATGTCATCTCTCTCCTCTTCTGCCTGTGGAGATAGAGGAAAAGAAAAACCTTTCCAAAAGGCAAAAAAAACCCCACCCTAGCTGAAGCCATCAAATAGCTTCTATTAATTCACGTTTTGAAATGAAACTGAGCAAAATAATGTCTGCAAAGTAAAGAGGGAGCAGTTGTCCTATGTCATGCTTTTACATTGGGGCAAAATCCCATGGAGACCTTAGTATGGCTAGGCTTCGTGAACGAAGATCCATGGAGGGCTCCATCCACACTCCTCATCAGCGCCTTTTCCAAGCGCGCTGATAAAAAGAGGATAGCAGATAGCACCCTCGAGCCTGCGCTATGGTTTTTTTTAGGTGAGACACAGCATGCGGGAGACCTTAGTAATTCAAGCTAAAGTCTCTGGCCTGATGACTACATTCAGGGCTTGATCAGCTAAGTCTAGAATATTGTAGAACTAAATCCCTCTAAGAGCAGAGAAAGGCACCAAAGATGTCACCACTGCTTACAAACACAGAATTCTACACTTCCATCACACCTAGAAAGTGTCTCTTCCAGTCTTTGGATGTAGAAGTGTTGACGGCAGTTTTTGACTCTGAGAAGGTTCAGTTGGCAGAAACGAGATGAAAGCCACTAAGGTCATGGAAGGCCCTTGAATAACTCCGTGGTTGGTGATGGTAGCAAACCCAAAATAGAGACCAGCTATGCAAACAGCAGAATGAGGGAGATGGAGGTCAAGCGCTCTTAGCTTGTTGTGCACTAGCCTGTTCCAGCTCTGCAGTTTGCTCTTTCCTTGTGGCTCAGGGAGACATTTGCCCTGGCAATGCCTAGGTTGAGGCAATGCAGAGCCACGAAGAACAAGCTGTGTTAGCTCTGCCTGACCTAGCACCAGATCTAGAAGAAAGACATTCAGGGAATTAGCACAGCACTTCTGAGCTGCTTAGTCATGTTGAAAAGCTCAGAGCAGACTCTGGGTTAATCCTGCTGGTAGCCTAGAGAGAGTCTGCAGGGACTGCCCTGACACCATCCAGACATAACAACCTCCCATCCTCTTGCTTTGCATTTCCCAAGACATCACTCAGGTTTTCAACTCCTCAGGAGCTGCCTGGGGAAAGAGGAAAGATCTCTTTGTGTCTCTTGCAAGGGAAGACAAGGAGTGAAGGGAAAGCAAAAAAAAAAAGGCTTGGTCATGTTCAGCAGTGAGGACTCTAAAAATATCACACTGCTCCATGGGGAGGGAATTAAATCAATTACTGGTGTTTTCTGGATCTGTTTCCAGCTTCCAACTTTCTGTCCTTCAGGGGAATGCAATGAAAACTGTCTTTCCTCCTTGTGAGTCATGAACTCCTACTGCTTATTCTTTGAGCAGCCGAAATAAAAGGATGTCTAGGCTTTACCCTTTCCCAGGCAAAACAGAAACTGAGAAGGGAGGAGGACTTGGGGCTGGAGAAAGAAGTTTAAAATAGTACAGATCACAGGTATTTACATTCCTGGTGGAAATATTGTCCATACAGATAAAGCATTCAAAACTTAGTCTATTTACCCTTATTCCTACTGGTTAGTTAAGGAAAGCTGCTAGCAAGATACTGACGTAGCAGCTGCTGCCTGAAAAACCAAGGCAGATTATTGTGGAAGTATAATCATTGCTGAATAACAATCTTGTGAAAACAAGAAAGTTAAGAGTTACTGCCCTGAACTCAATCCATTGAACCTATTTATCAGAGCGTATATGATAAGCAAGATCACTGTGCTGACATCTGTGAAGCATTAGGACACTCCAGGATGACTCCAAGGTGAGAGTTTCTGATTCAGTTCAAGTTTTAAGCATGCTCTGCTCCAAAATACAGCTCAAAAGAAGTCAGGCACCAGCTGCTGCAGAAACATCATCTGAGGGCCTCAAGGTGGCACTGAAGTCATGGGAAGAGATCAGCTTCTACCGGGATAGGTTTTTGAGAAGACACCTAGCAGGTCCTGCCTGTTAACTGTAAAATACATCTCTCTTCCAGGAGTCAAGGATTAGCAAAGACAGCTGAGTGATATCTTAGTATTCCCCAAAGAATCCAACAATCAGTCATCATTGCATTATTTTCTTCCCCTGACAAATTCTAGGTGAGTGAGCAGCTCCATTTTTTGTCAGTTACAGCTTTTTCATAGATTTATTGCTTGTATTTGTCTATTCTTTTTTCCCCCATCCAGTTTTTTGGAATAATTTGTACAAGCAAAAGTGGTTACTGGTCACAAATAAATCAAATGTTCCTCTATTTGCCAATCACAGCTATTGACATATGAAGCACATGGAATTACTCAGTGTTATCTAGAAAATGAAATTCTCCTCCCACTGCCTGTTAAAAAAAAGAAACAGCAACCAACAGATACTTTCATGGAAATGCTGTGATATTCAGAAAAATTAAATTTGGCACAGCAAAAAAATCTCAGATTTTTACTATGCCAAAGAAACTCCTAAGTACAAAGATAATGGACTTTTTTTACTTACTCATTTGAACAGATAAGCTCTTCTATAACATTGATCACAATGATATTTCTGCATGTGAAGTTAATCAGCCCTTGTACTCAGTATCATTTACAACCAATACAAGGAGTGGAAACCAGGACAACATTCCTTACCACATAAACCACTACTATTTACTGTACAGGGGAAAAATATTCCATGTGGAATCAAGAAGAACAAGTGGCTATGCCCAGACCACCAGAGGCCAAGAATCTATCCAGCATTTCAAAGATACTTATGGTGAACCTAATTTCTGAATTTTCTACCTAGATTGCTTTTTTTCCCCTTTCTGATCATTATCATGCAAATCTTACAGCCAAGATGGTACCACGTAAGTGCCTGATTTGCAATCAAAAAGATGTGAAAGTGGCATTTGGTTTTCTCAGCTGAAAAGCTCTGTTTGAAATGGTACTTGGAGATGCCACTGGGTACCACTGAAACTGGATAGGCATCTCTATGTCTGAACTCCTCTTATTGTCTTCTGGAGTAAGTGCACAATGGTTTTAACAAAGTTTTAACTGATTGCTAATTAAAAGCTAACTTTAAACAAAGAATCTTTAAGCACTACATTCCTTAGGGATGGACAATTCACCATGCAAGCCATAGAAGCTAGAATGAAGAAAAGCATTTCAGATGCTGGAAGTCACCCTTGACCTGTTGGAAGCTGACAGGCAGCAAAGCAGTATCCTCCTGCTTACTGCTGTAGAAATAACATTCAGAAAGTCTGATATTCATGGGTCTGGTGGCCTTCTTCCACTATGTCCCAACCTACACGAAGGTAACTGCTCTACAGCTAGTCATGTGCTGGTCTGAGTTTCAAAGTCAGGGGCTTGTTTCTTCCAACTGAAAAACTCTATTTGGCACCACAGCAAGTGGAGACTATCACTAGTTTGTCCCAAACAAACTTCTGGGGCTAGGAGGCACAGCACCTATCAACTCTGCAGGTCACAGGACAAAACTGGAATGAAGGGACCACTTAGATAAACAGCACAGAATCCAAAAGAATTATGGAACAAGATAAACCATAAAGAAGGCGGGCACAGTCTTGGACATCAAGACAAAAAAAAAAAATGCCAACAGAGCTGAACTGTTAGGTATAAAAGCTGTAAGAGTAGAAGATAAGAGAGCAAACCCATTGCTGACCCTTCTAGGTCACACAGCAGAGCCAGGGATGTGTTCAACCCATGTCTTCCAGTCTTGATCTTATGTGTAGAAGCAAGCACTGTGATGGTTTACAGAGTCCTCCTAACACCACAGTGAACAGGGTGTAGGTGAGAACAGGATGTGACCTCAGTGAATTACAGGAGGGTAAAATTTGTCATAAAAGTAACTTCCAAATTCCATCAAAACAAACCTACATCTTTTTCAACCTTCTCCTTCCCATGTGTTCCAAGTGTTTCACCTCTGAAACACTTCAGAGGTGAGAATAGGACTCCTGAGAGGTGTGACAGGACACAGACATTTCCTGATGCCTCTGCTTATGGCTAATAGAATTTCTATAGTTTTGCTGTGTTTTGTTTTGTAATAGTAATTATGATAGCAAACATTATCAAAAACCAGGACACACTTGGTACCTAACTGAATTTTCCATCTTCCTTTGGGAAACAGTTCTGTAGTTCAATTACAAGACCTGGTTATATTTCCTTTCAGCAGTTTTATTTGCTTCTTTTCAGTTTACCTGAACATCAACTTATTTCTGCTCCTTTTTATATTGTAAGATGAAAAAACCCCACAGATTTAATTTCTGAAGTTTATATTGCTAACAGTTTGAAATTATTCATAATGCACTTTAGATATTAATTTATTAATTCATTAATGATGTGCTGTTATGGAACAACTACAAACAGACAAACACACACTTCTGAAAAGCAAATTAATTGTATAGGCCTGAGAAAAGAAAGCTCTAGCAATTTTTCTCCGTAAAACTCAAGTGTCTTAGTCCAACTGATTTGTTCTGAGAGTCTTCTCAAGCCAATTGAGAGAGTCAGACATCATTTTGTGTGCAGGGATCCTAGAGAGAAAAGCCCTGTGCCCTACCTGCACAGCCCAGAGGTAGTCCAGACGCAGCTTCAAGTCCACCTGCCTGGAATGCAGTGCCAGAGCACAGGAGAAGAGCAGAATGGCTAGTATGGGTTCATAGCCACGCATATAAAAGGAGCCACCCCTGAAAAAGAACAGGAAAATAAATGGGTTAACTGCATCTTTGTAATAACAAGTGTTTCATTTAGAATGGGTGGGGCCCCCCAGTCACTAGCCTCTTCTGAAGAAGGTTGCCGAGCATAAGACAGGTGACAGCAAATCTGATCACTGCACCACACCAGCACTAAGGGCTTTGTAATGTGTGTGCATGCTTTTAATCAGGAAAGATAAAAACACTTAAAAGCTTGAATGAAATTGGCATTGATTGAGGGCTGCTGAAAGACAGAAGTGAAGTTTTTAACTTGTGTTTTTCCATTCATGTTTTAATTAGATTGCAGTGTGCTCAACTGAGGTATGACAGCATAAAACCACAGAACAATAGGCTAACAGCTGCTGGCTCCCCAAAGCTGATCTCCTGTTGATAGATATTACCAGATACTGCAATTGCTGGGGAAAAGGTGGCTTAAGTATTTCTTATGATCATAGAATTATTAAGGTTGGAAGAGACCTCTAAGATCACCAAGTCCAACCATCTACCTATCACCACCATGTCACTAAACCATGTCCCTAAGTACCACATCTATACATTTTTTGAACCCCTCCAGGTGCAATGACTCCACGACTGCCTTGGGCAGCCTGGACCGATATGTAACTCTTCCAGTGAAGAAATTTTTCCTAATATCCAACCTAAACCTCCCTTGGTGCAACTTGAGGCCATTTCCTCTTGTCCTATCAATGGTAACCCAGGAGAAGAGACTAATCATCTTTCAGGTAGTTGTAGAGAGAGATAAGGTCTCCCCTGAGCCTCCTCTTCTCCAGACCAGACAAACCCAGTTCCCTCAGCTGCTCCTTTACTGAGCATAGAGCCCAGAGCAGCACTGAATGCTAGAGAACAACTCCCAGATGAGTAGTCAATGCCATGGCCATCTCTAGAGAGACACTCATTGCTTGAACTCTGCAAGACACCTACCCCACCGCTCTTCTGTAACCACTGAGTTCCAGAATAACTATGTACAAAATTGTAACAAAAAGCAGGAGAATCATTTTTGGCAAGGACGAGACACGTAGAAATATTGCCAAGGTGAGTGTCCCCACCACACAGGAGAGGAAAGCGTAGTGGGCTGTGTCACAGGGAAGTTCATTCATAGTTTTATTTGCTCCACCAGGAGAAATGATAACTATTGAGCTGCTGGAGTTGGTATTCCAAACCCAAGGCATGCAGCCAACCTGGAAAAAAGAGCAGAGGAGAAAGTTAAAGATGACTATAGGTCACTTCTAACTGTGATGAGATGGCTGTGGAGCTCCATCCAGCTCACTGCTGTAGTAAAATCCCTCTCCTCTTCCTGGAACGTTCTACTCAGTTTTAGGTGGAAGACACTTTCTTCATTGGAGACCAAGTAATGAATAGTTCAGTGCTCAAACCCAAGAGATTCCCAGGCCAACATATTCCTGCAAAATTAAGAGAATTCAGGAAACATTTTACGTGGCCATGTGGGTAAGAAAGGTTCTTGCAGAAGCACGGAAAGAGATGGGTTTGGTTTATGGACTATGTAAATGGGATCTATTTCAATTAATCAAATATAAAATAAGATATATTTTAATCTTTGATTAAAAAGCTAAGTATGAATAGCATCTTTTCTCTACCTCAGACCTACTTCTCAGACCTACTTTTATCACATATAATTCCAATACAAGGCCTCATCTTTATTATGTCTGTCCTTTCAGTTCTCTAAGGAGTTTCATTTCCTCCCCAAATTGGAAATAAAAAGATGTTATTGTGTATTTCCTACAGGAAATCAGAGGAAATTTAACCTGCTTCTTCCAAAGACAATGTCACGTACACATCTCAGGACTGTTACCCAAGGAGGTGAGGAATTTCTGGCAAATAGTGCAAGTCCCTAGACCTCTAGATTTAATTGCACTCCAGCCTTCACCCCTCCTGAAGGCAGAGGATAAGAGCACAAAAAGGGAGCATGTGGGATGGTAGTGTGAAATTGATTGTAACAGGCACCACCACATAAGCCTTGCTCTGTCCTTAAGCTCCTCTTTTGAAGTGTGCTATTAGACCTTTTTATTTCATCCTAACCATTGATAATGAAATTTTATAGCATGCTGTAAAATAACTGACAACCTGAAAGGTGATTAAGCAATATATTTTACAGTCAGCTGCAGTCCTTTAAAAAGATGAGACATAACTGATAAAATGGGAGTTAAATTCATAAAATGAGAGTTAAACTCATAACGGTTAATATTATGAAACAAGGTGAGAAAGAGTGAAGTGAAAAAAATATCTATTTAATGGGATTATGTCCAATATCCTTAAAAATGCTGTTCCTACTAAACCCATCCAAAAACAGAGGCATGCATGAGGGCTTCATAAATGAAGTGCAATCCATCCAGGAAAACACCATCTGCTCTGCAGCTAAGAGTGAAACCCCAACACCTAGCTCCTCTGCTAGCTGAGAGTTGTGGGGGCATTGCTTCACAGAGACTAATGATTTCTACTGATTAAGCATTTCTCCTAAGCATTTCAGTGGTTACAGGTCATTTTTGCTTCAGTAAAGTTTTATTTGTTATGTATTCTAAGTTGTAACTGAACGATCACTGCCTTGTTGGAGGCTGCACCTTCTGAATTCTAACCTGCTTTCTTCCACCCATTCTCAACCTTGCCTTGAGCCTTTTCATCATCTTTAAGTGGCAACAAGGCTGCTCTCTTCTTTTGGTCCAAGTAAGTGTCAGATCTATGGGGGCTGATCCACAAAGGCTCCAGCTGTCATCATGTTCCTCTCCATCCCCAAGGCAGAGACACAGAAGCTGCTGAGATTCTAGCTAGCCTGGAGGCACTGCACATCTCTGTGCCTTTTGGGCTTCTAGACACATGAACTACATGTATGTCTGGGTGCTAGTAGGGCTGTGTTCCTCCCACAGCTGATGTTCAGGAATTCCCAGAAATGTCTGAATATCAGCAATTCCTGGTACTTCTCAGGACATTGGAATTCACATACAAGGGATCTTCTGCCCATTCAGCTCATGGGGATCATCTTGGTAGATGTTCCCAGGGCAGGTCCAAGGATGAGTGAATACACAGAATACAACAGAAGGGGCTTGGCATCTCAGTTAGCACTGTGAATTGCTTATGAAATCACCACCTTCCTATGGGCCAGAACACATTGCCTAAACCCCTCAGAGAGGCATGATTTGAGACATCTGCCTCCTCAGCATTTCCAGTTGTCTTTAGTGTGCTATTTTTGTGTGGCTCCTTCCCTCTGGGAGCCCTCGCATGTTTAATTCATTACCATTAGCAGCCAAAAGGCTGAAACAAGTGCTAGGAATCTGACAAGACAACTAAATGCCAAATACTTAGCTGGAAGTTCAAATCCCATTGGACATTCAAGTCCACCATGTAGAACTAGCTGTTAATCCACAGGAAAAGCTCAATTTTCAGAAGTACTGAGCAAGTTCACTTCATCCAAGAGAAGCTTCCTAGATGTTGGCCATGAGTGGATTGTGTAAGCAGCACAGAGTGAGCACCTCTTCTCCTGCAATATTGCCCAGATTTAAGATATAATTATCTTCCCACAGAACAAAGTGATGCTGTTTGACAACATGCATTCTCTGTCACTAAATATTAGCCACTGACCTAGCAAGTTGAACATCTAAAAACAGCTTTTCCATGAAGGACATGACATCAGCACACTACTGAGGTTTGGTATAGAAACATCTAGAGGTGTTGACTAGCTATGACCTGTGTCATTTGCTAACAGCTTTGCCATTCCTAATCCACCAACCCGACTCATGGCAGTCAAAGCTCAAATGACAGCAAAGGGCTTTAGTTTTGAGGAAGCATGCTCTGCAACTATGAAAAATAGAAAAGAGTAGGAATTCACCAGCCAAAAATATAGGATGCATCTAAGGGATCTGTATCAGGCTGTTCTTTAAACATGATTGAGTCAAATACCTGATTCAAATACTCACCACACATCCTTGAGCCACAGAGTATATCAAGATCACAATAAAAATACACAAAATGGTACGAATTTGTATTGTCAGGCACCCTGGAAAACACTGAGGAAGAAAGAGAAAGATTTGTAGATAAAGACATAGAAATATCTTTTTAAACCAGTGTCATTATTTTTTAGTAGTCTATAAAAAAGTGAAAAAGGGATACTGAAAAATATGGAACAAGTTATGATCTTTGTGTGTTTTAAATGGTAATTTTACTTTTAATAATAATAATATGGAATTATTATTATTGTTACACAGTATTTCTTATTATAATTAAAACTCTTGGAAAGGTTAGTGGGATGTCTGCTCATAATGCAAATAATAAATTAGGATGGCATTTGATTTTTGTCCTCATGGGGAAAATACCCGAAGCATCTTTTGCCTTGCAAATTACCAGCTCCAAATAGTGATCCAAGAGAACATACTGTGGTAGCAGAGAATTCTGGAGTGATATTTGTGTCTTCTGCTAGAACAATCATGTTAAATGCCAGGGTAGTTTTACTTATCAGGACTCATTAAAAATATTGGATGTGTCAGAGTAGAAAGAGCAGTAGAGAATGGAGCTGCAAAAGGGAAATAAACTTTTTAAGGGAAGGTATGAGACATCTGAATTAAAGCTCTGACTGACACTTAAAAAGATTTATACCTCTGATTTTTGGCCATTCTAAGACTGCATCTGCTTTTTTACTATAGTATTTTGGGCTTCGTTTTCTTTGTTTTCTTGTATTTGTGGAGTTTTTATTAGCTAAGTCCTGTCAGATCCCCAAAATGCTAGGTAACTACAGTAAAACATTATTATAGTGCTTTTATGAGTGAGACTAAAGCATGGAGAAGTTGAGTCACTTGTCCAGTGTAAAATAGCAAGTAAGTGCCAGAAAAGTGATTAAAACAGGGGAATGAGCAGTTTGACTTTCCATCCTCATTACATTTAGCATAATCATTACTGATTATATAGCAAATTTTCACCATACACTTTCAAACTGTGATATTCTGAGGTTTTGCATTTCTTTATTGTTCTAATCCTGGATTTTATTCTGTAAAGTCCTGAATCTGCAGAGGAACCTGAAATAAATACAAATCCTACTGCCTGCCAAAACAGTTGGAACAAACCTTAAGCATACTCTAGCCCCAGGGAAACGGCATCAAAAGCAGCAATCTCCTACAAACTTCATCTGTGTTTTTACCATCCACAGACTGAACAACAGGTAATAAACTCCTGTGCCTTTATGAAACAAAAGGGATCATAAAAATTACTCCTAAATAATTGTGTACATGTATAAATAAAGATCTGCTCTGTACCAGATACTCTACTAAGCCACTATTTATGTTTCCATGAAGACAATTACTTTCCTTCTGCCAAAGGATGTTTTTTTTCTTAACTGAAAATGAGTATGTGCTAATCAGCAAAGCTGATTAAATGTGTAGGTGTTTTCTCCTGGTATTTGTCTGGAAAGCCTAAATTTAGATTAAAACCACTACAGATTCCTTTCATTAGAAAATTAGTCTGTAGATGCTTTATTCTGATCTGGCAGAGATCTACTTCTCTCCTACAACCACCAAATGTCCTTCTGCATCACTACTGTTGTGTCAATGTAATGCAGGAGAATTAATCATTACTCAAGGTTTTGAAAAGGCCAAGGGCTGCATGTGCAAAACATTTGGCTTTACCATCAAAACAGCTGCTGTTTTGTCAGGAAAACTTCTGAAAACAAGAGGGGAAGTTAGCAGGACTTTACACCCAGATATCAGCTAGAGTGGAAGGGAGAACTGGTGTATTCCACAGTCAGAAAGGAGGAAAAATCAGGTTAAAGCAACTGTTTAGCTGAACACTGGAATGATTCAGTAGCTAGTCTAGGTGTTCAGGGAAGACACAGCAAAAAAGACAAAAAGCATAGCACTAATGGCACTGAACGCTATGCTGCTGTAATAATTACTCAAGTAAAAAGTCCACTTTCAGGTGAATCATCTTTGGTTTTGAAGTGCCTCATGCATTACCTAGCAATGAACTTGGAAAGCATATAGATTTCAGATCCAGTGAATCTGCAAATGTGCTGAATGGACAAATAAAACACAACCACCAAAAGAAAGAGTCATAAAATCTAAGAATCACTTACTTGTACTCGTGTGACATGGAGGTACATGATACAAGCCACTAGGAAGCATATGCAGAACACCAGGAGAACAAGAACGACGGTACTCCTAGAACCCAAACACAGCTGAGGTAAAGCAGTGCACCTCACAAACAGCACAGGAACCCTGCTGAAGGGACATTTTGGATGAATGCTGGAAGATCTCCCCCTTCCCCTTGCTCTAATTTCACAGTAAAATATCCTGCTCTCAAGAAAGAGAAATCAGTAAATGCTCCTGTATTTGATCCCGTCTGACCTCAGCCAGGAGATCAAAGCACCTCAAAAATTCAGCTGTGTGGTGTGTCAGGAGAGATGTTTCCTAATTGTAGGCTAATGCAGAAAATTCAGCATGATGACTCCTGTAAGTGGAGTGTGAAACTCAATTACTTGGCAGCTGTGTAACTGTTACCAGAGCCTTCTCCCTTCTCATCTCTCCTTCTCAAAGATTCAGAAATCAAAGGTCAGACAATTCAGTCCCTTATCAATTCAAATAAAATCAGACCAGGCTGTGATCCCTGCTAATGAAACAGAGCAACTCCCTCTTGAGTCTTCCTCAAAGGCTAGAAAAACCTTAGGTTTCACAAAGATGCTGGAATAATTCTTCTAATTCTTAACCTTCCTTCTGATCTTTCAAAATAGGCTTGTTCTTCATGAGAAGAGGGGGGAAGACCAAGCACTTCCCTCCTCCAGAAAACCTGTGTCATTGGAACAGCACTTTATGGGTGTGAGCAAACTGGCAAAAATTAGTTCAGCAGTGCTGGTACATTGATTTCTGCTCAGGGACAGCCTGGCCCCAGGTCAGCCACAGAACCAGGGCTGTGTGACAGCAGCAGAACATGATCTACATACCTTCTCCTCTAGGCCTGTGAGATCAACCCAGCCAGTCCAGAAGATGTGAGCCATGGCTGCAGGCATATATACCTATATTTATATATCTGTGCCCTTGACCATCAATAGGGAAAGACTGCTCATACAGTGTTTCTAATAGTCAATAGAAGAATGCAGTTCTTCTCCTGTAGAATTCAAATTTATTTCAAATCTGTATCACAATTCCCATCAGTACACAAACTCAGAAAATCCTGTGGTGTAGTCTGTGCATCCAGAATGGGAAGGTGACTTTGGATGCTGTAAGTGTGGATTCTGAATGAGTGTTAATGGACAGCAGGCTTTCCTGTGCTTTTAGAGAACTTCCCCTATTCAGCATGGCAGAAGAAAATGCAGGGGACATGGTTGCAACAGACTGCTGCCTCAAATGCCACAAGTGACACTAGTACTGGGTGAGCCCCTGACAGAGATTTGGGCTGGCACCAGTGACAAAGGGCTACATTGTGTTTTTAAAAATAAACCCAGCAAAAGACATCAGGAAGGTTCATCATCAGGGCTCCAGTTCATCATCTGCCTCCATAATTGGACAGCTTAGGCTAACAGGAACATAGCCTTACTTTCATCAGCTCTATCTGGGGCTATAAAATATGTCCTCAGCTGAGAAGCTGTTTTGTTCAGATGATCAGAGGAATGGGGAGAATGTCAAACCCACTGCTTTCTGTGTATTTATGCAACAAGTGGGCTTTCTTACAGCATTTTCTTGCCTCTGGAATAGTGATCCACATCAAACACTATTATTATCACCTCTCCCATTACTGGAACAGTTTGCACTTCTTGTCTTGGCTTATGCTTTCTCTTGTCATACTTAACACTACTTTGGCAATCTAAGGAGCATCTTAGTTGCTCCACGTTCTGCTGAGAAGGGAAATTTTCCAATATTTCCAAAGTCTCAGTCCAGCTCATGGTTGCATCTGTGTGTCACAGTGAGGGAAGAGTCTGAGAAGATAAGTAATTGGGTTGTATGAAGCCACCATCAACAGACACTGGAAGAAAGAACTTAAGACCATCCAGTGGGTGGCTTTTCTAAGTAACCCAGTGATGAAGCAATCCATCTTCATTGCCCTCAGTGCTCATGTTCTGCTGGAGCTTGTGTGCCTGTTGGATCAGAGCTTGAACTGAAACTCTGTCCAGCTGTTTTTTAAGTGACAGTGCTTTCTGGAGAGGTTACCAACTACCCTACCATATGATTCTTGGAAATTCATTCTAGTTTCAACCACCCTAATGCTCTTTGTCACCCTTGTTCTAAATTGCTAAGTACTGCAGCTGGGTTTTACTTCACAAGTAAGTGAAAGAGTCCTTAACCATGCTCCAATTAGTCAGCAGAGGTCATTAATCTGGAAATGAGATGATTTTTGTAAGTGACTTTGAATTCTTCAGATGAAAGATATTATACAACCCATTTAAATGATGATGATGATTAAAGCAAAAGAGATGTTTCTCAAACTTTCATTTGAAACTAATAGACTATAGGAGTAACTACTATTCTGACTGGGTATTTGTGAGTAGAAAAGAGCAAAATTTAAAACAGAATACTGGAAAGAGAGAAAAACTTACTGTGGTATTATTAGCAGGTAGACAAGGCCAAATAAGGCAGCTAGAATTAGTGAGAGAACTACAGCACTGGTGAAGTACTCATCCTGAAGCTGGTGGTACTGTTAGAGAAAGGAAGAAATTTAGACAATAGGCATTTTATACAGACCCATGCTTGTCCATTCTCAGGAAAAAAGAACTGTAATGTGATTAAAATAAAGCTAGCCCTTACACATTTAACAAACATACAAATAGTCATTGTTAAATTCACACACACAAAAGATGAGACAATTTCACACAACATTTTTCTTGACAGCTCCTGTTAGCCTAACCGTTCCATTTCCACCCTCCAACTAGTCAAATCTGGACTAGGCTCAGACACACATTTATTTTTTGGAATAAAAAGGACTCAGCCAGTTTGAAACAGGAAGAGGTGGCACTGCCTCCTCCTCAACTTATCCATCAAAAAACAACAGGCCCTAACTTCCTTGGTGCTGCTTTAAGGAGGCACCTCAGCTACTCAGGGCAGGACACTGATGGGCTGGGCTGGAGGCAGCTCCTAATAAGAGACAGGGACTCAGGTTGGAGAAGTTTCTGTCCCTGAGTCCACTCAACCACATTCCTTACAATATTTCTCAGAGGTGGAAACATCTGAGTGTTTTCTCAGAAAGATCAAAATTTCAATCCCATTTTACACCAAAAGACTTTCTTACTTTACTTGGAAAGAAAACAATTACAATTCAATAATAAATCACTGCGGAAGCTTGAAATCAAAGTTAATGCTCAAGATCCTAAAAAATGTGTCCAGTATGTCCTTCTGACTTGAAACAGTAAGTGACATGAAATCACAGAATCATTAAGGTTGGAAGAGACCTCTAAGATTATGAAGTCCAATTGTCTACCTATCACCACCATGCCACTAAACCATGTCCCTAAGAACCACATCTATGTGTTCGTTGAACACCTCCAAGGGGCAGTTACTCCACCACCTCCCTGAGTGACTTACAGTAGAAGAATAAATGCTATTGCCAATTTAATCCATAAATCACATCATTTTGCTTCTTCAAACACAAACTAAAGGCTTTTATTTTTTCTTCCAATTAGCGTAATTTGTATTTACAAACAAACTCCATACAAGGCAGGAACAAAGAGCTCTACTTTGTCAGCTTTTATGTAAGCTTCTATGTCTGGAGTAAGTCTTTATGTATGCTTATAAGCCTGGAGTAAATCCAATGCTGTCAGCACAGTCAAACTGCCCCAAGATCACAACCTTGCCCAGACATTTAATATGTTTTTGGTATTTTCTAGGCTTGATGGAATCAATACTTCACAGGCTACATATGCAGAGGGAAGCATCCTCCTGTCATCAGTGCTTCTCCAGAGCAATGAGTCAGCAGGCAGCCACACTGCTCCAAGACAGCACTGAGCAGGGGACATAGGTCTGGCAGTTTGGAGAAGCAAATGTAAGGTGAGGATACAGGATGTGTAAGTTTATGGGGAGAATCTTGATGAGTAGGAAGATACTGATCTTCCTCTTTATCCTCTCCAGAGAATGTGGAGATAATGTCTCCCTCTTCACCAAGACATAGCTCAGAGGATTATTAGAAGACAGTGAGTAAAATTTAGGTACAGTCTAAAAGCAAACACACACAATATCACACAGTATCACAGTATGTCAGGAGTTGGAAGGGACCTAGAAAGATCATCTAGTCCAACCCCCCTGCCAGAGCAGGATCACCTAGACCAGGTCACACAGGAATGTGTCCAGGCAGCTCTGGAATGTCTCCAGAGAAGGAGACTCCACAGCCTCCTGGGCAGCCTGTTCCAGTGCTCTGTCACCCTTACTGTAAAGAAGTTCTTCCTCATGCTAATACTAAACCTCCTGTGATCCAACTTGCTCCCATTCCCTCTTCTCCTAACTTTGGATGACATTGAGAAGAGCCCAGCTCTCTCCTCCTGACATTCATCCCTAACATATTTGTAGACATTAATGAAGTCCCCTCTCAGTCTCCTCTTCTCCAGGCTGGAGAGACCCAGCTCTCTCAGCCTGTCCTCATAGGGCAGATGTTCCACTCCTTTAATGATCTTGGCGGCCCTGTGCTGGACTCTCTCCAGCAGCTCCCTAGCCTTCTTGAGTTGGGGGGCCCAGAACTGGACACAGTATTCCACGTGGGGCCTCACCAGGACAGAGTAGAGGGGGAGAATAACCTCTCTCGATCTGCTGGCCACTCTCCTCTTAATACATCCTAGGACGCCATTGGCATCAAACACCAATGCTAGCTGGCTCCTTGTCAGTGAAATCAGTAAAAATCATTTAAAACCCCCCAACTCTTACTTTATTTTCACGCTCAATCTGCTTGTACTTGAGGGTGATGAAGTTGAGGTCAGCCATCTCGGACTCGGTCTGGCGCGCCTCAATCAGGCGGCTGATGTATCTGTTCACCCGCGTGCCCGGGGTGTTGTGCACAACGTTGGTGGAGAAGGAAGAACGGTTCCTGAGTTTTTCAGAGGCTGTCCTTAATGCTCTCCTCTGCAGCCCACAGAAAGGAAGAGGCACAAGTTTTGTTAGCATTGAGCATTTCTCATTGCTGTTGATATTATCATCTCAACCTCACAGCCAGGAGAAGGAGTTCAGAAAGGGTAATGACTACAGAAGACAGAGATGTTATCTTTGTGTGATTGGTGTCTTTTCAGAACTCCTGATCTCCTGAAAAATCTGTGAGAAAACCCCTACTGCTTTCCAGGATTTCTATCCTCACTTGCATGAATTCTCTTTACATACTACCATGATACTACTTTGCCACTGACACAATCAGTTTGATCCCAACCAGTGTCACTGTACCTAGTAAAATAGTTACCATCTTTTCCTTGATGGAAGTGACGTACATCTTGAAGAGAAGATAACCAGGCTCTTCATGATACAAGGAAAGTCTCACTGACCGAGACTAAGTGAAAACATGTATTGGAGAAAATGTTTCTTTCACCTCTTGCACAACGACCACATGTGACTTCAGAGGGTCTAAAATCTCAAGTGTTCCTATCTTTAACTCACCCAGGTGGCTCTCTTGTAAGACCTCTTGGGTATGCCTTGAGTGGACCTGCAGATCCAGATGGAGCAGTCCAGTAAATTATAAGAGCTAACCTGTGCCTAAAAGGGGTTAAATCCTCCATGGCTGAGACAGCACAACTGACAAAATGATCACTCATGGTCCTTCTCAGTGCAAAAGATTTATCAAAGAGCACATCTGAAGAGGGTTTTGGACAACCTGCCTCACTTTTCCCAGGGAGCACTCAGAAGACAGTGAGTGGCATCTTAACCACCTGGAGTTTCTGAAAGCTCACTGGAACTGTTTTAAAGGAACTAACAGACTTTTCTCCCCTTTTCCTGCAGAAGAAATACAAGTACATGTCAAATCCAAATTACTGAATTTAGAATGCTTTCTGAATCAGTCAAGATAAGTTACTGAATCCCATGCACATGTGCCATGGTCTGGAGCACTGCTGGAGTGACCTAGGTCCTATTGCCACCTGCTGGCAAAGAAATGGGAATGAGCAACATGTCCCAAGTTTTTTCTCCCTGAATTTCTGGGTAGATCCACACATAGAAAAGAAGCTAAACTAGGCTACTTAGGATGGAAAGCTATTTTGGGTTAGGACACTACAAGCCACTCTAGAAAGTGGTGTTTGTATTTGCAGTAGGGACTGCTGTGTTTAGGATTTGTATTGGGGACTAAATTTTTTTGACTCCTCAGCTACCTTCCATTTTTTAGAGAACCATGTGGAGATATAAAATTATTCTGCTCTTTTGCATTTTTTGCCATCAGCTTCAGGCTGTGATGGATTCATGCTGCAAAAGAGCAGCTCTTGGTAACTGCAGATAAAGCCTCAGAAGCTCTAATTCCTGTGAAGGAAGCCCTTCAGAGAAGCTCCACAGGCCACCTGTAGTGGCTTGTTCAAGAAGAGCTTCAAATTTGAAGCCTTAAAGTTTTGTCTTTACTTTGAAAAGGCTATGAGCATTGGATAACTCTAGCTCTGGCAGGAACACCAGGAACTCCTCTATCAGTTGGTCAGGTCACCTTGTATGTTCTCAGTGTAAGTTTGCTTGATGCAGCCCTGGAATGGGTGCCCACAGAGCCCCCAGGGATTACCTTATCATCATCCTCACAGGTCATGACATTGGAGAAAGGGATCTCAGCCTTGAACATCTTCCGACAGTGCATCAGCTGAACAAGCAGGTAGCAAACTGTCTTGAACTTCATCCTTTTGGCAGGCTTAATGTCTGAGAGGATCAGTCCAGGAAATATCTGTGGGTCAGAAAAATAATACTGATAACTGTGTCATTACATTTCCATGCAGATATGTATTGGTTCAACAGAGCTATGTGGTGGATCCTGCACTTGGGTCACCATGACCTCATGCAATGCTCCAGGGGTAGAGTGCTGCTGGAAAGCTGCTCAGCAGAAAAGGACCTGGGAATGTTTGTTGACAGCAGCTGAAGATAAGCCAGCAGTGTGCCCAGTTGGGCAAGAAGGCCAAGAGCGTCCTGGCTTGGATCAGCGTTAGTGTGGCCAGCAGGACTAGGGAAGTGATGGTGCCTCTGTACTGGGCGCTGGTGAGGCCACATCTTGAATCCTGGGTTCAGTTTTGGGCCTCTCATTCCAAGGAGGACACTGAGGTGTGTCCAAAGAAGGGCAATGAAGCTGGTGAAGGGTTTAGAGCGCAAGTGTTATGAGGAGCAACTGAAGAAACTGGGATTGTTTAGCCTGGAGAAGAGGGGGCTCAGAGGAGACCGTCTCACTCTCAACATCTACCTGAAAGGAGCTGTTTATCAGTCTGTTTTCCCAAGTAACAAGTGATAAGACAAGAGGAAACAGCCTCAAGTTGCACCAAGGGAGGTTTAGGTTGGACATGAGGAAAAATTTCTTCCCCAAAAGGGTTGTCAAGCCCTGGCACAGGCTGCCTAGGGCAGTGGTGGAGTCATCATCCCTGGAGAGGTTTAAAAGCCATGCAGATGTGGCACTTAGGGACACGGTTTAGTGGTGCCCTGGCAGTGCTGGGTTAACAGCTGGACCATGATTTTTTAAAGGCCTTTTCCAACCCAAATGATTCAATAATTCTATGTTTCTATACATACCTGCAGACATTTACTTTCTCTAATGGTCAGCGATATTCTAATGAAGAAGCAATGCATTTTGACAACATATATTTGCAGATGAAGATTACTTGATTTTTTTTTAACCTGAGATATAAAGAATCTCTAGAACAGAGTATTTAAACACATACTCAACATTTTAGGAAATGCTTTCCACACAGAAATGTAGACTATAAAAGAGCATATGAATGATAAACTGATGCAAGAGGCAATATTTGTATTTCTTTAACCTTAAAATAAATCCTGGAAAACTACAGAGGAAAAAATTACAGGAAAAAACTGAGGAGGAAATTAGCATTTTTATTAATTGCTGTTAAAAATATCATTTCAGTCTTTTTCTTGTTTCCTCATTTTATTATTAACCACTAGTAAACCTATCAAAACCACAATAATAGACTAATATAATCTCTATCAGAATAAAAAGTGTAAAAAAACAATAACAAAAGTTATTGCCCCATCAGTGACTTAGAACTGCTCTCACACATATTAGCTTATCCACCAAGAAACTACAGATCAGATCACAAAATTGTGGGAAAACTGTGTAATTTGTTCACATTTAAATTGTAATTGATGAATGAGTCACCTTAAACTGTTATTCTTAGCTTAGGCAATGTGTGTGATGAAAGATCTTCCTATCAGACCAAATACAGAAGAATGTGAGGTGCGTGTCTTCTAAATAAATAAATATTAAAAGCCCAACCTAATTGGGCCTATTTACCTTTCAAATTCAACAGATTCTTGGCCATCTGTTGCTTATAACCTTGATTTTCACTCCTCTTGGCATCATACCTGCTGAAGTCAGTTCATATTAATGTCAGAGATGATGTACAGAGGATAAAACATCTCTGCATTTCAGCTCTCCCGAGGAACACATGATTAAAGGAGGAGGTATCAGAGTTCACCTACAGCAACTCCTCCTTGTCTGTGCTTCACAGGTAGCCTTCTAGGTCTCCAAAGAGTTAGAGTGAATCAGGGTAGGAGGAGACACAGTAGGTGTTTATTTTGAAGGTAAATACACTATTATGCAGCTCATGGTCCAGTGATCAGTATGGAAGCATACAAAGACCTGGGATGGCTGTCACATGCTGTGACAACCAGTGAGGTGACACCAAGAAGACAAGTCAACACCAGTGGAATTCATGAAGTGTTTCTTTCTGTCATTGCTGCATGCTGGAGAGCTAATGTCATCAGCCAAGCTGTAGTGCAGCATCTGTCACTCCCACAAACCTACCCATGGGCACCATGGTCTATGCAGCTGACAACAAACCCACCAATTGTCCTCAGCAGTCACCAGCAGCTTCTCAGCAGTCTTGCAAAGACAAAGAAACATGCCCTTACACAGGAAGAGGCTCTCATTCTAGTACACTAAACACTCACTGACCTGGTTTGCTCTAATATCTGAATGTCAACCTTCTGTTCCTCCAACCCTGGTTTATGCAGCAGAGTTGACACAACACGTTTTCTCTGTGTAATAGCCATATTTATTCCCTTTTCTCCCTCTCCTTGTCTCCATGCACCAATCTATCAACAATTCCCTGAAATTCAGCTACTTATTTTCTCAATATGGAATGAAATCTGACACATAATACCCCAGAAAATTGAATGATACATACAGCTGTAGGAGTGCAAACAGCAGAAAACCAAATCTAGCAGCAATAAGTAACTCACCTACCTTCATTAAACCCTCCCTTAACTTCTCTTCTTTATTGAGGTTGATTAATTTAAGGACTAATTCTAGTTTCAGGAAAGCCACTAGGAAAAAAAAAATTTCTCACTGCCTGCCAAAACAGAATCTAGCCTGCTGGTTTTCAACCTGTTTTCTTTCATACTACCTAAACCCAAATCTAATCTTACACACCAGCAAAGAACAAAATGTGGGACTGCATGACCTTCACAGCAGATGAGAACACTCCATCTCTCCAATAACAACATGCTCTAGAGGAAGGACATAAAAAAAACACTCTCTGGGATAAAACAACAGGAGTTTTTACTCCCAGAATCAATTCCCCTTGTAACTGAACTCCCAACACCTCCATAAAAACTCCAGAGTCATCAAATTCAGACCTGTGGGCATGGAATTGAAGATGACCTGTTTTTCCTTGGTTAAATGTGTATCAAGCACCCCTTGGCCAACACGCTCAAGCACAGAGCTTTGACATCACTTCAAAACCTCATCTGTGTCATTTGTATACTTTCAAAGCTGGAGAAGATGATTTTTCCCTCTAAAGGTCAAATCCCTGAATGAAATCTGTTTGCACAGAGTCTCAGAAGATAAGGCTGCAGAAGCCTGTAACCTGAGTTGTCTGGTTGAGATAAAGAGCAATAAAGTTCTTGGCCTGTGAACATATTATGGCAGCTAATTTCCAGGATAAGCCTCATTTGATCTGTAAAAGGTTGGAACAAGCTTGAAGGTGTTGAACTGATGATTATGGACCTTCCAGACTACCTATAAGGTCACAAAACATTCTGTAGTAGAACAAAAAGTTGCACTCAAGTCAGTAACTGGTAGAGGAAGGAAGGTGCAACTATAAATGAACCTGCTGGGAAACCACTGTCACCATCTTCACTGCATGCTGAGACTCAAGATATTGCCATCACACTGCTGGGCCTCTCTTCTCCTTATCATGAAAAGGTGGCTAGAGCAAGGAGTCCCATCCATCTCCATCAGGGATCCTGAGCAAGGCCTAAAGAAATGCAGTTCCTGCTCAAAGGAGCTAAAATCTTCTCACCTTATTCTTCCACGCTTCCCATTTTCTGTTCCCCACCAAAAAGAACAGGAGAGCAGGAAATGTTGTTGTCCCTCAACATCACTGTCAACTTACTCCTCTTTCTCCAGCACATCTCCAGGGAGTTGACAAAAGGAAGAAGCTGAAAGGGAGCTTAGGAATAAGAAACACCAGTATTGCCTCTGCTTTCAGCATGTCACAGAACCATGTTAAACCATGAATACACATCCCAGAAGAAGGTGGGATTGGTGGCACTTACCTTCCTGCGGTGGGATGGCACAATGAAATAGGTTTCAATGTTATGCTTCTTCAAGAAACTGTTCCTTTCATGACCATATCCTGGTTCTACCTCATAGTCCCCATTGAGGCACTCTAGGGTGGTCTTGGTAATGTGAACTTTCCTGGAGAGAAAAACGGGACATTTGTTGCTTAAAGCAAAGCTACCTGATGAGCCAGGTGCTGCTGAAACACACTGCTGGGCAGAAAGTCAGAGAGAGGTCAAATTACATCTATAACCCCAGTTTTGATGTTTGGTTTTGTGTTTGTTGTTTTTTTTTTAAAGTTTTGCTTTATCTTTTTAGTCAAATAGAAGATAGAAATATTTCTACAAGACACCTTTTCCAGATTTGAGCAGAGCTGAGCATCAGCCAGCAATGCGCTCTTGTGGCCAACAATGCCAATGGTCTCCTGGGCTTTTCTATTGGTTTTTAATTTTCTTTCCCCCTGTAGTTTTGCTGGATTTTTTTTTTTTTATTCTGGGTTTTGATTTTTTTAATAGTTTTTGCTGGGTTTTTGGAATTTTTGTTTGGTTTTGATATATTTTTTAATGGGTTTTGGTATTTTTCTCTTGGGTTTGGTTTGTTTTTGAGAGTTTGGGTTTTTTTAATATATCTGAGGGGTATATTTGGGGGGTTTTTTTGTTTGTTTCAATATTTTGGGGCTTGCTTTAAATATTTTTGGTTTTTATTTTTGCCTTTTTTATTTCTCTGTGCTTGGGTTCTGTTTTTCCCTTCCATCCCCAACCCCCAGCCTTACCCCGGGAGTCCCCCAGCTTCCATGACATTGGCCAGTGTGACATCATTTGACCAGACATCATACTGCCACTTTCTCAGCCCCAGCACCCCACATAGCACCCTGCCAGTGTGCAGCCCAACACGCATGTTCAGGTCCACCTCCGTGGCTTCTGCAACAGACCTGCAACACACAACACCAGGATGGGAGTCATCAGACCACAATATTGGCAGAGGGAGAGAAGAAGATCAAAAGCAAAGTTAACACATATAGGTAGGGCCTTTCAAAAGTATCAAATTACATATCCAGAGCCTGTTCTTTCCCTTCACTAGTTTCAAAGCCCCAACTGTAATCCCAAAGAAATAATTTTCTTGGTCATATTTTAATGAGTTGAACCCAAATATCAGTATTTCTACATTTCTTGACCTAACACATCAAAATGCCATTTTGCAGGTTTCAAGGAATGCCAGAGAAGGTCAGATTTTGTTGCATTCAAAACTATTAAAAAGAAGAAAAAATAAGGGACAATAAAGCAAGTGTAGCAAACGGCTGGCTCACCAAACTTTAAGGCTATAATTTTAGGTTTTATTTGCCACTTTTGCAGTATTTGCTATCAGGGTCCTACAGAAATTGAGATATTTTTCAGGGAGGTAAACAAATACCTTCCTGACTAATTCCCATAACTCAAGAGACAACCTGCTCAACTTCTCCACTTCTGGGTTTAGGTTGTGTCTCGCATTTCATTTTTTTGGTCATAAATGATAAGTCAAAGATATTTCTACATTTTCCCCAGAAACTACTTTGTGCTTCAGAGGTGCTTTCACCACTATTAACTTTGAGTGGGGTAAAAAAAGCTAACAAAAAATTCATTAAACTTTCTGAATTCACCTTGAAGACCTGTCTGCCCTTTATGCAGTTGATTTGCATGAATATACCTCACTGAACTACCAAAATGAGGAATGTTAAGGAATAAGCTTCAAATAGAGAATCAGAGCAATATAACAATCACATTCCCAAACAACATCAACATCTCTGCACTAAAATATCATGAAAGTGTCCAAGGATCCATTTTAAATTATAAATAAATCTCTGGGAAAAAATATACCAGCACAACACAAACAAGCCATGAATAGAAAAAAAGTTCCTCAAATAAATGATTCATTCTATTAACTTATTCTCTCCTAGGTTCAGATACAATACACTGAAAAGTTTTCCAAATGTTAACACAAAAGCAGGCCCAGAAACAAATGGCAATTGAAACCCTTTTTCCATTTACCCTGGAAGCGTGCAGATTCTGAGTAATCAGAAAACTATCTGTCCTGACAGCTCAAGTGTCCAACCAAGCCTTTACATTTGAGTTGTCTCCTTAACTACAAATATTTAATGGGCTGCTACAAGCCATCAGAGTCATTTAGATCATCTGCAGAAGAGCTTCAGACCTCTGCTGTGTTTGAAAGAAAAAAACGCTCTGCAATTTAGGGCTTTTCTTTAGGTCCAAAAATGTCTGCATAGAAAGAGATGTTTTCTGGTTAAAGGCATACAGGATTTCAGGTGTGATCTCACTAGTGCCCAGTCCAGAAGGACAATCTCTGCCCCACTCCTGCTGGCCACACTAGTGCTGATCCAAGTCAGGATGCTGTTGTCCTTTTTGGCCACCTGGGCACACTGCTGGCTCATATTCAATCACTGTTGACCAACACCCCCAGGTCCTTCTTCACCAGGCAGCTTTCCAGCCACACTGCCCCAAGCCTGGAGCATTGCAAGAGGTTGTTGTGGCCACAGCACAGGACCTGGAACTTGGCCTGGTTGAACCTAAGCCCATCAATCCAGCCTGTCCTGTCTGCAACAGATCAACACTCCATGGGTGCACTCCATCCCCTCATCCAGATCATCANAAGCCCATCAGTCCAGCCTGTCCTGCCTGCAACAGATCAACACTTCCACCCAACTTGGTTCCACCTGCAGACTTACTGAGGGTGCACTCCATCCCCTCATCCAGATCATCAATAAAAATATTAGAGATGCAGCTGGTGGTGCAGTTCTGGGTCAGTACTACAAGGACATCCTAGTTAAGACCTCAACAGAAGGACAGCAGTCAAAATGCACCATGTAGGTGATGACATGAGTTCAGATCCCATTACAGATCAGATTACAGATCAGATCCCATTACAGTTCAGATCCTGTACATGAGTACAGGATCCCATTACACTTTTGACATGTTTATGGATGTTAACCCCAGTGTGCTGGCCCTGTCCCAACTCCAGCGTTTATATCCTGCTTACTCAGATTTCCTCCTCATTTCCAACTGGAAACATTACAGTTCTCTTCTTGCTCTGTGGCATCGAGTGCTTTCAAATAACTCCATCATCTCATCCCATTTCATCTCTGAAGAGGTTACCCTCTACTTAATAGGTTCCTATTCATTTTTAAATTGAGGTGGGCTACTCACTATCACAGAGAACGGAGGCCTTCTGTGTGCAAAGGAAAAACTTGGGGATTAAATGAGGGGAAGCAGAATCCTGAGCCAAGAGTCCAGAGAACTAACTGGCTAGTGGGAACATTGTCCAAACACTTCCCAACAGACCAGGCTACAGCCCAGATGTGATACACTTGTATAAGCTCATTCCAGATGTAACAGCACTGTGCTGAGCAGAATTTGTGTATACAGCATTAGTACAGATGTGCACTCCCTCCTACAGCCTCCCTATCAAACCCATGCACACAGAGTAATTCAGCAGTGAAGAGCTTTCCCAGCTTTATCCCTGCCCTCCTCTGTAATTAATTCTATCTCCAGCTCGTGCTAACAGCTCATTCACAGTTCTCTCACATTCACATCATTGCCCTGCTAAAAGAATGATCAATGCAGAGCTCTCAAGCTTTAAAAGAACTTTCCTGATCAGCAGAAGTGAGTTTCACATCATATTTCTGAACAGCAGAATAAATTAGAGGTTTAAAGATGACATGCAGAAGGGAGACCTCAGCAAGCTATCATTTGGGGAATACAAACACATCTACAGCATGATACATCAGGGCTGGCTTTGAGTTTACATATCAGTGTGCAAAACGAGCACTAATTATTGCTGTAGAACAAGAAATTGGACTCCTTTCTTTGTCGCAGGTGACAGCAGGAGTATTTCTCCCCAATCAGTAGGTAGCATTAGGCACAGTACTTACGTGATGGTGTCAATCATATCCAGCCCCATCTCAACACAGCAATGGGCATGGTCTGTTTTGGGCTGGGTCAATCCTGACACACAGTAGTAACAATCCCCTAGGATCTTTATTCTTCTGCAGTGGTTTTCCTTTAATAAAGACAGAATGGGAAATTTTTACTACTCATATAGATATTCCAGAATTTATAGGTAAAAATCTTCTCCAACGCTATGCAATCATTCAGGGAATACTTTTGTGGTCAATATAGTCAGTGCTCAGTCACTCTCACAGCAAAGTTCTTCCTCGTGTTTAGGCAGAACTTCCTGTGTTCCAGTTTGTCTGTTGCCTCATCCTATCACTTGACACCATCAAGAACAACCTGGCTCCATCCTTTTGACACCCTCCCTTCAGCTACTTCTGGACATCGGCAGGGTTCCCCTTTCAGCCTCCTCCTCTGCAAGAGGAGAAGACTTTCAGACTTCTACCCATTTAGAGCATGGCACAGAAAAACAAATAACCTGATTAAATGCATCCGAGACCAACAGCTGGGACTGTGCCAGTAAGTGCCATGCAAAATTAGCTCTTGTGACTATGATGAGAGAGGATTAAACAGAACCTGATTCCTCCCACAGCAGCGTGCTAGATACATTTTGGTGGCACAGAAAGGAGAAAAAGGGATAGTAGAGAGGATTTAAATTGCTGTCAGCCTGGCACTGCAGTCTATCAGCTGGGAAAACACTAATTTTGATGGAAGACACAAGGCTAAATCACCTGCTGGGTTTGAAACCACCACTCCACTCCTTATCAGCTGTTATCCTCACTGCCCTTTATCAGCATCAAGTCATATGCAGTAATTTCAAGGAAAACTGTTTTCTTCTTCTTGGCATGCAAGGCAGAATTCCAGGAAGGAGCTGCAGTACAGCTTTGTATAAGCAATTTTTGAAGGATTGATATGCAAATCACAACCACCACCCCTTCCCCTCGCTTCATCATCTTCCCTCAGAAACTCCCCAAAAGGCCCTGACTCGGCAGCATTTTCCACATTTGTGACAGTGATGAATTCAAGTGTGAGCTGCAAATTCCAGTCACAGTAGAGAGAAGCCAAGTCTGTTTAGAAACAGCTGATGATTTGGTTGGATGCAGATGCTGAAAGGCAGCAGAGATTGCTAGCAGTGCAGTAGGCAGGCAGCCTGCCCACCTGAGGTGCCTTCCTGAGACCTCTCCAAGCAGAGCTACAGAATTCCCTCTGGTACAAGCATCAGCAGGATGTGGAAGCCCAACTTGGAAAGCAGAGGGTGCTTCCAAGTTATAAGAGCTTTCTTTATGCTTTCAAATAAAAAGCAACTTATTCTACCTATCTGTTAGGTAGAAGGGAGTGGGTTTCTGTTTCAAACCACTCCTGGGTTTTGTGGTGGTGGCTGTCATTCTCTATTTAAATGGATCTTGCAGTTGACTCAAAAGTTGAGGGGACCACAAAGTCCTATATCAAACAGGCCTAACTAAGATTGGTTTCTCAAACACTGCTTTTGTGAAAACTTCATAATTTTAAGTACTCTATTTCAATCCCCTGTTCTAACACAGTTCAAAGACTCAGGGATTTACAAGGTGAAAAAAAAACCTGTACAAGGTAAGTGTTTGAAAATACATTTTTCTCTAGGGGTGAATAAAAGAGGGAAGGACATGATAAAAGTATAGATCATTTCTAGCAGAGAAGATGAAGATGAGGCATTTTCTTCCTTCTCTTCCAAGAATGCACAAGCAAATTTTCAAAGGTATTGAATGACAATGAATTGAAACCTAGCCTTTGATTTCAATTCACTGTCTGGAGCTGTAACTATATTTGAAGCTATTATGATCTAAAAAAACCCTCAACACATAGCATTTCAAAAAGTGGAAAAAATATTTGCCTTGTCAAAAACCATAACATGAAGAAAAAAATCTAATGCTAAAAGTCCAATTCTAAATGTCAGAAGGACAGACTTTAGGATTAGGAGCTTGAATACAAGGATGGAAAACAGTGCAATCCAGGAAGAGGTGGTTTACGACCTGCTTCTGCACCTGGACACTCATAAGTCTATGGGGCCGAATGGAATTCACCCAAGAGTACTTAAGGAGCTGGCAAAGGAGCTCACCAAGCCTCTCTCCATTTTTCAACAGTCCTTGTCAACGGGCAAGGTACCAGATGACTGGAGGGTAGCTAACATGACACCTACCTACAAGAGGGCCAGAAGGAAGATCCAGGCAACTACAGGCCTGTCAGCCCGACCTCAGTACCAGGAAAGATCGTGGAGAGGATCATCTTGAGTGAGCTCCCACAGCCAACNCTCATAAGTCTATGGGGCCGAATGGAATTCACCCAAGAGTACTTAAGGAGCTGGCAAAGGAGCTCACCAAGCCTCTCTCCATTTTTCAACAGTCCTTGTCAACGGGCAAGGTACCAGATGACTGGAGGGTAGCTAACATGACACCTACCTACAAGAGGGCCAGAAGGAAGATCCAGGCAACTACAGGCCTGTCAGCCCGACCTCAGTACCAGGAAAGATCGTGGAGAGGATCATCTTGAGTGAGCTCCCACAGCCAACTGCAGAGCAGCCAAGGCATCAGGGCCAGCCAGCATGAGTTTATGAAAGGGAGGTCTTGCTTAACCAACCTGATCTCTTTCTATG
>VWZO01007198.1:845811-922229 GCA_013396975.1 Bucco capensis
TTTTTTTCGGTTGGACTCGGTGATCTGAGAGGTCATTTCCAGCCATGAATGTTCTGTGATTAAGTTGTCCCAGGTTTCTCAACAAGAACGTTTTATATTCCTCTGAAGCTCCTGGTTCTGGTCAGCTTCAGAGTTCTACTGGAGGCAATAATGCTCAGCAATGAAATCTCTGAGGACACGGCTGGTGAACAAGACAGGTTTGATGAAATGTTGCTTTATTCAGGGGGAAAACACATTTTCAACATCTCTTTAAATGTAATTTGAACAAAAATGGGACTTTTTCAGCCACATCCATTCCTCACATTTCTTCTCTAAATGCCTGTGGTACCATTAGACTGCTAGAGTTATAGGCAAGGAACATTTCTCTCATTTCCTTTTCCTTTGGTAGTCTAGCACAACGTAAGTGCAGTGATCAAACCACAAGCACCAGCTATGATATGGACCTCGTTTTCCCTAGGATGAAGAAAAAGCTACCTCTGAAAAAGCTACCATCACTTCTGTGATAAGAACTGATTTTGCTCTCTAATTCCTTATTATCACAGAAAGTAGTTTTATGCCAGTGACAATATTCATATTTTCCATTATCCTGTTTTATTTTCCCCCATGCAGGATAGAAATGTAAATATTGAAATATTTTCTCCATTTCATGCAAACAAACCCAAGGAAGAACACTGAGAGCCTCCAAAGAGGGGGAAGAAAAGTCTATTTTAAAATAGCAACTTCTTTCCTAAACAATTAAACTAGGCTGTTTTCTCTCCAGAAGATTAATAAAAACTGGAAGCTTCAGAAAGTCACAACACCCAAGGCTAAATCAGTCTGTTACAGCTTTCTAACATCTGTAACTCATGCATCATTGCCCAGAAGGGAATTTAAACTAAATTGAAATGAGAATGGTTTACTTACTGTAGCTAACTCATCAAACTTGCCAAAGAGCTCATTCAGCAGCTTCACCAGCTCTTGGGCAGTACACTGTGATGCCAAACTAGTGAACCCCACGATGTCTGCAAACAAAATGCTGTAAAGAGGGGAGAAAACAAGAAAAAAGACACAGAGATATCAGTGCAGAAGACATCCTCAAATTCTTGTTATCCTCACAAATGTAACCAAAGTACAAACTGCTGCAGAGAACCCTGGGACACTCTCACTATCTAACACCCTATATACCTCTGGTGGAGATAGGCAAAGTACCTCATTCAGAAGGTTCCCTAGTGAGCACTCTAGAAACACAGGGAACTACTGCTTTTCCTCTCTACATTTAAGATCATCTCAGCTTGGCTGGTTTTTGCACTGGCAGAGTTCCACAGCCAAGCTGATCAACCTTGCATGAGGTTTACTAAGTACTGAAAGACAAAGAGTTAGTAACTTGCCATGATTGGTCCTACTGCTCCCTGTAAGGAGACAGCAATCTCTGCACCATGCTGCATGGCTCAGATAAGCTTCCAGCTTCCATCAATGTTAGTAAAGTTTTAATGTCCAGCAGTTTAATCAACCTTAGCAATCCCTACCCATCTGTGATGATAAAGAGAGAGCTGAAAGCAGCACAGAAACCAGATAGAGATAGAAATGGTGTAGATCCTGAAAGGCAGGAGAACATGAAGCTATGATCCTTTTACTTATTTAAATTCCTTCCTCTGCTGGCAAAGGCCCAGAACCCACTACAGGAAACTAATGCATTTATCTCCAACAGCCAGACCATAAATGTCAAACAAGTCTTTATTTATGCAAATGCTAACAAACAGTCCCATGCTGCACGGCCTACTTATACTTGACAGAGTGTAAAACTTTGCTTGCCAGCTGTCAGTGAAATGAAGCATTGGGTGCTTCCCCTTCCCTTCAACAAACCTTCACTCTGTAGATAAAACAATAGGTACCAGAAAAGCAGGACTAACAGGTCTGCTGCTTCCCATTCTCCATATCCAAGTCTGAAGAAGCTTCCCAAGAAGCTACAAAACAGAGCAAAGACTCAGCCCCTCTGTCTATAATTTCATTTAACCCAGCTGCTAAAATCACTTGTTCACCAGAGCAGGTTAGGTAACTGTCACACTGCTGAAATGCACACTTACATCAAACCCTAATTAGTTAAGCACAGGAAATACATTCATCCATAATTATTCAGTTATAAGGGAAGTTATTTTACACACAACTACCTGATTAAGTCAGTATGGGATCCTTGCTAATCCTTTAAACACCTACAAAACTGTTCAGCCCTCAGCATTTGATTCAGAACATTGATAATTATACAGAAAAATGAAGTGCATAAAAGCACCCACAACACATAGCTAAGATGTAATTCCAAATTTCAGTAAAATATGTAATTGTGTGCTGAGACATAGTTGTAGCTCAGTTACATTTGTGAGCTATTTCACACTGCAGTTAACCGCATACTTGTATTTGAAAGCTAATGGAACAGGTTAAGGAATAGGATTTGGGCAGACCCTAAGTGCAACTGAGGCTTTGAGTCTACTGCTTCTGTCTGCATGTAACCCATCACTGGAACTAAACTCTAGCAATTGTTCTATCACCAAATAATTCCTCCCTACCAGAGAAGAGGATTGGGAAAGGGACAAAGATCCATTGGTTGAAATGAAAAGAGATTTAATGAAACAACAAAGCTGATGCCAAAGCCAATATAAAGTATATAAAATTACACTCATCTTTCCCTTTGATTTGGCTATATTACTCACACAAATACCAAGTGTCTTAAACACTGACTATGTCTAAGATTGATATACTTAGAAAAAATAAGAGAAACCAACTGCAGGAGTGCTGTTGGTGTTAAGGCACAGGAATCACTCCTGGAGATGCACTCATTCAAAAGCCTGGCTTCACTGTAACCTCATTGCTTAATTGCCAGGGAGATTCACATCCTCTAGATTAAACCAGAGTAAACTAGGGCTGCCACCTTTATGGATGAGAGAGCCCTCCTAATGGTATGGCGTACAAAGGGACACTTCATGGTGACTGCCAAGCAGGTTTAGTTTTAAAATCTATGTAATAGCATCTATGGAAACAAGAAGAGAGAAGCTACCCATTAACAAGTGCTTCTCTTAACGACCATTCAGGGATCTGACTCTCCCTGCTCTAATTCCGTGCAAGTCTTAACAATGCCATTGGGGCACTCTGGTGGGGAAAAATAAACAAAAAAGCCCAATCTCAGTTAAACTGCAACTATTAAAGAAAGGAGAGAAATGAAAGTGGAAAGAAAGTGAAAACAACAGGCAGAGGTTACTTCTGTTTGTTCAGCAGCACAGCTTGATGATGACTCAAGTGCTGCTCTCTGCCACAAGGAATGGGAATGTGATAGCTAAGAAGGCTAAGGACTTGTAGTGCTCAGCTTGCTCTTGCCTCCCTGCCCAAAGGGCTCAGCCATGCTCTTGTTTCTCTGTCCTACAACTCAAAGGAACCCCCAGGAGCTATCATTCTCCTTGCTTGTGTGCTACACTGAAACCTCTGCAATCTCCTCTGAGATTTTCAGAGTTTGCCCTGCAGTTCTCAGCCATACCAGGATTTTATCAGGGAATTCACAGGATGAGGAAGGTTGGCTAATCATGAAAGCTTCAGTCTGGCTTTTAGACAGATGAGTTAGTAGCATCATAAATTAGAACAGCATGCCCATTTCTCATTAAATATTTACTGAGCTGAGCCTTGTCAACTTAGTAAACATTTCAACATTTGTACATCTAGTAAAGATGACCAATACTATGTAACATTTAACCAGCAGCAAGATGTGACTTGCTAATGAATAAATTCAGTGATGTTTAATTTTACAGCATAAAATTGACCTCATTCGTCAACCTTCTAAACACTCCCAACACAATCATCTCAGATTCCCTCACTAACATCAACCTTTGGAGTTGCAACACCTGAGTCCCTAGGAAGTGCTCTTTGCAAATAGTAGAGTCAGCTCAGATAGGCTGAACCCCAAGAGAAGGAACTTACTGCTGGATGAGGGAGAGGAGGAGATGGTGTTAAGGGACTTTACTCCTTTGCCACCTGAGCACACAGTGCAAATCAAAGAGCCTCAGTCAATAACCTCTCAGGAGGAGGGATGTTCATATCATGGTGACAAATAACACTTTTTTTAAGTTTTCACACTTTCTCTATTTCCCAGAAAATCTATTGCACTAAGAGTAATCTATCTTACTATCAGGAAAATAAAAACACGTAAAAGTTACCACACAAAATAAACACTCCTATTCACCCAAAACATAACACGGCACCACAAGAATGACTACTCATTTGCACCACTATTCTAAACCATTTATTGATTGATCATTATCTTTTGAGAAGGTAAGTTTTCCTAGTTCTCCTAAATGACATATCTTCACTGTACTGCTTGGTTTCCTTCCTCTAAGACCTGACTGCAATTGCACCTCACTGTACTGGTACTGAATATTCTCTGCTTTACATAGTTTCATCAATCCTACCTAACGTTGTCATGCCTCTGAATGTAGATCTTGTGGAAAATCCTTTCAGGAGGCTTCAGGAAATCTTCCTTCATTTCCATTGCAACATTCCTGGGCAAAAGACTCATCAGGAGACGTTCCTGGAAGGAAATGCAAACAACATCAGCTCTGTAGTACAGCTTGTGACCATTATTCAGAGGTTTTAAGCTAGCAAACTAAACGACTTTCTCCTCATCTAGTCTCCTTCCTGAGACTTTCTGCTACATAAATAACATGAATCATTCCTCTCAAACTTCTGCTAGCTGTGTGGGTGTCCTTTTTAAGTCTTCTGCACCAGGAGAAAAAACCCAATCCCAAACCTATCCAGAAAGGGAAGGGGCAGCTCCAAGAGCAGATAATTGTCCATAATTTTCATTAATATTCCAATGCTAATAATAACAGCTTGCTTTATTGTTAATAGCATTAATCTGTCTTGGGGTAGACTTCCCCAGGATCATTTTCTACCCTTTTGTGTCTCTTACTTCTGAATTTAATGAATGTGTTAGATTACAAGGAAAATGACAGCCGGTTATTAAGCAGCTAGGGTGGATGTTAGATTTATCCCCTGGCTGAATCAGCCAAACATTAATAAAGGTACAACTTCAATGGTGTTTTATCCAGTGTGGCAATGCTGCTCCAGCCAGCTCAAGAATGGAATGCATCAGGACAAGCTCCTGGTTCAACACAGCTCTTGCTATATCCAGAGAGGGATTTTTAGCATGGGTCACTGACCTGCACAAAAAGGAGCTCAAACATTTAGGATCTTGTCAGTATTTATTAAAAAAGCCCACATATCCTGGCACAGGTACCACCTGGAAAGCTTGCAGCAGGTGCCCTTAGGTGTTGCAAGGTGTCCTTGGATACCTACTTCAGCTTTGGGTTCACACAGGAAACTTCTTTAAAACATAGATGGACCAAGTGACAGCACTGAAGCAAGGCTGGTCACATTCGGGGTGACACTTAGGCTTGAGAGTCTTTTGCCTCTGATGGGGATGGGAGGCAAGACAGAGGTCACTGATCAATTAGTAAACCAA
This sequence comes from Bucco capensis, assembly GCA_013396975.1. Taxonomy (NCBI): domain Eukaryota; kingdom Metazoa; phylum Chordata; class Aves; order Piciformes; family Bucconidae; genus Bucco; species Bucco capensis. The sequence goes on from VWZO01007198.1 coordinate 851,291, forward strand.
CACTCATCCTGCAGACCTTCTTATTGGTGGCAAATGATGGCCTATTGAGATAGCCTCAGAATGTGGCACAGTCCAAAACATCAGGCTAGGTGGAGAGAGAAAAATATTTCCACCTTTTCACCCTTCTTACTGATTCATGATGCTGTTTAGGCTTATTACAGCCAGAAAAATTAAGTCTTGGGCCCATGACCAACTCATGCTATTTTGAGCATTTGGATTCTTCTTCTCCTGCCATAAATCTTGACTCAGCATTAACATGGTCTAAAGCGAAATCACATGCTGAAAAATAGAAAGATTCTTTTCAGAGACTGTAATTGCCTGTCAATGCCTCAGCATTCCCTGCACAAACCTCTCTGAAAAAAGAAAATGATAGATGTGGACCTGCATCTCCTTCCTTGACAGCATTTTTCATTCCATTTGTATTTTAATTTGCCAGTCCTAGCCTGGGATTTGGAATGCCAAACTGGGCTGCCTCTGCCAACTGCCTTATCCTCACTAATGAGGATTTCTGCACCGTTAATAAAGACTTCATTTTGAAAAGGACACTTGAGTTAGAAATCCGAATGTTTTCCTCGCTCCCACAGCAACAAAGCATTGCTAGAAAGAAGAGAGCAAACACTTGACTCCACAGCAAGTCAAAAAGTCCATACCAAGGCAAGTAGGAATTGCTCAGTGTCACCTTGTCACCATTGCACACATGGCAAAAAAAGGAAAATATGTAAAGGCAAAGACATAAAAAAAAAATAAAATTAATTCTAAAAATTGTTTCTTGCTGTTTCTGGCCCAAAAGGCTCTGTATTACCACTTGTTTGGAACATTCTCAACCCTAATTGCAAGTTCAAGCTCCTTTCCTGCACTTCTCACTCTGAGCTAGACCTGGGGAGAACTTTCATAGTCTCATGATCATTCTAGACTTGGCTACTCAAAGGCATAGTTGACCAGACCTAGTGCTCTTCACAGCCCTGCTTTGAGGAGGTGGTTGGACAAGCATCAGACATGCATATAAAACATTAATAGTACTGTTTCAAAATCAACTCATCTATATAATTTGGAGATTCACTGTCTCTCCTTAGTCAGCAGAGGCTCCAGACTACATCCTAAATATTACCACCTGCTACCTAATTATACCTTGGTAAGTTCACTCTTGCATAATTTTAAAAGGTAATGCTAAGTGGGTTTATGGTCTTTGTCATTTCTATATTCCACTGCACAGCCATTTCAATTCCCTATCAAGCAAACAAAACAAAAAATAATAATAAAGAAAAAAAAGAGAGAAAAGAAACCTAGTGCAACGCATGGAAGAACAACTTTGTATAGAACTACTAGGATTCACTTACACTTAAAGCTGGAAAAAAAAGGCAACAGATATCATTAGCAAATTATTTTGAGCTCTGCTGTGCTGTCTCTTTCAATTAAGCACAAGCAAAACCCAGTTAGAGATGATGTTTTAGAAGCCACAAGGTGGCAATCTTTCAGAACATTCTTCAGATTTCCTGAAAATCTGTATTTATCAGTAAGTTATCATTGCCATCACAACCATGGCAGACTATCCATAAAGCTGCCATCTGATGCACATGGTTTGAGCATTCAGAGTTACAGTAGATGAGCAATACTCTATGTATGAACTGCCAGATGGATTCAGGATGAGAAGACCTCCACCAGACCACTTCGACATCTTCCTATGGTTAACTGATTATTTGTTTGAATAAAGGTAGCATATATGAGCATAATTCTTAATGAAGCATTGATAGGCTCCACATGGAACATATTAGTTACCAATGGAGAAGGTAAGACTTTGTGAAAGAATGAGGGGAGGGTTAAGCCTTGGCTAAACCAGAGAGAGCAGTGGGCAGGAGGGTGGCCATAAAGAGACCATAAATCTGCTCAAAGGTACAAGGTTCACAGGAGAGCACAAAAGAAGAGATATGAGAAAAAAAGAAATCTCAGCAGTAGCTTTGGATATTTATGTACCATCCAAAAAGAGATGTGATAAAACAAGCTGGAAACCTCTGCACCTAAAAAGCTTTGGATACCCTCTGACCACTGAATGACTACAGTGTTTATGTGATGCTGCCCTCAAAAATCAAGTGTGAACCCAGAGGGCACTGAAGATTGCTAGTAGGGTAACGGGAACAAGAGCAGAGAGAGGCCATGAGGATAAACAAGGAAATTGGAAGGATAAAAAGCATAGGCTATTTTCCTGGTTGCCTTCACATCTATTAAATCAGAATGCTCTAGAAATGTATCACTGAAGATTAATCTTCAGAAAGGGAAGCTAACAGGGTTAGCACCAAAGATAAACTGGCAATGTATAAATGACTGCAGCACCAGCCCACCATTAATCTCCTTACTTCCATCCCATATTCACACTCTCTCTGAAACCTAACTGGCAAAATTCAGTGTATCCACAAAGCCATCACAGAGAACTTGACAGGAAAAAGATGATACTCATTTCAGTCCATGGAAATCTTCCTAGTGGAAGCAAATTTGAGTGAGAAGAAGCTAAATTCACACAACCAAGCAGTCCCTTTGTACTGAAGGCATCTTTATTTGCCTCACTATAGTGCAGGCAAACAGCCACACAGAGATAATCAGACTGTTCTGTAGAGCAGATCACTTGAAACTCTCCTTATGCTTGGCAGGGAGAAAGGAATAGCATTTCTGCTAGGGATGGGTATTTCTCAGCTGCAGCAGTGATGATCTCTTCAATGTGATCCCTTCCAACCAGGTGTGGAGCACCACATTGTCTCTTCTGCTCACTGAAGGCAGAAACAAATGGAGCAAAACAGGACAAGGCAGGGAAAGAGTAACAAAGCATTGACAAAACTCTTTGCTTTTCTGCAATGAGGACAGGGAAGCAGCTCAAAGAGCCTGAAGCTGTAATACTCCTGGATTTTCTCTTTTCCATAATCCTAGAAAAGAACAACTAGCGCTTGGAAGGTGGACTTCCCAGTGTAAGGTGTGATGACACAACAAATTCAATTCCAAACCTCCTTGGAGCATGAAACACAACAGTAATGTGGTACAGGCTCCCCATGACAGCTGAAATGAGCTAGTCCCCCTCCATCTGCCAAAGATTGCTCTGGTCAGCTTTTGGAGTGCATCATCTATCATCTCTGGCCCTGAAGCCTGTGTACAGTCAGGATCACCTCCTTAGTGCACACCAGATCATTTGGTAAGAACATGTTTCTGTGCCCACACACGATCCAGATGCAATCCTTGCTGTAGGGTGACTGGCTGATGAGCAGAGCCAGTGTGAAGGATTATAGAAACAGGGCCTGGGTTTTAATGAAGAATTTCCTATTTTCCTTCTGCATGGTCATAAAAAAAGATCTAAGATACTGAGAATCAAAAGCATGGGATACATGAGGAGAACCTGATTATGCATTGATAAGATTGCTGTCATGCACCCTAGAAATTACTTCTGCCCGAGGCTGTGCAAATAACTAATTTTTCAGTTTGACTGCTGAAGTGGAAGAGGAAAAAAACCAACCCAGTAACCTGTTATCTACTACCAGAATTAAAGTCCAATATGGTTTGCTTTATTCAAACATAATGAGTTTGGGGTTCCACACACACACACACGCTTTTTTCTTAAATGCTTGAAATTAAACAGAACAGCCAAAAAATCACTGGAGGGCTGCTGTGGGTCTCATCCTTTTATCCAAAAGGTACAGGAAGTAGTACAGGTATCCACAAGATGTAGTATCTAGATTAATTGTTTTGAAGGAAGATCTGGACTCGGCAGAGAATCTGAACCCAAAACATCCTAAGCAGAAGTTGAAAGTACTCTGCACTGAGACTCGTGGTGTCTCTTGCACACACTGTTTCATCTTCCATGAAGAGTTATTAATCAGCTCTCTGACTCAGGGATGTCCCCAGTTGCTATGTGCAAGGTTAAGGACATGGCCCTAAACACAGCAGATACTTGGAATGCACACACAGACACAGCACCATAGAATGGTTTAGGTTGAAAGGAACCTTGAAGATCATGGTAGTTCCAACCCCCTGCCATGGGCAGCGATGCCACCCACTAGACCAGGTTGCCCATCCAACAGGGCCTTGAACTCTTCCAGGGATGGAGCATCCACAACTTGAACAAGCTGCCTGAAACATGGTCTTTGTGTTGCAAACCTATCTGCATGTACTTACGCAATTAAACACCAGTGACTGTATCTAAACTGGCTTTGGAGCCTTACAGTAAGTCAAACATTTTTCCAGCCTTCCTCCTATGAGGACAAGAGGCACTTCTCACATCAGCCTGTGCTGCAGCAAGCACATTTCACTGGTGGAAATTACATGCTTTATCTCCAAATCCGATCTATGAATATGCATTAAAATATCCTTATTGTTGGGGAGGTGGTGGAACCATGAGTAAGATTTGTTACAAAGCTGGCAAGATTTCAGTAAAAAATTGTTTCCATGCATCAAGAGACTAAACAGGCTACAGTTCCTCAGCAGAGGGTGGACTTGCTGCTGAGATTTATAGACAAGGAGAGAAGCAGCTTATGGTGAATGATGCACTCATGGTCTAAAAGTGATTTGGTTCTTGGCCTTCATGGAATTGCAGTCAGCAGTGTTAACAAATAGCTAATGCCACCATGGAGGCCACAGAAGAGATGTAACAAGGTGAATCTTCAACTGAATTTTAAACAGAGTCCATCTGCTCCTCTTCTCCCCAGCATCACTTTGAAAGCCTAGTTGCAAACACCTGCATGAAGACTCTGAAAGTGCTAAGCATGAGATCTTTGCTCTTGCTCACGAAGACAGATTAAGATTATCACATGGGACTATTACTACAAATGTGTCCCCTAGGAAGGGAATTGCTCTGAGCAGGACACAGAGGAAGATATCTCACTTGCAGTTTCAGCTGTGGTGTCTGTCTCATACAGTCAACACTAACTCCAGAAGGCTGTTTATGTTCAAAAGCCAAGAGCATGTTCTTTCTTTTCCCATTAGAGAAATACCAGGGAAAGGTTTTAGCATTCTGGATTACAATTCTTGATGTAAAAAGGGCTGCAGTATTTAGGTCAGAGCATTTGAATGAGACTAGAAAATCCCATGAAAAAACAGTCCTTTTTAGCAGGTAATGCTGGTACTTCAGAGAACAAAAATACAGGCATGATCACAAAAATTCAACTAGGTCAGCAACATCTCTTCTGCTCTCAGACACTCTTGAGTGTTACCAGCTGGAAACCTGGGCTGCAGTATGCCACAGCAACTGCAGAATAATTTGGCAGCCTTTAGTCATGCCTTAATTCTCACCCTGATTTTAGAGGTATTCTGACGTAGTGTGAGAAGCAGCAAGGGAAAGTATTTTGGTGGTACTTGTGAGAGCTAATTAGCATATTCCACCATTGTATTGAGTTTTACACTGCTGCATAAAATGAATTTCACAAGTGTGGGAGAAAAGTATTATTCTCTTCCCTAACCTCTATGCTGCATTGGAAAAACATCTGCAGGATTCTCTAGGTATATTATCAACAATCATGCTTCTTATCTGTAATGGTTTTGCTTTGTTTTTTTCTACATGCATGGATAAAATATAAAATAAGACAGATTGCTAATATGCTAACTAGAGAAACAAACAAAAAAAATCAATTACTATTTTCAAGCTGGATCCCAGGAGCAAGTTTTCAAAAGGCAGAAATGGCAGGGTTGCCTTAATCCCATGGAAATTCACTTATGGCACATTTTATGCCTTTGAAAATCTGCAGCTTTGAATTACAAAAGTCCAGAATCAAACCTAAAGGCTTTGATCCTAACACCATTTCCACACAGCCTGCAAAGACATGCAGTTGTTCAAAGAGGATGTTCAAAGAAGATCATCAATTCACTGAATTCAGGGCAGAAAGCAGTTCAGGACCTGCATTATTTCATGCATAGAAACAGACCTGCCAGAAAAATTGCAAGTGAAGGGAAATTAAAGTGTGAGAGCTACACAAGCTTGGAGGACCCTGGCATCTTGTAGAGCAAGGCCTGAACGGTACTGAACTCCTTTACCACCACAAGTTATCATCATTCCACAGAAGCCACTGGAGTTCTAGCTCTGTGTTCCAGCTGTGATCACCGAGAGAGGAAAATCTGCTCCAAACCTTATAGATTAACAGATCTTAGAAGGTCTAGGATTCAGATCTGTGAGCAACAACAGCAAGCTCCACAATATAGCAGTTTTTTTCTCATTGTTTCCAAATCTGCTTGAAGATTGATTGACAAAATTGTGTGAAATAAACCATCAAACTTCTAAGGTGGCTTTTAAGAAAAGGAACAGGTTGTTATCATGGTTATTCATGTATACCAGCACAGCCTCTTGTCCCCAAAATGTTGATTTCTGTTTGCATTCATAAACAGGTTATAGTATACACAGACAGAAAAAAAGTATTTACAGCATAGCTAACATTCATCCAAAAACTTCATTCAGAAAAAAAACCCCAGATTTTAGACTGCAGTAGTATGTTAACTTTCCCTGTACCCTAAAATACATAGCCTCAGGTGCTGGAGCTGCCAGCAGCTATGGGGTCAGCCTGCACCTTCTGCAGATGGAGGCTGAAGGGTGTGGGTGCAGTGGGGAGGAAGAGCTGGAGCAGGTAGAAGGAGGCAGCATCCTTCCTTCCCAATGGGAGCACACATATGCCTTACCATGCACTTGGCAAAGTCCTGACCTGTGGTTCATGTAAATACAGTCACCCCAGAAAAAAAAACCAACAACAAACAACAACCAAAAATAAAAAAAAAGGAAAATGAAATAAGACATAGAAACTGACCTGTTTTTCATTTTCATCCTCCAGCCTCAGCCTGTCCTCAATGCAGTTCCTGGCCTGAAGGAATGCCTTCCTCTGAGCCCTCTCTGTCAAAATCCTCACAAAGACCCCATACAAATTTACACTGACAAAAAGGATTGCATTGGCCACAAGCTGTAAGAAAGAGAGAAAGAGAACACGAATATTTTAAAATACAGATTTTTATTTTACATTCATGCTTTGAATTATTTCTTTTTAAAGGAGAAAAAAAAAAGACACTCTCCTTAAAAATTCTACAATGTTTTGATGAAGGACACAAAGGACCCAACTGCCCTTCTTTGTTTTCTTCATGTTCTTACAATATGAGTTAAGTAGCCTAAATAACTCAGTGGTTTGCACACAACCTGCCCAAGTTTCTCACAGCATCTCTGAGGTCTGAGGCATGCCTTCAGACAGTAAATTCTGCAGTGCAGTACAGTGTTTGTGTTGGAAGGAGGCAATAAAGTCTGTTTTCAGTCCTATTCTCCATATTTACTCTAGTTCCTACCACAGCATCATGGTAAGGATTCAGGGACTCCTAAATTCCTAAATGTCAGAAATCAGCTGGCAGGCAAATTGGCTAAGATTGAGTATAGTAAGAGTAAAGAAAGATATTACAGCAAGTAACATAATTCTTGTGCGCCTAAAGTAGTCCATACAGAGCATAAACTGACATTTCTTTCTTAACTGAAGGTATATATTTCATGCCAGTACGGCTCTACTGTTGCATGATCTGCTGGTGCAAGCTAAAGAGGAGACCACTGCCCTTGAATTGAGCCAATATGGTAAGCAAAGATCCAAAATGACATGCAGAAACTCCCTGCTGATTTTGGAGAGCCTTTGGGAAATGTTTTACCCTACAAAGCCTAGAAGGAAGTTTCTGATGTGTGTAAGCAATGACCATCTCCACCTCCTGCCATCTCAGTATCGTGGGGAGAACTGAACAACTCTTTCTGGGAGGTTTCTCCAGACCTTCAGAAATTCACAAGTCCTCTAACTTCTACCTTCACACCTGGCTGTTGGTAGTTAAGAGGACATCAACAACTGCAAACATTCTCACCAGCACAAAATCAAAAGGTACCCTGGGACAATCAAGGGAGCTGTGCCTAGCACGAGTGTTCTCTTTCTCCACAGATACCCAAAAAGCAGCAGTTAATCTCACAGAAGGATAATGGTGTGATGGTTTCCTCCTGAGAACTGCAGAATGCAGGTCCAGGTCGCACCAGCCAGATGAATTCCAACCCAAAAACACCAGTGCTTACCTGTTACTTCTCAGGGATGTTAGCACAGGTGGCAAAACTGAGTATGAAAAGCAGCACAGGGGAGTATTCTTTTATGAGACTGAGATTAAACACCCTTCAATTCCTACCCTGCTTTATTTTCCTCCATCACAGAGAACTCCGAGGCATTTATATTGTGCTGAAAAATTATAATTAAATTACTGTAGAAATTCCCATAGAATCTTATTTTTAGTGACATGTATACAGCCACCACTCACCTCATCCCTGCATTTTACCATGCTGAAGTCTAGTGACAACACAGAGTGTTTTAGAGCTAGTTCTTACAAGTGCAATGGAATAAAAATAGAAAGGATTTGCAAAGGCTGTGTTCAGAGGCAGCAGAGAGTCCACAGAATAAACAGTGAAGAACAGAGAGTGCATCTGGCTTGACCCTGTCCACGTACCAAACAGCTGTTAATAACACTGGGTGAAAAACTAATGCTGTCTTTATGTATTGATGTCAGAGTGGACCAAGACTTAAAAAAGTACTTCTAGAGAGAACTAAAAAACAAAACCAACCAAAAAACAACCAAAAGCCCAAAACAACAACAACAAAAAACACCCCACAAAACCACCAAAACCCACATTAACTCAGTTTCTGGCCTTCAACTGGAAGCAGTAAAAGACCATACATCGCAACCATCAATCTTTCTGGCTGTTCTGGGATTATAATGCTTTCACTCAACTGGACTAGGGAACAAGCAGCAGGTGGGTTCCTGCAATCATGCAGCCACTTTCAGACCCAGCACCAGTCCTTTTCCAACACGCTTTGAACAGTTGAAGATAAAACAGAGGCTTAGCTGTCAGCTCTGGCCTGCAGGGAACCAGGGAAAGTGATAAAGCGAGTAAAAGATTCATAGATTTCCAAATGTGAGAAAAGAAAGTAGGGCAGATTGTCTCCTGAGGTAAGAGTTCCTTCCCTCCACAACCCCTTTGCTGCTTAATTACTACTTTTTCCCCAATTGCAAACTACACACATCTCGCTCTCTCTCTAGGTTTCTCAAATGCATGCGATTTCTTGGTCCTTTTCATTTTAATGTATAAATATGTATCTCCTTTTACACACACATACATAACTCACATTATGTGCCATAACTCCATTAAAGATTGAAACTAAAGATCTTTGAAAAGGTACTGAGGCATCCCCAACCGCTTAAACATCAAGGAATTTGAGTCTTTCCTACATTATTCACTATACTAATTCTTAGTAGCAAGAAAAATGCATTTCAAGTTTTCACCATTACCTTCTATTTATAAAACAATTCACTTAATGCAACACTAAGTGACTCAAAGACATAACTTACACACCAACCTCTTTGTGCTGGCTCTAGAAGGTGTTCCCAAGTAGACATCCAACACAGACAAGCGAGTTCTTGGGGACTGCCTGCTCCAGCAGGTATTTCAACCAAATTTCTGTCTCTCCTGATTTTTCTTTTTTCCTCCATTGACTTTCTTGGGTCTCAAGTTACTTTTTGGAGGGAACTCAAATTGTGCCAAATGCCAAGGAGTGAGCAAATAATTTTGGAAGATGCACATGCATGCACAAAGCTTGAGGAGTTCAATTAAAGATCTGTTTTTTTTATATTCCCCAGAACATTCTCCTACTTCTTGAGTATCCCTTAGGATTAACTGGCTCTTTGAAGAGCCTCTCAAAACCTCTCTCTCTATTCCAGATAGGATTTATTCTCCACCTCTTTTTCCCTCAAAGCAAGAATCCTCATGTGCATTCATCTCTTAAAATGCTGAAAAAAAAAATCTTATTTTCCTTTTGAGAGGACTCTGCTCACTCAGCAGACTAACTCTGCTATCAGGTGAAGAGCTGCATGCTAGATGGTTCTGTTCTCAGCAGCATGAGTTCTCACAACATCCCATGAAGTAAGCAAAGAGTGGAAAAATGTCCAGCATTTCCAGATGAAGGCTGAGACTTGCAGGAAAGACAAGACCAGTGTATTTCTTATGTGTCTTAACCCTCAGATACCTGATCAGATGAGAAGGATGAAGGGATCGAATTCCACTGCCACTTTTCTTTGGTAATTGAATTTTCCTGAAAGTCATTTCAGTCATTATTGTTGTTCCCGTTAGGCACACAAGGTAACTTCTACTCACTCTGTGAAAATACTTTGAGACATGGCAATGAGAACCATTATTGTAAAACAGGAATGTGTAAAGCAGTCAAACCAACTGTCTCCAGAGGAAATAAACCTATTTCCATTTGGAATAAACATACTTCTCTTATTTTTGCTGGGTTTTGCCTTAGCTGGTTCATGCCACACACTAAGAAAACATTTTTCTGCTGTGCTATTCCCCATAGTTTCTGTCGTCCTTCACACCCCTCCCTGAATCCAAAACGTACTCCAACAGGGGATTAACAACTACTTATTTGAGTGATAATGTGCTGAATGACAGCAGATGTCACCCTTAAGGAAAAGGGAGCAGCTCTACGGTGTCTCTAACCATACAACTGAAGACAGGCCTTTAGAGTATCTAGGATGCTATCTCCATTAACCACAGACAGGGGTTTTTCCAGGTGTGCACATGCAAAATGTGTAATTGCAGAAATTCACTCTTTCTTCCTTTGTTTGACCAAAGAACAGGACACATTTTATAATCACTGTTTAAAACACATATCAGAACCTTCCTAAAAAATGCACCATACAGAAGTAGTCATCAAGACCTGCTGAGCTCCCCCGTGTCAGGAAGTTTATTTCTTGCATCTTTTTTTCTGAAGGATGTGTCCTTTTAACTTGGAAATAAGCCCTTGGAACAGGTAGTGCACCTTCCTCTCATGTTCTACACCCCAGGGAATGATCATCCGGTGTTGGAAGCACTTCTCAGAGTAAGCACCACCGAGTTCCACATGTAGACTGTTTTTGAACACCTCCAATGATGGTGACTCCACCACTGCCCTGGGCAGCCTGGGCCAATGCTTAACAACTCTTGTCAGTCAAGGAACATTTCCTCATATAAAATCTAAACCTCCCTTGGCATAACTTGAGGCCATTTCCTCTCATCCTGTTGCTCATTACCTGGGAGTTGTAGAGAGCGAGATCTCCCCTCAGCCTCCTCTTCTCCAAGCTAAATGACCCCAGTTCCCTTAAGTCTCTCCTCACAAAACTTGTGCTCTACACATTTCACCAGGTTTATTGCCCTACTCTGGACACACTCCAGCACCTCAATGGCCTCCTTGGAGTGAGGAGCCCAAAACTGAACCCACGATTTGAGGTGTGGCCCCAGCAGAGCCGAGTACTGTGGGACAATCCCTGCCCTAGTCCTGCTAGCCACACTAGTGCTGATCCAAGCCAGGATGCTGTTGGCTGCCTTGGCCATCTGGACACACAGAAAGAATGCAAGCTCAGTTCCAAGACAATCCCCCATCAAACCAGACCTTACAGACAAGTAATTGGAGGTTACTCTTATGTAAGGCAACAAACTCTCTCCCAAGCCCACAGACGTGCTGCAGAGAGGAAGGAATTTGCAGAACATTTAACGCAAAGCAAAAATAATCTCCCGGTGATCCATAGCGACCAGTCAAGCCTAGGTACACAAGAGAACTGGCTGATCTCCATGCTTTCTCACTATATGAAAGGCTATGAGAGATATCATATCTAGATAAGATAGATAGATGTATCTCAGCTAGAACTTTCCTTGCTGTTCCATCACGGTATCACCAGAAGCACTGCCTGCTAGATCTGACATGCAGTTATTTCCTCTCCATGCAGATATTTGAAGCAGTTGGTGACTGAGGTCACTTCTGGTCAAATGTCCTGAGAAGATGAACACGTTTGCCTTGAGGAAACCATGTCCTATTCCACAGAGCCCCTTTCCTTTTTTCCCCCGTGGTGCTCTTCACAACCTGCAAGAGCTGTCCCTATAGATAATAAGATCTTTGTTCTCCAGGGTCATATAAGCTCTGGTATCTCCTGTCAGTGTTGGCACTTGAGAGCTTTAACACTGTCAAAGTTGCAGAGGAGCAATTTAAGCAGAAGAGATAGAGAATACTAGACATGTTTGACTCAAGAGAGAGAGACTTACTAGCAAAAAAAGAGGACATACCTCTCCTCAATGATTCTATTGAGCAACTGAATTCATTAGCTAATGATTTCAAAAAGTCAAAGAAATTATAAAGATTAGGACCAAAGGACCAAGCTTTACTCATTTTCAACTGAAAAATCTAATTTGTTGTTAGAATCTCTGTGATGGATAATTAAAAATAGTCTCAGTGTGCTAAAAAATGGGAGACACAGTTCCTCAGTTGGAATTTGGGTAGTGATCCAAAGTGATTCATACAAACCTCACTGCTGAATCAGGACCTCAGAAAGAACAATATGGCAATTTTGTGAGCAACAGGATGCTTTTAGAGCCATAGCATGAGAGCACATGAATAATAACTCATTGCCTTAAATAATCTCATTGTTGTATGTAGCTTTGCTGGTTCTGCTTTAATGTGACTTTATTTGAATTAAAAAAAGAAAGATTTTGGAAAGAAATCACAATATTGTGAATGCCAAGCACTTAAAAAACACTGAGTTGAACTACAGAAATAAATACAAGCATTAAATTACAAACCTGGAAGTGTGTAAGAGATAACAGGGTAGATCAAGTAAAGTTTTAGAAGAGGAGGAATAAATGGAGGTAAAGGGAAAATAAAAAAAAAGTAGGAAACTAATGATAAAAAGTGGAATAGAAACTTGCCTAATGTGAAAAGAAAAGAGTAAAAAAATAAGGGCACTAGAATTACAGATATGATGCCAGGTTTAGAGAAAATCCAGCACAATCTTGAACACTAGACTAATTTATTATTATTATTTAAATTCTTTCCAATATGATATTTTGTTCTGCCTCATTAGAGAGGCATTTGGGTCTTTTTTTATTTGATCACTGAGTACTATAGTTTGAATTGTGAATGAAGTGCCTTCCTGGGATAGTTTGTCATTCCTATAATTAACCAAAACACTCAGAAACTCATCCCAACTTTCATTAAAAGAATGAAAATCCTCCTTCATAAAAATTATCTGATGGGTCTGGTTAGCTTAAAGCTGTCCATCAAATTAAGAATGGTGCTGTTTCCTTCTGCACATAACAAGGAATTGCAAACAGTAGAATTTTATTCCCCGGCAAAGACCAGAGTGGGACGTAACTGAGTTATTGAGAATTCTGAAATGACAGAGAAAACCAAAATACATTAGAAATTTCTTATTCTGCTTCAAAACCAAATGAGACAGGGGAGACAATATGTTAAGCCCCAAAGCAAGCTGTTCCCTGGTTAAAAAACACCAGTAAGAGTCAATTGCAGCTACTGTAATATGTCATATGATGTCATATTTTATCTTTCTCAACTGCACACAACCTACCTCTTAAGGGTGTGCTGACTGTACTCTTTTCTGCACAAAGCCACAGAAGTAACAAGTATGGAATAGGACATGGATTCTCCAGTACCTTCAAAGACTTAATTGTCTCAATACATCTCTAATATCCTGAAATTCAGTTTAAATCCTGTGTCATGCACTGCTGTACTTGCCATCTGCATGTTGAAAAAATGTATTGAAAATAAGCAGATTTTCATACTGAGTAACTAAATGGTCTATTTCCATAGTCAGAATTAACTAAGCACAAGAACTGAGATGGACGTTTCAGAAAGAACTCTAAAAAACTTCACAGATGTTAACAGATGTTCGTAATTGTGTTCTGATATAAATTCTACACAATTCCACCCATAGAGACCTGGGATGGGGATGTTGAGGGAGATGTTTTGCCAGTGTAAGGCACCACATAATTAGTTCAGCCCAAGAAGTACACCAGGTAATTACATTTTTGCCTGCCTAAATTATCCCTTTAAGTTGATTATAGGAATCTGACAGCTATTAAGCAGGTACTGTGAGATACTACCTTGAGGAGTAGCTTTGCAGCAAGGCACCAGGCAAAATAATTCCTTTAAGTCTGCAAAGTCTCACTGTGCTTCTGAATGGACTGAGGCGCGCACAAATTTAACTCAGCCCCTCTGCAACTGCACAATTAATCACAGAATTACAGAACAATTGGGAGGGACACATAAGGATCATCAAGTCCAACTCCTGGTCCTACACTGTACACCCTAAGAATCACAGCATATGCCTGAGAGTGTTATCCAAGAGCTTCTTCAACTCCACCAGGCTTGGTGCCCTGAGCACTTCCCTAGGGAGGCTGTTGCAGAACCATACCACCCTCTGGGTGAAAAAACCTTTCCTGATATTTAGCCTAAACCTTCCCTGACTCAGCTTCATTCCATTTCCTCTAGTCCTATTCCTGTCCACAAGAGCAAAGAGGTCAGTGCCTGCCCCACAGCTTCCCCTTGTGAGGATGCTGAATACAGGAACTCATCTGGCCAAGAATAACTCACTCTTAACAAATAACTTTATTTCTCTCTGAAGAGATGGCATGTTTTTTCAACAGTAAGCAACACAAGGTGCATCACTGCATGAAAACGTTTCAGTTAAACAAAATTAATAAAGCAAGATGCCACAGGCATTTGTAAGAGGTCAAAATTCTGACCCTGGTTATTTCCACAGGGAGCTTGGCGACAATTATGAAGGTGCTGACTTTGAAGGTCCATAGTGCATTTAAGTTGGTTATATTACAGAAGAGCTTAGAACAGGATTTCTAACATGATCATTATCTAACAGTACAGGTACAAAACAGTAAGATGAAGCCAACACACTTTTTGCTAAGCTTCAGCTCCATCAAGAACATTCCTTCCAGGAGAAAAGTCCAAGTCTGTCTTGGATCTATGACAAACCTACAGTCTGAACTTGATGGTGATCTTTAGAGATCTGGTCCCCTGACCACACAGCTCTTATCCATGCTGCCCGTGTAGGGTAAACACCTCCAGTCTCCAAAAGGAGGCCAGCTCCATGGATTAAGTACAGTAACTGCCACCTGCCACCATGCTGGCTATGGACTGGGAAAGTCTGGGATCCACTGCACTGGAGCCAAGCTCTGAAGGGTGCTAAAGGCTCTCCTGAAAGGTCCTAAATTTGCAGTGAAACAGTTCACTACACAGAGAAAGAACAGCTTGTATCAGAGGTGAGGTTTGAAGGTGCCAAGGGCTACAGCAGAAAACTTTGGGAAACTGCACAGAACTAGAGCACAAGGAACTAAAACTGAGTAGCATTTTCTTAAAAGAAAGACAGATACTTCAGGCAAGAAAGCTCAGAAAAAAGATGTTAGGTTTTCAATCTGTTTGGGTTCTTTTGTTTGCGTTTTGTGAGGTTTTTTATCCTCAGTTGAAAGCATAGAAGTTTCATTACTGAAGAATAAGGCTGGGCCCAAAGTAGAAATAGAATAAAGATTCTCAATGTTTGTGGTGGGTTGACCTGGGCTGAGTGCNTCATACCATTACTGTAAAGTATATACACAAGAGGTGCCATAACGGTGGGCCATACTGTAATAAGTCATGATATTTGTAGGTTCAGTGAAAAAATAAAGGTGCACAAATGTCAGCCACAAGTATTTGAAAGCATAGAGACCACCATCAAGTCTGCAGTCAGGAAGCCACCAGGAAAGAAGAGAAACAGCTGCAAACCAAGAAACGTTCATATCCAGTGCTCTAAGTATAGCTTGGTAGACAACCTGCCTAATTCTGAAGCCTAAAGACAGATGGACAAGAGCAATGCTGCCAGTTAGCTTGTGTTCATTTGGAGAACTCAACCAGGTAAACAAAACCCAAGGACCAGAAACTAACTATTCAATGCAGATGACGGAAACAGGATTGGTAGCATCCAGCTAGGCAACAAAGCAAGTCAGCTATCACTTTCTAGGACTACCAGAACCAAAGAAGATCCAGGGGTGAAGCAAACAGATGCCCACCTACCACAGAGATCACATGAAGAGTTAAGTAGTGACACAGCCAAACCCACAGTTCCCAGACTTCATAATTCTTCACAAAAGATCAAAGCTCAAAAGCCCAGTGTTTTCAGCAGTTGCTCAAGGTTATGAGTATCAATGTAATATTTTGCTAACACTTTTTAATTTCAATAAGCACCCCAGGAGAGGAGAATAAATATGAAATGTCTCTTGCAAAGATCTGTCATCTGCTTCTCATTCAGCAATATTGAATTCAACTGCTGCACAGCTCCTCTTATTAAAAAAATATATTATAAAACCCACCTTTTTCTACACCTCTGGCTTTCTCTGGGAAGTTTTACCCAACTCTGGCACTCTGACAAACCTGCAGAGGGATTCAGATAAGCCATTTGGAACCATTCAAGAATGTTCATGTCAAACTCACCAGCTGTGGAACTAAAACTACTGCACCTTTAATTATTTTCTCAGGTGGAGGTCCAGCCGATGGGGCCTGTGATGAAATATCACCAGGAATGTAGCAAGACCTTTGTATTTTTTGCTTTTATCCAAAACATCAACATGCATCTGACTCCCAGGATGGAATGAGACAGTTTCTGCACCCTGGCATCTGGGCCAGATGCAGGCAAACCCAACTGAATGGATCTAGAAGCTCTAGTGATAAGTTGTCCCACTTGGTTTCCTCTGTTGCACAGCCCTTGGCTCAACAGTTCTGCTGAGTGACAAAAAACAAATCAAACCACCAATCTGTGGAAAAATGCAAAATTCCTTCTGCTACGATCACCTACAAGAGAACCATTCATAAAGTAATGGGACATGGGAAAGTGACCTCAGCTGCTCTGACAGTGTGAGAAGTGGATGATGCACACCAGCCTGGTATTGCACAAAGCCCTGCAGTGGAGAGGTGTGAGACACCAGCTCAGCACAAAGCAGCTTTGATTTCAGAGTGTTTTGTGCTGCCAACCTGATATGTTCACCCTGCAGATATTTTATATGTAAATGCAAACATACCCAAAAACCCTGAAACTCCACCCCGAGACAGTGCATGGCGAAGGACCAAGAGCAAAGTCAAAAACAGATGAGGGAAAAAGAAATTAGGCTAGCCCTGTAACCCTGTCAGGAGATCCAAAATAGCCCTGTAGGAAATCCAGGGAAGAGCAAAGCCCTTTCATCCCATGCAGTTATCCCTGGTTACACAGTTGGCTTGGGCTGCCTCCTTTCAAGCTGTCAAGGCCTAGCTACTTCTCTGCAGAAATCAGAAGAATGCCAGGGTATAACATGATAATTAATAATTCTGAGTTATCTAAAATGCAAATGAGGCTGCCAGATATGCTCTGTTAATGATCCCTTTAAAGTTAGAACAGCACTTACAGAAAAATGATTTCCTGACAAAATGTAGGTCAGTGACTTGTACTCCACTGATCACAGAACTGGAGTATCTTAACCTACTTAAAAGAGTTTCAATTTAAACTTCTTTCCAAAAGCATCCTTAGCAAAATATGTGTGTATATCTATATATACACACGTGTGTGTGAATGTGACATATGTACACACCATATATATAGGTTTTATATATGTATATAACAGCTACACATATATGCCCCCAATTTCAGTTTAGAATGACTGAAAAAGTCACCTCAACTATTACCCTAAAATCAAAACATTTAAAATATAAACCACTTCATCCCTTCTAATTACAACCTGACCACAATTTCCATGCTGCCCTGCCACATTACCCACTCACTTCACATAGCCAATGCTTCACAGTTTTGCAAGTGAGCAAGAGATGCTAACACGGATACAAAATACTCTTTGAGATGCTTTATTTGTTGGTTGTTGGTTTTTTTTTCCTAATTAAATGCTTACCCAGCCCACACAACAATCTGGACACACATAGCACAGCAAGTGTACATCATGCAAACTCCTTCCCACCTTCCTGGAGACACACATGCAAGCCTCCCACCTCCCAAATGCAGATGGGATTAATTATTAGAAAGGACCTAAATGTTTACAACAGGGATTTAGCATTTTAATCAACACACTACTTTATTAAGTATTAATAAAAAAACAGGTGGAGTAAGGGTAGCTTTTGCCAAGCTAGAAGCAATGTGAATCTACAGTTTTCATGCAATTCTGCCTTCAACAGTTACTAAAGATACATCCATTGCCAAGTAATTTATGATGCACTTGTCATTACATAAGGTCCAATTTCATGACTCTAAGTTCTACCCCTTTGGCTGCCAGGAGACACTGCTGACTCATTTTCAACTTGCCACTGACAAGAACCCCCAGAATCCAGAGAGCAGCTACACTGACACAAAGAAAGCACAAAGATGTTCCCCTTCTGTAAGAGGCAAGTTAAGATCTACTTCAGCTGCTGGACACAGAGCAAACACCTCGAGTGAGGCTCAACTTCATCCCAAGCAGAGAAGCACCTGCAGTCTTCCTCTAATCCAAATGGTTTCTTAGAGCCTTCCCTCTCTGCTACAATCCTTTTAGAATGATTTGGCCTCATTTTCTGCTGTAGAAACCTCTGTATTTCTGACAGAGGCAGAAATACAGGCAGCTGTAACAGTCCCTCAAGCCACAAGGAGAGACTCTTCTCCCAGAGCAGTGTCAGAGACACGCACAAGCAGCAAACTAGACTAGAAATCCTCTGCTGGACTACTCACTACTAACACCATGCCTTCAGAGGAAGGTAAGGGATGTGGTGTCACAGTGACTGGCAATAAAGGCAGAAAGACTTACTGCCAGAAGGCCAGAGAAAGCTTTTGAACAGATGGGACAGTTCCTTTCCATCCCTGAAATCAGCTTCTTTCAGTATCTATGTACAAGTACCTTAAGGCAACATGGATGCAGTAACAGTATAATTATTAGGATAATTTGTTATCCTACTTAAGTGCCTTAATATTTACTATTTACTCTCAAGCACAAGAATAAGACATTTATTTGGGCTAGGGCAGGAACCATCTTTGTGTTTTGAGCTATTCCACTACCCAGCTCAACAAAATCCTGATGCACATTTCCACTGGGGGATTTATTTTATTAAATTTGGAGTTCTGAGCAAGAGTGCTAAAGAAGTATTGGAGAAAGAAGAATGGAAGGATTTGGGGGGTTGATTTACCTGTCTGCTTAAGCTCTGGCTGACCCTTTCATTTCTCTCCAGAGCATTTATGTTCATAGAGGTTGCTAATACAAGGGGTAGTGCTATATACTCCGACAGTTAAGTGGCAGGTGACCAAGGAACAGCCTCTATTTTAGGATAACCTACATGCCATGTTGGCTTTCCTGTATCGCAGCTTAAGAAACCTTACTTTTCAGGAGCATGCAGGCCATAATGCTGCTCTTCGTGGAGCAAAAAAAAAAATCCCCTCTACGAATATTTTTGTTCTTTTTCTCCTTCATACCAACTCAACCCATCCAGGCTCCCAGTTCCCACAGATCTACGAAACTTCTTACCATGAAACCTTAGCATGTGCCTCTCATATGCTCCTGTCTTCAGTGATTGCTAATGCTCTGGAAATCCCCAGCCCTAATGCTGTATTGCTTGTGCTCATCAGTGTGATTAAGAGGAGAGATCTAAACTGTGCAGTGGCTACCACATGATAGCCCAGCCCTGATCCCTCCTGCTAACAGACAGCACTGAGCTGGGCAGTTCTGCCTCCGCACATCTTTCTTTCTCCTCTGTGTATGATTTTCATTACAGCAAACTGCATTATTCCTGGTACTGAGCATATGGCCACAAGAAAAATAATAAAAAAACCCTCTTAACATATTTTCAGAACACTAATTCCATGATGGTAAATGTATTCTGGGGTTATTTGATAAAACAGTTATACTCAAACACAGAATTAACAAAGCAAAACACATCAGGGGATAGATTTTTCTGTTCACATGAGCTAGTCACTGGAGCTGTGGTGGTAAGCATACAGTGGATCAGGGAATAAAGTTCAATTCTTATCTGTGGAATGTATAAATGAACTTCTCTTGTCTCCTATAATTAATGAGGGCAGTTATCACTACCTTTTAACTGAGCAAACAGCTGCACAGTGACACTGGTACCATTTTAGGATACACTTTTGATTGGCTGCTACCACTGGTACCTGTACCCATCTTGACCTTTGAAACACATCATCTTACTACAGTCTAATAATTAACAAAGGCCAATTACAAACCCACTGGTTTCACAGTGTTCCTGTGCACAGCCTGTTGTGCTCATGGGGACCACAGTGTGACTGAAACAGCCAAGCAGCTGGAGCTCAGTTGTAGGAAGGTACCACAATGTTCCTACACACAACAAGAGCTCAGGCTTATGAAGTTCTTCCTGCACCTTTCCATCCAGTTTCAAGAACTAACACTTGGAGTTAGAGGTTTAATTCTACTGAGATCACGGGGAGTTGCATGACAAGGTATCTCTCAGATGTTTTGGCCCAAATTCAAGTCAACAGCTGCCATTTTCAGTATATAATCCTGAAAGGTCTTCAACTTCTGGCACTGCTGGAATATCGTTGTAACACAGCTTCTGCAGCACAAGCCATCCAAGCATACCCACTTCAGGCTCAAGCTGGAAGCCCTAGGTCTTCTATCATTCCTCCTTCTGCAGAGGAAAGGCACACAAAGCCATTTGTCAGGCTTTAATCACCTTTGCTTTGCTCCTGATGTGGAGTCTGACAAAGGACAAGCAATTTCTGAGTCAACATTCATCTACCTAAGCCCTGTTAGTAAAAATCCAAGTGATGTCCTGCCTATTCTTAGCACTTGCTTCTGTGTGAACCAGACCTTCCATCAGCATCCAAAGTTCTTAAGATGTCCACTAGAAAAGGCCTGGTTGTGAAGAAATTCCAAGGGAGCTGAAAGCAGTCAACCATGTGTTGAGTTGGGTACAAACCCACACATGTACTTAGAGAATCATAGAATGGTTAGGGTTGGAAGTGACCTCTGGAGGTCATCTAGTCCAACCCCCCTGCAGTGGGCAGGGACATCCCCAACTAGATCAGGTTGCCCAGAGCCCTGTCAAGACTCACCTTGAATGCCTCCAGGGATGGGGCCTCAACCACCTCCCTGGGTAACCTGTTCCAGTATTCCACCACCCTCGTGGTAAGGAACTTTTTCCTACTTTGATGCCTGTCACCCTGTGAGACAAATACTTGTGAGGAGCTGTGCCTCAAGCTCAAGTCTCACTGAATTCATGGATAATATCACCACCATCTCTTAAATTCCTTCTAGAGGGATATTTAGCCTCCATAACAGTGAGCAGAGGACACCTTTACAAATTTGTGTCTTTACATGTACTGACCAATTTGGTGATGAGACCTGAGTAGGTCACTGCTTCTCGGGGGGAGGGGGAGGAGGAAGAAGAGGGAATTTGTTCCAATCCTCAGAAGTCAAAATGCTTTAATCCATGAAAGACTACAAGCAGCCAGAAGAGCAAATCTTGAAATCTGTACTTTCCTTTTCCTTAGGCTTTTCTAGTCAAAATCCCTAGTGAAATCAGACAGAGAACACATCCCTACAGGAGGTCACAGCCCTCAGCCCTCTTACAGATGTTCCAGTGTGCAAGTCTGGTGTTAATCATCATCTGAGCACTCTGCAGGAGCAGAGTGAAGTCAACTTCTGTGCCCAAGAGAAGAAAATAAATGAGGAAAATAAGTAGTGTTTCATTCTCCTACCACCTGAGAAAGGAATAGATAAGTACAGGAAGAGAGAAAGAGGGAACCAAAGTTTGAGGAAATGAAAGAAGGAAAGAAGGAACAAGAGAAAGTGGACACCCCAAGAATCACAACAACTAGCCCAGATCTGAATGAGAATATTAATAGAGGTGTTTTCTCCACAGAGGGGATTATGATTTTAAAATTAACATGCTTAAATGTAAAATAATCTCCCAGCAGACAGACAAATGCTGCTTCTTGGGAGCACAGTGTTGATAGAATAGCAGACCTTTCAGCTGCCCTGGAAACTATATTTGTAAAGGGTCACAATTTATATTGTCTCAGAGGCTTTTAACATTTGCATCAAAGCTGTGGAAGATAAAGAACTGTCAGTCAGTATTTATCCACAACAACAACAAAAAAAAGCTAAATTCACTTTAAAAGACTGAATGGTGTATTTTCTCTCCTGGCTGATGATAAATGATCCTTCAAGAAGCAAACTGGAAAAAAAAAATAACCCATGAAGTTGTACTTTTGTGATGCGTTTACAGGAAGTCAAGAGCAACACAAATAGGATATTACACTTGCCGGTCAGGGTCATATAGAGAACTTCTAACCACACAGAAGAAAACAAAAGGAACACCAGCAGTTTAAGTGCAGTCAGCATTTTCTGTTTACCACTGTTAAGACCCCGAGGTTCCATCCAGAAATCTCCATCAGATTAGGACCTACTTTGTGATCACAGAGTAAAGGAGATCTCCTTAGGAAAGGCATAACATGCAGCAAGATAAAATGAAGCAGGCATGAAAACTTGAGTTTAGTTCAAACACTTAACTAACAAAATGCTCTTAATTTTAGGAGCAGAGAGCGCTTTATTTTTCCCATGAACTCAAAAAAAACACAACTCTTTTAGTACTCAAAGTACAAAGCAGTGTGCAGAAAGACTCAACAGACTTCTTACTGTTTTCCCAAACTTAGCTACAAAAAACCAGTCTATGGAGGAGCCTGGATCCCCATACTCACACAAACCCACCACTGAAGTCACTGGGTGAACTGCTCATTCTAGGATGAAGCACAACAGCCAGAGAAATACTCTTCAATTTTTCCTCACTTCCACATCAATTTCTGCTCTTGAAAAGTGCAAGGAGTGGAAATTAAGGGTCTTGCTCAAGCAGGACCTGAGCACAAGATGCAAAAATGTGTATTTATGGTCTAATAAAAGAATTCAGAAAAAATGGGGTGAGGGTTGGAAGAGACTTTCCCCTAGTCATAGAGATGCTTAGAAGATGAGTTGAGGGCAAATCTTTCAGAGTTCTGTGCAAGAACGCTAACAAGGAGAAGAGACAGAATGAGATATTATGAGTCCTCTGACTCATTTCCTCTGGGAGGGAAAACCTGAATGAGGAAAGAAAAAAAAATAGAAAACAGGCAGGATCCTTCTTTCAATAACTTTTGGAATAAATATGCTCTATCTTTGTGTAGGCAATTGTATACTTTAGACTTGCATTTGCAATATTCAAATGTCTTGTTCAAACAGCAAAAAAGCAAGCACAGGGAAAATTTCAAAGAGGAAAGCAGACAAGAGAAGGAAAATGGTAATTTTTCACAATATTTTGCAAGACAAAACCATTTATATTCCTCACATCATAAACTTTTATCTATTCTTTGATCATTCTGATTTGTTCTGCTAAAGCATGCTTCAACTATGTGCTGCCAAAGATACAGCTAAGGGTAAAAGCCTGTAATGTGCATGGAAAGATTTCTCTAGCCCACAATATCTGCAGCAAAGAAGGTCCTTGGAATTATCATTAGCTCTCCCCCCTTATTTTTTTTTTTTCATTTGACTAATCAATGGCTCCCTCAACTTTCCTCCCAACCTGGCCATATAAACATCTTACATCTATCTCTTGTATCATGGAGCAAAAAGAAGCCAAAAATCCTCCGCAGGTAAACAGATCTACTGCCTCCAAGAAGCCTGTTGTTATTTCTTTAGAAACCCCAAAGAGAAACTAAAATCACTAGCATTTAAGGGCCATGTTCATTTTGTTCAGATTTCATATTGCTTAGTTTCTTTAAATTAATACAAGATGCTCTGGCACAACTCCCATCTTTCTCAGGGTTGTATCTGAGATATAGAATTATAATGAATAGCCATTAAAAATGTACAAATTATGGCTAATTTCTTCTAAAGCCTGATGGAAAATTATTCAAAAACATATTTGAAGCTTCACTTTGCTCAAGAGAGAAAAAGATTTAATGAAACAATTCCAACTACTATTGTAAAATATAGAGATGAATAGCTCCTCTTGGCTGTTTACATTCATCTCCTTGCTTTGGGTAAACAAAATCAACTTTTCATCCGCATCTTCTGCAGTTAATAACAGAGTCAGTGAGGCAAATACATTGATCAAAAGTTTAAGTGCCTCATAAACATGCTCCATTTAACTGTAACATGAGATGCTTGGCTCTTTGATGAACATCCTGCCCCAAGTCATGCAGACCAGAGGAGAAGGTTCACCTCAGAGTCACTGAAAAGAAGAAAACATGACAGTAGGGCTTAGCCCAGGGGGAATGGAAATAGTTTAAACTATTCCTTGGGGCTTTAGGATTCTTCAGATGAAATCTACTTTATGAAATTCTTGTCCCAGACAACCGCAGCTGGAGTCAGGCAACTCCCAATCTATCCTGATTGACCTCCCAGTTGCAGAAAATCGCTTTCTCTAGTAATTTTTCTGTTCTTTGCTACCCATCTCTAGCAGATGACAGTGGATTTGTGCACTCCTACAGCAAGCAGCAAGTTGAGAAGCTAATCAAAGCCGATGCCTGTAGGCATTACCATAACATCACTGGTAAATAATAAGGGAAGCTGAATTTCAGCCTGGAATTTGATATGCAAGGGTTGTGAACAATCCCTTGTTTGCTTTGTGTTACTGTTTTCTCAGCTGCAATGAGAACAGAGTCTTTGGACAAGCAGCACCTTCAGCAGACAGAGCCCCCCGAGACACTGCTGCTGAGGGAGACTGGTTTCTTGGTGTACAGTAAATGTGTTTTACATCAAAACTCCAACATTTCTGTCCACTTTACACACCAGTTGCTCATTCCTGTTCCCAGCCTCTTCATGCCAGCACAAAAGCCTATGATGGTGTGAACAGAACTAGCAAACTCCTTCACCCCAGAGCCCATCCTACTAGGCTGGTTCTAACAGGCATTAGCTCCCTGGTCCACTCAGCGCTGGTCTCCAGCTGTGTCTGCGTGCTGGAGATGAGTCAACAGAGGTATGGTGCCACATCCAGGGCATGCTTATATGCATCTCAAACTGGACTATCAGCAATCAATCCTACCTAGACAGTTTGGTAGGTCAAAGTATCTTTAGGTAGTAAAGAAACCTGAGCTTTAGCCAACCACATGTGAACTGTGATTCTAAAGAAGAAAAGATCTTACCCTCATACAGCTCCACTCTTCAACCTCTTAGCTGCAATGAGAAGGGTGGGGGAAATATATATTTGTACTGATGAAAAAACCCATCTACTGTTTGCAGTAAGATTACTGGAACACATCAGTGCATTATATGAGCTTTTGAACTGTCTTGCACAAAGTAGTTGTCTTTGATTTTTTCATTCTTTTTTTTTTCCCCCCAAAGAGTAGAATAGCAGCAAGGAAAAAGAAGCCAAGATAGCACCTGATACCTCCCTGAAAAGAAAACTTCCCTGAGAATATTAGATATGTATTTGTATACCTTTACAGACAACCAGCTTGTCTAAGTAAACTTTAAAAGACATGCAAGATTCTTTGTAAGAAAAAAAACAAGTTCTCCCTAATTTAGGTATTACTTCTGCCCAAGAGAAGGGAAAATCACTATGATTGGTAGCCAAGCTCAGCTCTTCAGCATACAATCCTGCTGGAGTAGTGCAGCTTTTGCAAATGAAACCACAGAGATTTGGGACCAAGGTTCATGAAGCAGACTAACTGACAAGCCAGATGTAGACCTGGGACTGAAGTTTGTTCACTCTTAAGGAAATTAGGAACAATCCACCTCCTTTCTGCAGCCATCCCCACCCCGAGAATGTTTCCTCTGTTGCATCTGGTTGATGTTCTCTTCTGGGGTAAGTTCAGTAGAGGTCACTGCAGCAAGAAATGCAGCAGTCAGCACAAAACTGACAGGGACTGGTTCCACAGAAGCAACAGCAGAAAAAGCAAGCAAACAACTTTTTTTTTTTAATAATTGGATCCTCTGATGATTAACTAGCAATGCTACAACAACAAAAAAAATCAGTTAAGGACAGGGAGTAATTCATAGCTTTTGCCCATTTCAGTACTTCTGTTCATCCTAACTAAAATAACTGTAAATACCAGTTGTGAAAATTTTCAGCATATTCTCCTAAGATCCTAGAGTAAAAGTACATTTTTCATGTCCTTTGACCATAGGCAAGCTACAAAAAAATCTTATAGCTCACCAAATAAACACATAAGCTTCACATGCAATTTGCACTAAATAGTAAGTATTAAGGAGCTCCTTCACAATTCCCTTCATGTTTCTGTCAGACATCAAATAAGGCTTAGAAATCCATGCTGTTGAGATAAAAAAGTCATACCAAAATAGTTTTATCAATCACCCTCTTCTAGGTTTTGACTGAAGCAATAGCAATGGAACCAGTAAACAGCCCAAAAGAAACTCACTCTCTCCTCTTAGATCAGCATCCTTTCTAGTGAAGTATATTCCAGAAGCTTTTACAAGAGGATGCACTTTCAGTCAGAAAAGCACATCAACACCCTACCAAAAGCTGTTGCAGCCACTTGTGTTCATATTAACTGATATTGGAAAGTAGAGAGTAAGAATCCCCTCTTCAGGCTGTGGTTTATTCAAAGGGGAAAAATAGACTCATCTTTTTAGCTGTGTAAGCAAGAAGAAATGGCCTATTGATAAAGCATTTTATTTTGACTAACAGATGAGGCAAATTAACTCTGCTGCAATCTCCTCCTGCCTAAAATAGAGAGCGAGCTGCATGGAGGAGGCCAAATCAGCTCATCTAAACTTTCCATCTGGGAGAACTCAAGCAGCTGTCATTCACCACTGCCACCTCCATAACCAGGGGAGGGAAAAGGAAACTCATATACAACACTGAGGTGGTTCTGATGCTTTGAAAAGCACCATGAGTCCTTGTATTTCAAAGGAGAGATGAATGATGGAGCTAATGAATGACACAGCTAATCCAACCACAAACTTACAACTAGGCTTCCTATCCACCAATGCAAGTCATTACAACTTGCATGTCATGAGGCAAACAAATCTTGACTTCCTACATAGTTGATACTAAATGGTATGTCTTCTTTTTTAGTTAAATCATTATAGGTTTAAATGATTTCAGTCTGGAGAAGAGAAGGCTCCAGGGAGACCTTATCACAGCCTATCTGTACTTAAACAGGCCTAGAAGAATGATAGAGACAGACATTTTAGCAAGGTCTGTTGTGATGGGACAAGGAGTAATGGTTTTAAATAAAGGAAGGGACATTTAGACTGGATACAAGTAAGAAACTTTTCTTAAGGGTGGTGAGCCCCTGGCCCAGGCTGCCCAGAGAGGTGGTGAATGCTCCATCCTTGGATCCATTCCAGGTCAGGTTGTTTGGGGCTCTGAGCAACCTGATCTAGCTGAAGATGTCCCTGCTGACTGCAGGGGGTTTGGACTAGATCTCCAAAGGTCCCTTCCAACTCTAACCATTTTATTAAGGCAATAAATTTTGGCACTTCATGTAAATTTCCCCAAAGCACTGAGAGTATTTAAAAACGAAGTGAGGCTCAGGTCTGTATCCTTCATCTTTCCATGAACATTGATCAATTTGCCTCAAAGCTTCATTTTGCCACCTTATATTTTATACAGATTAACTCAAACATCGTTTAGAAGGCACAGGCCTATTCTCAACTACAAATTACAGAAGTTCTGCTCAATATCCTTTTTTTAGGCTGTTGATACTTCAAGTTAAGGATCTATTTTATGCAAATCTCTTTTACAACTCTGTTTACTAGTGTTATTCCAACTCCTAACTTCATGCATGAGGATAATTACTTTAATCTTCTAAGAGAATAATAAGCAGATTTATGGAAATCAACAAATATTTCCCTGCTATTATGTATGAAGTAGCAACTTGTGCAAAAATAAAAGCTGTCAGGTTGGCCATAAGCACTTCTTAAGACCTTAGAAAGGACTTCTGTAGTTCCTAAACAACAACTGAAGAAATACAGATATTTCTTACAGCTTTGTTGCACTCAATTGCCTTCTTTAGAGCCACACTAGATCCATACTTCTGGGATTTTTCATTGTTTCAAATCCTACTGGAGAGAACAGCTTTTCTGTGTATGGAATGTTTGGTGAATTTCTTTCTTTCAGAAATCAGAATAAATATGCCTGTATTATTGTACATTTATGTACAATTTTTACACTAACCCACATTAAAATACCGATATTAGAGGGAAGTGCTTTGCCCAGATTACACTCAAGTAAATGAAAGTTAATGCAATTGTCCTTGGTTATTCCAAATACACACCAATAGGAGGACAGAATAGTAACTATGAAGATGAACATCAGTCTTAGATGAAATTTTCTTATATTATGAATAAAATAGAACATGAAACCTACATGAAGCCATTGCCACACTCCTAAAACTTTCTAGCAATTATTCCATGAACATCAGTCTTAGATGAAATTTTCTTGCATTACGAATTAACCCGAACATGAAACCATTGCCACACATAAAACTAACAATTATTCCACATTAACACAACCAAGAGCTTACAAGCCACAAGAAGTGATGCTGTTCTGGCTCAGCTCCTTCTTTCTACACATGCCATCAGCATTTAGTTATGGTCTGCACTACTTTATTCCTGTAGGGAAGACAGGAGTGTACGGCTTTTTCGATCTAAAAAAGTACAAGATAATAACTATGACAGACAGAAAACATTACTTTATGCTAGCTCATCTTCTCTGAAATAGCAACAGCAGTATTGAACATGGAAGAATGCAATGCATCTTAACTGAAAAAATGAGATCAAGCAGAAAGAAAACTTCTGCTTTAGTCAATAAGGGTCAGCTAATATAGACATGCAGACAATTGGGGCTGTGCTTATAACAGATGAAAAGAAATTGAAAGCTGCAGCGGCTGTATGTTGTATTCCACTGGTTCTGTCCAGCAAGAAACTGCACTGCAACAACAGCTGGGGAAAATACGACAGGCCAAAAATGTGAAGTTTTCATGCAGAAAAAGAAAGTTCAGATCACAGCAGGGAAGGGCAGAGGAAAACCCTCCATAAAACTTATCCCATAGAAGCCTCCAAGAGCCTCAGACACAAACTGGGAACCCCTGAGCTCAGAGCTGTACAAACATCAGAAAACTGCTTACTGACACTAAGTATGTAAATTCAATATAACCCCCAATTACTAACACCATGTGCAATGTTTTGCTATTAGACAGGGTCTAGACAATAAAAAGTTACCACTTTGAAACAAAGCCCTAATTTAGCTTTTGTTAAAATGAGAGCAGTGTGTACGGCTAGGCTTCGCGAACGAAGATCCTGGGAGGGCTCCATCCACGCTCCTCCTCAGCACCTTTTACAAGTGCGCTGATAAAAAGAGGATAGCAGATAGCACCCTCGAGCCTGCGCTATGGATTTTTTTTTAGGTGAGACACAGCATGCGCAGAGCTGGACCCACCCTTTAGTCCGAGGGTTCTTCTGCCAGGGCCTAGCAAGCTTGAACGCTGGCAGTGAAGTCCTTAGGACACAGGTTTTATTAGAGTGTCCTTCTCTTAGATGGAAGGCCTCACAGGGCTAAACGAGCTCCATCTGCCCGGGTTTGGAATCAGAGTTGTCCTTCTCCTAGGATGACTGCCAGAAGGCTAATGAGCTCATCCTACCCATACAAGGATTCTAGGAACATGGGTATCACTCCCCACACTTTCCCCTGGGCAATGAGTTTAATGCTCCCTCTGCTGTCGGCACAGTTATCGCACCAGGGGCCACAGGAGACCCCAAGTGATTTTCAGACTGTACCTGAATGAGAGCAGTAATAACACACATAAAGGCAGTCTAACCCACACATATTAACACAGACTATGACTATACAGGCCTGTAACACTGCATTGTCATTGCTATCAAGAAAGCCAATAAGCTTCATACCTCTGAACTGAGCCACATTAGGTTCGCTCTGGGATAGAAGTTCAGCTTCTCAGACTACACCTTTTTTTTTTTTTTGGTTTTAAGCTCCCTGCACTGTGTTTTACCTGTTGTGTTTTGGTTTTTTTTCTAATTTACAAGATGTCCGTAGATAATTTATGTTACTTTTGCTTATCTCTGTATGCTAGCACAACACTTATGACTGTAAGATAATGGTACAGCATGCAGGAACATCAGCCAACAGAAAGGTAACAGATGCCTTGAGAAGTGGAGATGGTCTAGAGGAGGAGAGGCAGGGTTTACAAGAGATGGGGCACAGGCTTGGTACCCTGGGTCAGAACAATCCCCACTATCAATACAGGCTAGGGGATGAGATGATGGAGAGCAGCCCTGCAGAAAAGGACTTGGGGTGCTGGTGGACAAGAAGCTCGACATGAGCAAACAGTGCACACTGGCAGCCCAGAAGGCTAATCGCATCCTGGGCTGCATCAAAAGAAGCATGGCCAGCAGATCCAGAGAGGTGATTTTGCCCCTTTACTCTGCTCTGGTGAGACCTCATCTGGAATACTGTGTCCAGTTCTGGAGCCCTCAATACAGAAAGGACATGGATCTGATGGAGCAGGTCCAGAGGAGGGCCACAAAAATGATCAGGGGGCTGGAACACCTCTCCTATGAAGACAGGCTGAGGGACCTGGGATTGTTCAGCCTGGAGAAGAGTTCAGGCGTCCCACTAGTGACTTTCCAGTACCTAAAGGGAACTTACAAGAAGGCCGGAGAGGACCTGTTTGCAAAGGCCTACAGTGAAAGGACAAGGGGCAATGGTTTTAAATTGGAGAGGAGTAGATTTAAACTGGACGTTAGGAAGAAGTTCCTCACCACAAGGGTGGTGGAACACGGGAACAGGTTGCCCAGGGAGGTGGTTGAGGCCCCATCCCCGGGGGCATTCAAGGCGAGGCTTGACAGGGCTCTAGGCAACCTGATCTAGTTGGGGATGTCCCTGCCCACTGCAGGGGGGTTGGACTAGATGACCTCCAGAGTTCCCTTCCAACCCAAACCATTCTATGATTCTATGAATACAAGACCTATAGCTACAAAAAAACCCTCTCATCAATGGTCAGTTAAAGAAATGCAGATCTGAAGTTGGACAAAGTTGGATTTAGGTCTAAGACAGAACAAAGAACAAGTATCTAACATACATAAAAGAAACCATAAATTTGGATGCAGTGTGGAGCTGTAGACCAATAAAGATTTAAAATGCACGTTAACACGCTTATAAACGTCTCCAAGTGGACCCTAGGGCAAAGAAGACTAAAACATTAACATCCCTTTGCTTCAAGGCAAGGACTCCAGGTACCAACACAGGTCCCTTCCAACTAACTCCTAACACTGATCATGTGAACTGGTACAGTTCTTCAGGAGTCCTTTATGTGCATGAAGGAGCAAAACTGAGCTTTGCGCTGCATAACAACAATGATGGAGCTGAGCTCTTTGTCTGCAACCCTTTTTATTAGGCTAGACTCTACCTTCTGTGTGAGACAAAGGTGTTGAGACTTCAACAGTTGTCAGTGATGTGTTCATTAATTACATCTTAAACACTGGCAGAAATAAGATTATCTTTGACATGATAATGATAAATCCTTGTGATATTCCAGACTACTGTCACACTAGCCTGCCAACAAAGCTAGAACCCAAGCTCTTAAAACTTCACACCATGGGACCCCCTCAAGGGCTGATTTGGCATTATTGGAGCCAGCAAGGCTTTGGGCATTCAAGGGTTTGGATATTCCACAGGTGACATGGAATAGAAGATGTGGATCCAGAAGTCCACTTCAGAACAAATCCCTTAACTTGGCTATACCCATTTCTAATGGGTTGAACTTGAAATCAACATGAAGTGCTTGGTCTTGCTGACAATTAACTTGTCAGTTTAAATCCAATGGAAGTTGCCATATCTCTGTTCTCCTAAAGCTCTGGCTAAAAACAAGTAAAATTGTTTCCCTGTCTGAATCACCCCAAAAATCAAAGGCTTCTTTAATAGAACACTAGCCTCCATGGCTGCTGCAGGTGCTTCTGCATTTCTTGATACAGCAGATTTCTCCTTAGAGATTGAAATTCACCCATTTGCTTGGCACTAGGTGTTGGGAGGAAAAGCAAAGCCATTCCTGCTACTGCAGCTCTGCAAAATGCAGTCCTGCCTCCCTGGCAGGCCAATGCTGTGCTGTGCTGGGGTGGTCATGGTTAAGATCCAGTGGCTGGGAAGCAGATCTGGATGCAAGCCAGCATCCATTCTAGCCTTTATCCCCCCCCAAAAAGATGAGCTATTCTCAGGCCAGGCAAATAAAATTCAGATGATGTGGCCTTTACATAGCTTTGAACTTCCAAACATTGTGAAATTGTTCTTCATAAAAGAAAAAATTCTATGTAAGGGGGAAAAAAAAAAGTATCTTACACACACACACAGAGTCTTCAAATTAGATGACTTCTTGCTTACAAACGTGGCAAATCACTGCACATTTCTCTGCAGCAGAAGTTCACAGAGCAGTTATATTTTGCTTGACTGAGGACTGGTTTCTGCCTTCTGTTATCAGCAAAGCATACTACTCTGGGGACTGCATATAAATGACTGAAATGAGGTCGGTCGGGGAGGAAAAGGTGATGAAGCAGCAGCATACATGAAGTACATCAGCTACTAGTCAAGCACTTCTACCTATTTTTAAGGCAGCTTCTCACCAGTTAACAAGAGTTAAAACAAGTGCAAAAGAAGAGAGGTAGCAGATTTCCATCCTTGAACATGTTCCATATTCAAGCCCTTGGTTAGGTAATTTAGCAAGCAGACATTGCCTCTTTCTGTTGTTCATCTAGAACAGCAGGTGCCACACTGAGCTGCAACTAGGCACCAAGGAAAATCTACCTTGATGCCAGGGCTGCCTGGACTTCCAGAAGGGCTATCTGGTACTCCAGTCAAGAGTTACCCTCAGCTCTACTCAAAGAGAAATACTCCAGTGTTTTTTTAGCATCCTTTTGGATGCTTTTAAAGGCAGGCTCCTCTCAGTGCCTCCTGCATCTCATCAGCTCTCCCTCTCATGGAAACTCTAAATCATGCATTTAAAAATAGACCATCAGATTATCTGGGTAAATCATAAAGCTCAGCTTATCTCTCTCTCTCTTCCCCTTCAAAATATACAATTTATTTTGTCCACCAGCTCAGAGCATGAAGCCATGAATAATCCTGTTTGTCTCAGTAACCCCACTCTGCATTGTCCCTCTGCATCTCAATTCTGTGCATGCATCTCACACTGGGATGTGTGTGTGTCTACCAGCACTGAAGGAGGAAGAAGGATTTCACAGCTCGGGGCACCAAGGTGTACAATGCTGGTTCTGGCAGTGTTTATATCTATGCCAATTGTGCAGCTCCTAGCATCACACCACAGCCCTACACGGAGAATAACACCAGGATTTAGCACAAGTAACGTAGCAAGTACTTCATTTATGCATTAAATCGTTGTTTAACACCGATCTAGACCCCGGAACCCATGTGCTTCCCCCGAGGGCAGAAGGAATCAATGCAATGCGAGGAAGGACAGGCGAATTTTCTTTCGATTTTCTCTTTTCCAGTGCTCTAGAGGCACAGAACCATGGAACCTTAAGCAGAAAATCCTGACTGCCAGCCCCGGCGTTTCCCACAGGAGCATCTCCCCATCCTCCTTCCCCTGCCAATGCAGCCCATCAGGCCACGGCAACCAGAGAAAGCCCTGCAGGGCTATAAATAGCTACTCGGGGGAGGGGAGGGGGGAGAGGAGTGCAGCAGCACGTTTCCAAAGATGCTTGCTGCAGAGGGAGGGTTTGCTGGGTGAATTCGGAGGGTACGGGAACCGCTAGGAAGTTCCCTGACATAGGAGGTGCTGTCTGCGGGGAGGGGGCAAGCAGCTGCCCTCGGGAAAGCTGAAGGGGGTAAAGCCTCTCTCGCTGAAAAGCAGCGACGTGGGTTCCCCTCTTGGAGCATCTCACCTATTTCAGATCGTTTCTGCAGAGCTCTCCTCACCCCTTCCCGGCACGGAGGGTCTACGACTGGGAGAGACGGCGGGGACACGAACCAACTCAAAAGAAGTGGTGTTAGCACACGCAGCTTATCGCGCGTGCCAAGTTTGTACTGAGTCAACCGGGGTTAGTTATTTAGATCTGCACTGACTCTGCTGCTCCCGAACCTGCCCCAGCCTGCAAAGGGGAATGCAGGTTGCCCTACCCCCCTCCCCAGTTTTCCTGCACGATGCAAAGCCAAGAGGTCCTGTCTCCCAGGTGCCACCTTACCCCCTTTCCTCCTCAATCCCCTTCCTCCGCTCCTGGAAACTTTCGGGAACTACAGCCAGTGCCCGAAGCCTAGGTGCGTGCTCGCCCTTTCCCGGCCGGACATACACCATCCATCCCAGCTCGCTGCGCACGGGGCGGCAAGCAGGCTCCGCGCCTTCCCCGCACCGCTCCGCGGCCCCACAGAGCTACAGTGCCCAGCCCGGCCCTCTCTCACCGTCCTCCAGAGCCGCTGCCGCTTGGCACTGACGGAGGTGGCGGTAACGATGAGATGGGAGACGGACACCACCAACCCGAAGACGATGGCCAGCAGGGTCCGGACGGGCAGCAGCGAATAGGAGACGAAGGTGACCAGCATGAGCTGCCACATGCCCTGCTCGGGGGTGCTGGGGGGCTCCATGCCATAGGCGCCAAGCGAGAAGGGGCAGCAGAGGAAGGAGAAGGTGAAGCTGAAAAGCAAGGTGAGCTTGACGATCTGCTGCAGCTGGGTGACCTGCAGGTACTTGACATTGGTGACGATGAAGAGGGAGAGGAAGATGATGCAGTGCACCGGGTGCGAGCCTTTGGAGATGGTCAGGCTGGGGCTGGAGAGCAGCTCCACTAGGGCCAGGCTGGCGGTAAGCACGATGAGGACGGCCAGCGCCTTCAGGGTGGACGTCTGCTCCAGCTTCAGGTTGTAGCTCTGGAATAGAGCCTCCAGCTCCTTGCAGTCAAACTCGTCC
Source organism: Bucco capensis (assembly GCA_013396975.1). Classification (NCBI taxonomy): domain Eukaryota; kingdom Metazoa; phylum Chordata; class Aves; order Piciformes; family Bucconidae; genus Bucco; species Bucco capensis. The sequence goes on from VWZO01007198.1 coordinate 886,025, forward strand.
TCGCAGGCGATGGCATCCAGCAGCAGCAAGGGAGGGGGGTCCCCCAGTCCGGCTCCCGCTCCCGCCGCCGCCGCAGCCGGCGGGGAGCAGCAGCAGTGGCAGCACTTCTTCCTCTTGGTCTTGACTTTCTGAAACGGTATTTCCTCCATGTCAGTGCCATTCATAAACCCCGGGGAAGAAATGCTCCTCCTGGTGTGCCCCGCTACCGCTCCTGCGCCTCGCGGCTCATAAAAAAAGAGATGGAAGGGGAGGAGGAGGAGAAAGAGGGGGGGAAACGGGCAGCGAGCACAGGAGCCGCACTCGCCCCCACCACAGCTCCACACCCGCGGGCACCGCCGGTGAGCAGCCCCTCCGCTGCCACCAGCGACCCTCCCGGGGGGGGGGGGGGGGGGGGGGGGGGGGGGGGAGGTCCCAGGGGATTCCCAAGTGTGTGTGAGGTCTCATGGGATCCCAGAAGGGTCNTGGTACTCTGCCAACCTCCCTGCCTGCTGCCGCTCGCTCCCCTCCACCACCCTTTTCCTCCTCCTCCCGCCCTGGTGCTCCAGGGATGTTAATCTCCTAATGACACCAAAACACCATCCAAAGGTTTGAAACCGAGCGGAAGGAAAGGAGGTGGGAATAGAGGTGGGGGAGAGAGGGGGGGAGATCAACAGGCTGGTCCCCCCCTTCAGACAGGGCTGCCTGCCCCCCGCTTGCTCCTCCGAAGGGGCCACGGTGAAAAAAAAAAAAAAAATAAAAATCAACAACGACAAGGAATAATAATGAAGCGCAGTTAGGGAATTGGTCTGAGAGGAGGAAAAGTGGGGCACAGAAGCCAGGGAGAAATTAAGAGGCAGGGAAAGGCAAGGCAAGCCCCTGCCCCTTCCCAGCTACACAAGCTTTCTGGCCACAGCTGCTGTTCTCTGCCAGTCTTCACATCTATTTAAACAGGTATAAAAGGACAAAATCTCTGTATACAGACATGAAAAAATACATCTATATATACACATGTAGACATATAATACACATACATAAATACATAATTTCACAAATAAGCAAATCCTGCTCTCATTGAGCAATAAACTCTTATCTGCCTTGGAGCACACCCACCAATTTTACTCATTTTGCCTCCCAGGCTCTGAAGCTCTTTCGACAGAAAGTGCAGTGAATAAGAAAAGGCTCAGGAGAACACATTTCAGTGCACACCTTCTGCCTACCTGGAAGCACAGATTAGCCAAGGGCTGTGGAAAGCTGCTCTAGTGACCTGAGTTCATTAGCACTCCCCACAGAATTGTACTTGGAAGCTTACCGAAAACTTGAGTTGGGAGTTGGTGCATTGCTTTTGAGAAAATGCCTTTAGTTCTGCCTGTAACACTGCTGTCACACACCTCTGCCACCAAGGTGTCATGAAAGAACACAATACCATAAAATACTCACTTCTACAGCCAGTGCATCTTATCTGGGGGTTGTGAGACTGATTATTAAAGACTAGAAAAAGGACTCAACATTTCTTCACTTTGAATCAAACACTTGTAAGAATCAAGACCAGGACACCATCAAAATGAAAGTCTCTTATATAATAGATCAAAACCATCTGACTTTCCAAAGTGTCTACATTTAGCCTGTATCTGGGGCTAAACTCTAGCAGTAGCTCTATCACCCAAAGATCCCTCTCCAAGAGAGGAGACAACTAGAAAAAGGAAAACCCATGAGTTGAAATGAAAACAGATTTAGTCAAACAACAAAACTGATACCAATGTCAGCATAAAATACTTAAAGACATACCCCATCCAGTGAAGGTACAGCAGTCCTCAAGAGCAGAAGGAAGAAAAACATGGCCAAAAAGAGCTCATTCTATAAGTTTCTCTCTTTTCAGCAACCTTCCACCTTTATACTGAGGGATTGAGCTAACTCAGCTCAGCTGCCCTGCCTGATTCCAAACTGCCAACCCCTGCAGCCCGTGGCTGGCCTAGGGTTGTGCCTCAGCAGACCCAACAGCAGGCAGGGAGGAATGATTCGTTACAGCTGTGGATGATGTTGGGGCTTCACTTCTGGAGGGTAAAGCAGCTTTAAAAAGAAAATAAATCTCTGATACATGATCTAAAGCAACATCATTTTTTTTATTAATATGTTAGTATTTTATGCTAGTCTTAGCCCTCCAGACTCAGTATGAAGTCATTTTGAACCTGTACAGACCTCATTAGGAAGAGGTAATGAATCAAACCTTGCTGGAGTTGGTGTGTTAGACACTCAAAATGGGTTGCACTTGAGACAATGGCTGATACTCTGTTCATGTGGTGCCACTCATAGTGGTTTCCTAGACTGTGACTTACATTCTCAAACACTGCAGAATTGTGAAAACAGCTAGGATTTAGATTTCTGTAATTTCCTTCAAGAAGAAATACAGGGTTGGATTTGCTGGCCCCAGTACTGGAAACAGGAGGAGATGTTTAGCTGAAATAAAATTAAACAAAGAAACAATTACAAACAAACAAACAAGGCTCACTTTGTTCTGCAACCTTTCTAGTGTGTTTGGAAAGCTAAATACATCTCCTTGTTCACTTCGGCGCATAAATCCACTTCAGTCACACATACATTAGACAAACACACATTGTTCTATTTTCATCTGCCCTCAGCTCCTATATCCTGAGGGATAAGTTAATATTTCACATCTCACACTACATGAGAGGTAGCACCTAGCTACCCAGCCCCAGGAAAGATCCACTGAGAGAGAGCTGTCATGCTAGCAGTTACCATTGCTTTCCTCTGGGGAAATGGAAGGTGAGGAACTCCCTACAAGGCATCCTATGGTTTAGATGATTTTCATGCTTCTTACAGCCTCAGGTTGGGTTGATTAGCTAGTGTATACACAGAGAAGAGAAGGCACCTATGTAGGAGGAAAACAAATATCCATTCTCGTCAGGTCAAGGGGAAGTAGTGACCTGTTGAAGCTTCACCTTTCTTAGACACTAAGGATATGGAAATTACACACAGTGATTAATGAAATTCTTCCATCCTTTAGACACTATTCCACATCACAGGGCAAATACCTCACCACCCCCTGCACTATGAAGAGCCTAACTTTTACCACCTGGTGTCACAAATAGCAAGAAGGAACCTCAGAAGCTTCCTCTGGAACAGACATCTTGCTACAGCAAGGAACCAGCTAGAAAGCTGCTGCCATGCACTTGACACACTGCTGTGTTTTCTGGCCACACTTCTCTGCTGCAGATGGCAGCAGCCTGGTTGGGGTTTTGTAAGCTATGACCAACACTTTGTGGTCTGTAAGGCACCTCTGGCTCATTTCTAAGGAAGATATGTGGTTGGGTTTGACATACAATGCCCTCCCTCCAAGTTCTGGCTGTTAGCCAGATCCAAGCCAGCTCCTCCTGTTGAATGCCCTTGCATTTGTAACCAGGGATTGGCCTGGGGATGAGTGCAGTACAGACAGGAAAGGGAGATTAGAGCCCAGCTTTCATCACCTTTTGCACGGCAAAACCTGTGTTTTTTCAGCCTTTTCCTAAGAGACAAGTTGACTTGGTTATTTGAATCACTGAGCATGGAAAACATTCTGTCCTGGAGAGCTGGGCAGTCTACGGATTCAGGGTACACAAGCAGAAGTCTCTCTGCTTATTACTGAATAGTGTTGAACTAAAGGGCTTCTGTCCTGGTTTGGGCTGGGCTGGATTTTCAGAACATCTATTGTTAATAATTTGTGCCTATCCAATTAATAATTATTTCTTTTTCACTGTCCATCTTGTTTTACTTTACTAAACTCACTACTTGCTTTTGTTATCTCCTCAACCCCAACAGTTTGAAGCACTCAATGCCTGGTGGATTGGCTGGAGATTAAGCATTATCAAAGTTGGACATCAATGGAATTTTTGTCTTGGATTGATTTTTACCTGAGTAAGGTCTCCAAAGATCTTCACCTTTATCCATGTTTAGCATTACCTACTTGTCATAGAATGCCATGCTCTCTTGTCTGAGACAGGGAGAGAAATCTTCCTTCTCCTCACCTCCTCTGACAGTAAGAGTAAAGACTCTGCATAAAGCTATTGAGACATTTCTGCAGACTCATTCCAGCAGGCACACCTTATTAATGCCACCACAGAAATGTGTCCAGAGAGAGAAAAGCACTGATGTGGGCAGAACAGAAAAGGTCCTGCAGAGAAATGGTACAAATGGCCAGAACTAAACATAAAAATTCAATAGAGTTTTTTGCTTATCTCTGAAATATATTCACTGTTTTTTTCCCCTACATTTTGAGGAAGCTTTCAAAGCTTCAGCAATATGGAAGGAGTGTGGTTTTCCAAATCATGGAGAGATTTCATCAGGAATCACCATGGGGACTCCATTCTCATTCTTATTTAAAGAAATATGGACTACATTTCTGTAAGGCTACTGAAAAATCTGTCTGCATGGATCTCATGAGCATCACTGTTCTTTACAATTAAATGTGATTTTAAAGCTTGGTTTATGTTGCATGCATTCTGATGGAGAACAAATGAAACAGGTATTTCTGTAATATACTTCCACAGTTAAAACAACTTTAGCTGCAAGTTGGAATTCACTTAACTATAGAGTTTCTACTACAGAGCTGAAAGAAAGTTTGCCCAGTAAGTAAGTGGAAGTTACAAGTTTGGTTGTTAGGAAACATTAACCTCAACACTATTCTCCAAAACAACTTACTGCTTTAAGATTTTTCTTTCATCCTTCTTCATACAAGAACCAGTTTCAAGAGACAAGCAGTTACCTAGAACATAAATGAGTCCGTCAAGGGTAAATTTAGGTTCTAACAGTAATCACTCAATGCCCAACCTCTGCCTTAGCTTTTCCTCAGTACTAACAACAGCACTTCTGCTACCTCAGTTTCCTTTGGGTCACTCAGTGGGTTTTGCACTCAATTTCCATCACAATTCTATAAGTCTATCTAATTGTGTAATCTATTGGAGGGAAAAAAAAGAAAAGGTCAGATGAGAAGAAAATTACATGAATGCTTCGACCTGAAGTCACTTGTCAGACAGGACTGCTGGTGAAGCATTTAGGAGATTCAACTGAAAAATACTGTGACTGAAGTGGGTAATTTGCCAGCAGAGAGAAGGGATGGGTTTTCTCCAGCCCATACACATTAAAAGCATTTGAATCCTTTACCTCCCTCTTCTATTCTAAGCCTTCCAGGAGAGCATGAGACTTCTGTGACCTACTGAACTTCCCTATTAATACTAAGAATCTCTCAAGTGAGCAAGCAATGTGCTCTTCAGCCAGGGTGGATTTATAGCAGGTCAGCTGGATCCTGCCAGCTTCTGACAAGCCATTCATTTCCTCCACCAGCACTGCACCAGCTCTGATTTATCTCTTCTTCATCTAAAATTAGAGCAACCTAAAGACTATTATATAGGCAAAATTTCAGGGAAGGTAGCTGGTACATTCCTATGAGGAATTCATTGACTGTTTCTTTTGTGCTCTCCAGTAAGCCACAGTTTCCCCAAATACACACTCCATCAGGCCCTGCTTCTGGCTCACCAATCCCTATGACATCCTCCCTGTTACCTCAGGACAATGTCAGGATTTCTCTTTCCTCAGGTAACAGCATGGAAATGACACAGGAAAGGTTTCAAAGCTTCTTCAGTTTACTCCACCATTTGCCAAGAGGTGTACAACAGTGAGATTTACATCCATTAAAAAAAAACAATGGCAAAACAAGGAATCGCAAACCACCCGCAAGACCTACACAGCACCTGCACCATCTCCTTCTGTTTGGTTCAGATGTGTAAGTCAGACCCTACTCTTTTTCAGTGGAAAATAGTGCACAAGAGCATAGGATGAAGCTACTCTCAGTTGGCTATGAACATTCTGGTACACCCTCGTAGAATTGCCTAGGTTGGAAGGGACCTTAAAGATCATCGGGTTCCCACTGCCCTGCTCTTGGCAGGGATGCCACCCACTAGACCAGGTTGCCCTCATGGTGTAATGCAGCTCCATGCAGAGGGTACCAGGTCACATCTTGAAACCTTGGTAGCAGAAAGAAAGTTTGCTTAGAAAAGAAAGAAACTTGGCTTAGAGCTTACCAGCTCAGGCTTCATGCTCTGTTTGCAGGTGTGTGCAGTCACCAGGTCTGGAGACAGCTTGCTCAGGGCCACCCTGGGGATCTCTGCACTGCAGTCTGGAAACTAGAAATGCCACATTAACCTGCAGCAGCTAACGATCTTTTCCCTTCTCTCCTTTCAGCAAGGCAGATCTTGCAGTACATTGGTATCCTCAGAATCCTATTCCCACCGAAGGCCAGAATAGAGCCCCAGCAGTTGTGTTTGATTGTTTGCTTCCATACAGCTATTATTTTATCTTTCCTGGTCAGCCTAGTTAACAGACTTATTCTGAGCCAACTCCGCAGTTGCTATCTCACAAACTCCACAATTATATAAAGCTGGATCAGTTCTCAGGCAAAATACAAATGTTCTTGAGCTCCCACAAGTTTCCTTTTGCAAAGCTTGTCAGAAAAACAACAAAAAGAAAACAAACCCAACCCTTCTCCCCTGATATCTCAGCAACACAACAATGAAGATTTCCCACAGCAGGTTAGCAGATTTGGTAGCAATTCCTGTTTTGCAGGTGATCTGATTGACCAAAGCACTGGTAAAAATCCCTTAGCTGTGAAAACCTACTCAGCAAAACTGAGGCCACCTGGAAGAAAATATTTTGTGTTCTTCTTGCTTCCATGTCAAGCATTCAATTCTCATTTTAGGAGTTCTGCAAATGCTCAACACCATGGTGCTGGCAGTGTTTGACAACAGGACATGACTCTGCTCCTGTTCCATGAAACCAAGGGAAGTTCTGGTAGTCACTGCAGCTATATTAGCCCTGATTTTATAACTGTGCTTATTTCCCAAGAAAGGTTTCTGTTCCTCTTTATACTCATATTGCCATTTTCTGAGCTAAGAGCATGGTTCTGTTCAGAACATTCTTGTTTGCCTACTGAAATGTGGTTTATATTGCAGTGTGTGGAAGGATGAAAACTGTTGAATCCCTTGAAAAGGAAAAGCCAAGATATAAGCAAAAATAAAGAGCAAAAATAGAGCTGAATTCCATTTCATGCCTAACCATATTTCTGATACATCCATTTAAAAATACACACACTTTAAATAGTTATTCATATCCACCAGATCTGGACTCCTATTCTTCTCATCTCTAAGTTACACTACAAACATATTCTTAGCTCAGTTGTGCTAAACCATAGTATTATTATTGTTATTTATGAACAAAGTTTAGTAAACAGCTTTTTTTTGTTGTTTTGGTTGGTTGGGTTTTGGTGGTGGTGGTTTTGTTCATTTTTTTATGAAAGCTACCAGTTGCTTACAACTTTTTTTAATCCCATCTCTATTTTTATTACACCAAGTTTTCACTCTAGGTAATATCCAGGATGTGCTCTCTGCTATGATTTTCCATCACAGTGCACTCATTAGCAGTTCTGCTTCAAGTGCCAGACTGGAGGCTTCCTTCTGGACTTCTGATTTGGGCAGAACTCCACAGTAATTCCATTTGGGAGCTTTCCTTGAGTGAGTGCTCTTAAAAGCCTGTATATTTGCATTTGCAGAGCCTCCTGTCACAGAGCAGAAAAGTACCCTCGCAGTAAGTACCCTCACAATATGAATTAAATAAAGCAAACCAGAATATGATGAATTAAAGAAAAAGCAGTGTATTTGTAGCCAGCTTTCACTGGAGGAAACAGTTGCTCTTTTCTACTAATTTTAGTGCTTTCTGATGATAACTGTGAAGCTAAGATAGTTTCCAGATCTAGCATACTACAGACATCCAGTGTGTTCTCTGCCAATTAACAACTGAACCTCATCACCACAGTGATACAGATAGAGTCCTTGGGACAAGGAAACAATCCCCCAAACCACTGGAATTTTAAATAAAATCTTAATGATGCTTTTAAAACAGAAAGATAAGCTTGGTACAGAAGGCTAAATGGCAGAAGAGACTTAGCAGAGATTCACCTCCTCTCACAGCTCCTTGGATAGCCCAGAAACAGCAGATCTCAGACATTAAAATGCTGTTCCACCTGATCTCCATCAAGGGCCAAGAGTCTCTGTATATCTAATCCAGGTAATGAGATTCTTCATGTTAAGTCCTGCAACCAGCAACAACTAATTAGGTCAAATTAACAGCACAGATGTTACTGGATCTATTTTGAGTTTAAACACTCAAGATGGAGGTACCTTCCTCCTTAAGGGTACAAACAACTGCTGGGGGTTACAAGGAAGAAGAGAACTCGATGTTTTGTTATTCCTTCAGTCAGACCATCAGCCAGCACTAAGGCAGACTTCTGGTGGCCTTCAAGGCTGTATTTATTTTCTCATCACCTGTGCTCCCCCTTTCCATCCTCAATTTGCATAAACCTGCTTAATGCTAGTGAGCTTATACCCCACTGTTACCAGAAATAGATGAGCTGGAAATTCAGCTTAGGAAAGCAACTTAATTCTTTCCTTGCCTCCTCCTTACGTGCTGGGGATATACTTGTGTTTGTGAAGGTGTGAGATTATGTACTCCAGAGGCATTTTAGGAGAGAAGTGTTATTATTCTTGTTAATGAGCAGGGCAAATGAGGTTTTCTGAGCTGACACAAAAGTAGAAGCCTTAAGAACAACCCCAAATGTTACAGAGGTTCCTGTGTCTGTGTGCATGGGAGTGTGAATGTTTGTCGATGTAGAGAAGCTGAACTGATTTCTGTATTTCTAAAGACAAAAAGGGGAAACGTTTTACATGCAAGACAAGGTGAGTTAGGTAGTCAGGTGGTGATGTTGTCAACACTGCATCTGATGCCTTTCACACACAGTTTTCCTTTGCTTTTTGTATTTTCATCTACTTACTCCACAAACTTTGCCTGTAAGTCAAGAGTACAGTTGAAAATTAGGAAAAATCTACAGATGCAATTAAAAATCTCATAGAATATGGATTATTATCTCTAGTTGGAAGGGATTCATCAGGATCATCTCTTTTGTTTTGCAAACAAAATAAGAACAGCACTTAGATTTTATTTAAATCAAAAATCCACCAAAACTGTAACAAAATACAGTAGTTTAAGTCTAAAAACCTGAACTGTGTCTGTGGCACAGCTATTTTTGTAGCACCTTAGCAGTTAATCCCTTAGAATGCTTCCTGTCCTCAGTGCTGGTAGCACTTTAAAGCATGACTCTATGGAGAGCTTACCCTTGTTTTTAGCTCCCGACAGAGTAGGTAGGAGCCTGACTACATCCATTACAGACTGGGTCTTATCCTCCAGCCTGAAATGGATCTCACTTCCCTAAACAAGGTTAAGGGCTATTTTTCTTCCCTTAATCCTACTTAGCAAGTCAATGCTCTAGTCTGGGCAGTTTAAATAGTCCAGTTAAGAGGGAGAAAGGTCACTGCCACATTACTGGGAAGGTATCAGATGACACTAAAGGGCAAATGCATTAGCCTCTTTAGGGTTTCCCACAGGATAGCCAAAGGATTTTAGGGAAGGAAAGGCAATAATAATAATAAAATATCTGAAACCTATTTTTTAAGTTTTGTCCAGCACTGACACTATTTTGGTCTCACACCAAACTCATCAAAAGCTGGAGAAGTCCTTCCACCCCCTTCAGCCCCAAGTGCTGCTCTGCAGTGCCCACTCATGCATCATGCCTCCTGGTGGTCACCACCCTACCTAAGAAATATTCCCCTAATTTCACTGGAAATGTGCCCTACAGGGCTGAGCCCAGAGGGTACAGAAGCGGACTGGATCTTTTCCATCAGCTCTGCAGGGATTCATGCCTGACTTAGAACTTTTGGGCCTTTGCATTCAAGAGATAGGTGTGAGGAATGGACCTCTTTAGGGAGGTTTGTGACAGTTCCTGCAGTCAGCAAGGTGCTGCTGGAGGTCACTGTGTCCGCCAGACAGACTTACCAAGAAAACAGTCAAGAGTACCTGCAATCCCAAAAGCGATGACAGCCCTTTCTGAGGCTGTAGGAAACCCAAGCATGATCCCTGATGGTGCAGCAGTCACATACACCATCTCAGCACCAGGATATGCTGAGAGCCACCCAGCTGGAAAGCAGCCTGGCAAAAACAAAGCCAGGAGCCCTGGTGGACAACAAATTGAGCACAAGGCAGTGATATGGCCTTGCATTGTTCTGATTTCAGTGACACTTCTCAAGGATCCCTTTACATTGAATCTTTCTCTTCACTTTACGTAATATTTCAGCTGCATGCAGTAGATGCAATGTCCTTCTCAAAGCTCACCACTGAATAGGTTTTCAAAACCTCTTTATCATCAAGGGGAGCTTTTTTTAACCTCAGGAGGTTTGTTCATACATTTATGGTAATAAGTACAAGCTATTATGCCTGTCACAATACAGGGCGATTCAGCTGGTGTTAGCTTCATCAATATTTAAGAGCTGAAGCACCTACAGTGCAGGCTAGGGTAGTCTAGTAGAGTCATTAGGAAAAGAAAGGGAAATCTATGGGATCTTCATCTAGAAGATAGGCAAGATAAACTTGGTTAAAATAGAAGTTAAGATGAGGCACTTGGGCTTTGTTTTGTTAGCAAGTTAAACTCAAGACTGGAGACCATTAGAATGAAAACTGAAGATGTCTTTTCTTCACTGCATTTTTAACATCATTTGAATAGATCAGCTTAGTCACTTCTAGTGGGGAACAAGTTTTTTCCCATCATGTAAAACAGAATCCACACATACCACACCTCCCAGGAAATTGCAACCAAGGTGCAGTCTTGGACATGGCTTTGGTCAACCTGATCCACCAAAATACGTTCCTGCCCATGGCAGAGGGGTAGATGATCTTTGAAGGTCCCTTCTAACCAAAACTATTCTATGATTTTTGTCATTGATTCTACATTCCAGTTGATGATTCTAATTAGCAAAGACAATATCCAAATCAATACCAAGGGTGAGAACAAGAAGAAGCATACTGAACTGTGGCAGAACCATGTGGAGAGAAGTGTAAAATATCTATGTAGAAGAACTGAGCCAAGTTGATAGCTCCACAAGTACTTACTTTTCTATTTGGCCAAAAGTACAAAGTCTCCTGTAGGAAACTAGACCAGTCTGCTGGGAGCTTTTGCCAGAGGAACACCCTTATGTATATTTGATGTGACTGCTGAATGGTATTGTGCTTATCATTGGTGAGTCACTGAAGCTTGCATCTGTTCCTTGCAGCTGGGTTTGGGCCCAAACGTTTATTTTAATGGCTCATTAAACTCCCACCTGGCTCTTTTGGTGCTGAAACTGATCTATTGGTGTGTTCCTTTGCAGATTTTCTAAGGCAGGTCAAAACATGTAGTCCCTTCCATTATCCTCTTCAAGACATTGTGACTGTTACCCCTTTCAAATACACAAAGGATTCATGGCAAGAAGCAACCAGTTCAAGGTAGTGAGAGGGTGGAATTCTTCCTTTTCTCCTACACTGAGTAAAAATGAAATATAAGGATAATAAAAAGCTACAGCTTCTGAGGAATGATGGTTCTGGAAGAAAAGAGCCCTGCTATAGTCCAAAAGCCATGATACACATTGACTGGAGGACACTCTTTGTGCAGTGTGTTAACACTCTGTACACAGCAGAGTGCTTGCTGCTCTTCATCACACACACAACCACCCTTCATGCTCTATTTCCATCTCAGTAGATGAAATTTTAAGGGCAGATACTCTTTTGGAAGCATCTGTATACATACTTGGAACCAGACTTGTACTAACAGCTCCATTAATGAAAGTATTTCAATGACATCTTTTGCTTTTAAGTAAACAGCTAGACAAAGAGTAGCATTCAGGAGTGACTGCTGGACCCTAGCTGGTGGAATCTGAAGAAACAGGGAGAAAATACCTGGTTTATGCTGAGTTCTGCAATGCCCTGTTTCCATTCCTTGGGAGGAAGTAAGTAAAGATTTCTTTAGAACAAACGTAAGTCTCCACACAACTATCACCCACCAGAAACAAAAACCTGGTTTGTTTTGTTTTGTTTTTTTGGTCACAGCAAATGTATCTTGGACATTCTTGTCACAACCTTGAGAAAAGAAACCTAGCTTTTATCTACTACCTTCACCTCCACTGACTGAATCCTCTCCTCTTGATGTAGCACTGGTACCTCAGAACAGGGTTTTTCTTCGACTTTTCAATAGCTTGACTCTTCCACCACAGCTCCTCACGAACCCGAAAAGAAGACAGGCAGCATGCTGAGGGCTCAGCATTCACCTGCAGGCCAAAGCAGAGACATTGTCACTTGCAAAATCAACTTGGTGTGCATTTTTCTTTTATAAATTACTGGGTTTGGACTTGGAAGGAGTAGGAAACTCTGTCACTGCAAAGGTAGCAGGGACAGAACACAACTAGGAAAAGGTGTCAGGACTATCCAACAAGTTTTGGCCACATTCACCAGTAAGAAGTAATTTAAGTCTCCTTAAAGTAAGTCTCTTTACTACTTTAAGTCTCTGGAAAGTCAAGGAAAACCAAGTACTTTACTGTGTATTATTTAAAGCAACTGTGCTTCCAAAAGGCATTTCTTTTCAGGAAAAAAACAGACTATATGGAAGTTAGATACAAATCACAATTAAGTACACTGAGTTTTCATTGAGTTTGAGGTGGTGGAGGCTGGGTGGGGGCCCAGTGATAGCAGTTTACTTTTCTTTGAGGATGTTGTCATACAAAATAATAGAAAATAATACGGTGGGAGGGGGAAGAAGAAAGGAAGATAAAAACCAGTAGCATGCTGTTTGTGTCCCAGCTGTTAAAACAATGCTTCAGAGCCTGATGGCAGCAGACAGTGTCTATAAATCTTGCCACATATAATGAAAAGCAAGAGTATAAAGAGAGATGTGAGTAATTGGTTAGAGTAGGTCTAGGTCATGCAGACTTCAATGTATTTTAAATAGTGCTATCTAAAAACTGTAACACCACCACCAAACCTTGTCCCCAAGCACCTGCTCCCCCCTTCTCCTATTACTACCTGCCCATGGAAAAAGTATCTCTCCCTCCTTTTTAGAAGCTCCCTTTAAGTACTGGAAAGCCAAAACAAGGTCTCCATGGAGCCTTCTCTCCTCCATGTTGAACAACCCCAACCCCATCTTCTCAGGAGAGATACTCCAGCCCTTGGACCTCCTCTGGATCCTTTCTAAAAGGTCATAGAATCATAGAACAACCCAAGCTGGAACAGAGCCACAAGGATCATCAAGTCCAACTCCCATTTAGGCACAGGACAACCCCAAGGTCACACAAGGTGACTAAGGGTGTTGTCAAAGCATCTCTTAAACTCCACAACTATCATTTCTCTCTCTTGGCTAGTGATGGAGTGCTTGATGCACCCCAGGATCCAGTTGGCCCTCTTGGCTGCTAAGGCACACTGCTGACTCATCTTCATCTTACTGTTATTACTCCCAGATCTCTCTCAGCAGTGCTGCATTCCAGTCTAACATTCCCCAGTAGGTAGGTGGTTTTTGGGTTACCCCTCCCCAAGTGCAAAACCCAGCACTTGCTCTTGTTAAATTTCATTTGATTTGTGAATGCCCAGGCCTCCCATCTATCCAAATCACTCTGCAGTGCCTCACATCCTCCAATGGAGTCAACAGCATCCCCAATTTAGTATCGTCTGTGAACTCACTTACTAGTCCTTCAAGTCCTACATCAAAGTCATTTATAAGGATATTGAACAGTATTGGCCCTAAGATGGATCCCTGCAGTACCCTACTTGTCACCTGCCTCCAGCCTGAAGTAACTCCATTTACCACAACTCTTTGGGCTCTATCTCTCAGCCAGTTGTATACCCATCTAATGATTTTTTAATCTAGCTTAATGCTCGACATTTTATCTAAAAGGATGCTATGTGAGACAGTATTGAAAGCTTTACTAAAGTCCAAGAAGATGACATCTGCTGGTCTCCCTTGATCAACTAGATAGGTAATCTCATCATAAAAAGAAATCAAGTTTGTCAAGCATGACTTCCCTTTTATGAACCCATGCTGACTGAGACTACTAACTACATTGTCTGACAGGTGCTTATCTATGGCTCCCAGAATGACCCTCTCCATAATTTTGCCTAGTATTGAAGTAAGACTATCTGGCCTGTAATTTCCATGGTTGTTCCTGTTACTCTTCTTGAAAATAGGGACTACATTAGCACGCTTCCAGTCTGTTGGGACCTCTCCAGATTCCCAAGAACGTTGAAAAATCATCGAGAGAGGGCCTGCTAAGACATCAGCCATGCATTTAAGGACTCTTGGGTGGATTCCATCAGGCCCCATAGTTATAAGGGTCTAACTGGAGGAGCAAATCCTGCACCAGTATGGGGTAAACTATAACATTGACAGATTCCATGTTTCCAGTTTCTGTCTCATGATGCTGGGTATTGCATATCCCATCCACCTTGTTAAAGACAGAAGCAAAGAAAGTACTCTGCTTTGTCAATGTCACTATTTGTAAGGCCACCATCCTCATTTAGTAATGGACCAATATCATTCTTCATCTTCCTCTTACTATTAACATATTTTAACAAGTTCTTTTTGCTATCACCCACAGTACTAGCCAGATTAAACTCTAATCGGGCCTTGGCTGTATGGATTTTCTCTCCACAACAAACAGTTTCTCTGTAAACCTCCCACATTACCAGATTCTGCTTCTACTTCATAAACATACTTTTTTTGCCTCATTTCCAGAAGAATCTCCCTGCTCAGCCAAGCTGGCCTTCTGCCTCACCTACTTGACTTCCAACATTTAGGAACTGCCTGTTCCTGAGCTCTCAGGAGATGGAACTTAAAAACTGACCAACTCTGATGCACCTCAGAACTGTCCAAATTTTTTTCCCAGGGGACCCCACTAAGTAGTTTCCTGAGCACCCCAAAGTCATCCCTGCTCAGATCCATAGTAGCAGTTTTACTGATAGTTTTCTTCCCATCTGCACAGCTTTCTTGTGTTGAGGGCCCCAGAGCTGGACATAGCACTCCAGATGGGATCTCAAAAGAGCAGAGTAAAGCAGCAAGATCACCTCCCTTGGCCTGCTGGCCATGCTTCTTCTGAAGCAGCCGAGTGAAAGGAGTGGAGATCTATGTGTAGATCTATGCTGGGATGTATCACAGACAAGGAGAATAATGTGCGACATGATTTATGCTACTGTGAGCTGTTCAGTGAAAGGCAGGAAAAATTAGACTACATTAATCTTTGGACACTTGTTTGACTCTGATCTAATGACAGTTCTTAAAATGCACTCATTGATATTTATTACCAGCAATAAAGAGCTGGTTTAGTGTCTCTTTTGGTCCAGGCATACAATTACATGAACACTGTCACGGGGACTTGTCCATTCCTATTACTCTAGTTCATCTCCAGAACTCCAGACTACAAAGCAGCCACTCTTCAATGAAAACAACTGCTTTTGTTCCTTTGGCACAACTCTCATTATACTGTTATTTTATCTATAATTGGATGTATCATACAATTAAGAGCTGACATGCTGGTTGGATTACTCTTGATGGATTTCTCAGAATACAGAAGACTGATGACAGCTTTCACATTCATATCTGCTGGTAAAAACAAAGAGATCAGCATATATTCCCCCTTAAAAGTTTTTTCCTCCTCTATTTATGATGCTTTTTAAGACCAACGTTGTTCGGCAAACCCGAAACACTATTTTTCTTCTGTCTTACTTTCCTTCCCTCTGCCACACACACTGTTTGGGGAACTGCAGAGGGGTTTAGATTGGACACTAGGAAAAATTTCTTCACAGAAAGAATAGTTAAGCACTGGACCAGGCTACCCAGGGCAGTGGTGGAGTCACCATCCCTGGAGGGGTTCAAAACACATGTAGATGTGTCACTTAGTGACATGGTTTAGTGGCATGGTGGTGGTAGGTTGGACTTGATGTTCTTAGAGGTCTTCTCCAACTATAATGATTCTGTGATTCCTCTGCTCACAAATACTTACCTCTGGTGGCGGTTAGGTGGTTTGCCTGCTCAAGGTACAACAGCTGAAGTGGTGTGCTGGTTTTGCTGAAGACCAGCAGAGCTCTGACTCAGAATTATGCCAAGATGCCATAATATTGCACCCAGACTCTCGTCCTTAGAAAAGTCCCTTCAGATGCTAAGGCCAAACCAGAAAAAAAAGGTCTTAATAGAGTAATATGGTAGTAAACTGGCCAGATCAGACTTCATTAAACGTGAATCTCAAATATATTAGTCCTGACTCTGTCTGACAAAGAAGTAACATTACTATCAGAAGCAAGCTTTACTGCCAGAAGAAAATCAATGGATTAACTTACCCACACTACTGAAAGTAAGTTGGCAAGCTGCAGCTCCTGGGGTGACAGCAGAGACAGCACAAGTTCTATGGCAATAGCCGTTTTGCCTCACTAACATGACTCTATCACTCATGCACTTGCAATGGTTTTACAGTTTCTAAAGTGACTCAGTGAAAGTGAAATACATGCAAAATGTTATGATCTCTATTATCTTAATAGTTAATCTTGTAGCAAAGCAAGCAAATGGACCTTTAAAATGAGCCAGTGACATCAGGGAAGAACCAAATCATTACAATCTGAATTTGGATGCCAAAAGTGCTTTCCTTCTTTCGCACTCAATTTTCTTTAATAAAAACTCCAACTGCCAAAGCTTAAAAAGCTTTTGTCCACCCAATCTCAATGGAGTAGAGGTACACATCTGGGATATTTTTTTAAACACAGTCTGTGCCTGCTCTGCTCTTCTCCAGGCTAAGCAGCCCCAGGGCTCTCAGTCTTTCCTCCTCCCAGAGATGCTCCAGTGCCCTCAGTATCTTCCTAGCCTCTGCTGGACTCTCTCCAGGAGTTCCTTGTCTCTCTTGAATTGGGGAGCCCAGAACTGGACCCAGGACTCCAGATGTGGCCTGACTAGGGCAGAGCAGAGGGGCAGGTGAACCTCCCTCAGCCTCAGCTTTTCCGCTATCTCCATTTCTTTATCTAAAAGTGTTTTTTTAAGCAACTTCCTGAATTTCTATTTATTTTCCCTCTCCTGTCTCCAGCTGTGTTGCTGTTTGTTCTCCATCATGATTCAGGGACAGAATTGTGTTAAAATACTTACCATCATTATTATTAGTGAGTATTTTGTAAATGTCCCTGTTTGTTTGAAGTTTTATTTTGTCCTGGACAGAAGGCTACATGCTTGCTTTATCTCTAAGGACATAAACAACTTGCCTCTGTTAGCTAATAAAACAGATGTCATTTTCCCACACACTCATTAGCAGTAGTTAATCACAGAATCAAAGAGATTGTAAGATCGGAGGGAGGGAGGGAGAAAGGGAAAAAAATTAAATACATACATACATACATACTGTTTTTAATAATGAAGAAATGTACTAGGAAAGGTTTTAATCTAATTTCCTGGTCCAGATACTGTATCATCCTTATTTTGAGCCAAGGAGACAGTGATGTTCCTGGATCAAACCCAGGGAAAATGTATATAGACATGGCACTTTGTGACATGGTTTAGTCCATGTGGTGGTGGGTCAATAGTTGAACTTGATGATCCTGGAGGTCTTTTTCAACCTTAACGATTCTATGATTGTGTGCTGCTGAGTATTTCCCCAGAGGTGTCATTTACTGACAAAGATTCCCTGCCCTGCAAAGCAGATTCTCCATGGCACCTCAGCTGACATCCTACCAGCCAGCTTCCTTCTCTAACAGTCAAGGAGTTCCTCAACATTTAGAGGAACAGTGTGAGGTTGCTCACTCAGGCTGGAGTTACACCTGGTGTAGGGCCAACCCATAGAATTGTCATGCAAAGTTCAGCTCCTCCACATCCATTCCCCTGGGGATGCAGGTCCTGCATCCTTGGATACAGCATACGCTTCAGTAGAAGGCAAAACCCCAGCAATCTAGTTCACAGACATCACTAATCTACTGTGACAGCACAAGCCAAGCAGACATTGGCAATACCTAGTCACTCAGAAACACTCAGGAAAGACGTTAAAGAAAGGAGAGAGGAAGAGAATTTAAGGGAAATTGTATACAGCATGGATTAAGGACTTCTTTTTTGCACAGCATAGTCAATAATCACTAAACCATATTTTCTTCTGAATACTAAATCCCTTTCTCCCAATCTCTGTCCTGGAAAACAGCTCATTATATATGAAGCATCTTTCCAGTGACTGGCACCTGCAGAATGCATTCCAGCATGTCTGTTTGGTGCAGTAACAACCATCATTAGATGAAGGAATTGGCTGGGACCCTGGCAGCAGGACTATGTTAACCCCTGGTTTGCAGGTGCATTTTACAGACTGGCTATATGTGGGTTCTGTGGAGCAGCCCTGGCTGCTCAAAAAGCACATTATGGTGAGCTTCATGAAATTGATGCCTAAAGATTTAAGTGTATTTTGTAGATTTTTAGAACATTTAGGATTACGCTTCCTAAATTGTTCATATATTAGAAGCCACTAGGCACATTCTTAGGGCACTAGCTCAGACTTTCCCATGCCTTTCCAAGGACATGATGTTTTGAAGGAACCACCTGCAGATAGCTTGAAGACAAACATGAGAAGAGGGCCAAACCCCACATGGGACTTCTCCGAGGGGCAGAGCTGAAGACCATCCAGGGTTGACTATTGGAAAACCCAGTGCCAGGGCTGACCAGAGATATCTCCATATGTTAATTAGTAAAAACACATAACAAGGTTACTCCCTTGGGACGGCGCGCACATACATACAGAAACCGGATGGTGTGGAAGCTTCTAAATAAAGGTAACTCTATCTTTCTCCACTAATATCTTGCTGAGTGTCTATTTTCCAGAAAATTAGGCATCAAAATGGTGGGCCAAATGCTGTATGTTTCTCCCCAATTAAGCTGAAATAACAAAAAAGAGGCAGAAAGTTGTTTTTTGCTGACTCTGTTGGCTTAACAGAAGGAAGTTCCCCAAGCAGCAGGAGCTCTGTGCTGTGCTCTGTGCCATGCAGCATGGGCAGTTTAGTAGGGGAAGAGAGCTTAAATGTTGAATCCAGCTATTTCTGGCTGCCAAAATCCATCTGAACTGATAATCCTATGTAAATTACAGCCCTGTGTTTCTTTCAGTTTATAGAGAAGACCAAGAAAATTCAAAGCAGAAAACAGGAACCTCCAGAGAGTCAGATCTGATCCCCTCTTGTCTGTACACACAAAGCTGTACTGAGCTTCTGCCACATGCGCAAAGCATGCCACAGATGCTCTGGTTAGACAGCCTGGTGTGGAATGATGGCACAGACCTGAACTAAAGATTGATAAATGGATAAAATATATGTATCAAAACTCCTCAGGAGGAGGCTGAGCTCAAGAGAAACGTGTTAACACTGACTGAAGGGTTGCAGCTTAGCAGGGAACTTCTGCACAGTGCTAACTTGACTCTACCAATCTGAAAACATGCTCCTTGTGTTTCCTTGTGCTTTAAGAGCATGCTGCTGCCATATGTGTAAGAGCACAGCCTGTTCCTGGAGGCAGATGTATTTTATTTCTTCATTTTTGCCCAAATTTACTCAACTACTGTTAATACAGAATTAAAAGCAAATATCCATACACAAAAAAGTGCACAGTAACTGTCTCTACAAAGAACATTTTCATAGTTTGATAAAGTTAATTGAAAGGCTTATTAGACAGATGGACAGGATCAATTCCTGCATCTAGTGTGTGTCTAAATTTCATCAAAGTAGATTTAATGTGAGGACTGTACAGGATCCTTCCAGAGACCAGCAGGGAACACCACAGATAGGGAGATCTTTGTAAGCCACTGGATGTTACTTTTGGGTATTACACTTGCCCTTTAACTTGAGTATTTCTGCATGCAGAACAGACTCAGAGAAGAGGAATACTAGAAGACAAGAGAGGAAGATTAGTTAATACAAGAAGAACTAGTATTAATATGTTCTTTTAGTTCAGGGGCCCTTCATCTTACATCATGGCTGATATGTTATAGGAGGTCTCAAAGTAACATCTTGTTCAGATTTTCTGTTTCTTCCCTTCCTATTTCCTTCATCTTCAGTTCCCTGCTTCAGCATCAAGTACAAGAGCTGATAGTTAAATAATATTTATCTGAATCTATGCAATTTGTAGGAGCAGAGTCAGGATAAGACATCTCCATGATGTCTATAGTCAATGCTACATTAACTTAGCTTGTGTGTGTGTGTAGATATGTGCTCATCTCTATAGGTATATAGCTACCTACCTGCATTTAGAAGATTAATATTGTTCTCTGACTCTGCTATTTACTCATCCCTCAGTAATATGAGCAGCTGTTTGCAAAACATCCCTTGTAATCAGAAATCCTTGGGTCAATTTCTTTGGAGCAATACAGGATCTGGTTGGATGTCTGTGCTACCCTTCCCAAGTTATTTATTGTGAGGCTATAGGCAGCAGTGATCTGCTGCTCTATGGAGATATATTTGCTTGCTTTGTCGTGGTGCCAGCACAACCAACTTCCAAGCTTTAGGCACAAAGACAATGACTTTTAGGAGGAGAATGAAGAGGCAATAATTTTCAGATATGTCTATCTATTTCCCCAGATGGATCTCTTGTTATAAATAACTACATAATATTTCCATCACAGCCACTAATGCTCAGGGTTTACAGCATATATTTAAGTTTAATGGATTTTAGTTTACCCTTGAGAGAAGGGTAAAGTCTCAGTAGGGCAACCTTACTTCCTTTAGACAAGATATAAGCAACAACTGTGCAACTGCAGAGCAGGTCTAAAAATAGCTTTCTGGAAATGCAGTACAAAGCAATGAAGTATAACAGCAAGATATTCAGCCTCACACTGCAGTTAGCTGCTCACTGGAGGTCTTCTCCACTTTAAGTCAAAGTATTATGAAAGAGCCAGTATAATATACAGGTGCAGAGATTTTTCTATGACATTAAGTAAGTCAACTGCACTTCATGGAGTTGCACCTTCCCAAACTCATTCAGATAATACAAGGGAAATGACAAGGTGCCACAGTACAGAAAAAAATCCTTTTACAGTAGTAACAATAGACACTCAAAGTTTCAGCAGCTGGAACTAAATCATCTCCTTTCTCCAGCTCCCTTTAAAAATTAAGAAAAAAGAGAAAGGAAAAAGAAAAAGAAGGAAAGGGAAGGGGGGAAAGAAAAAAGAGAGAGGCAGTTTACTGCAAGCAAAGACAATGCCTAAGAAACAAAGACAAAGCTGGGTCTCTTCCTGAACAAGATCTTCAGCTCTTGTTGGCAGCCACCTCAGCACTCTCTCAGCTAGCTCCTCCCATCATTTTGGGCAATCCACAAATCCGCAGGCTGAAATACACTGACGAAGGCTTTGGGCAGTAGAAGAACATTAATGCTAGTGCAAAGGTATTGAAGCACAACCTGTGAGTAGGCAGAACTAGAGTTTAGCACACCTAGTGCTCAGGAGAGATCAGTGCAGGGGAAAAGAAATTATTGGCAATGTGTTCATTCTCTACAAGACAGATTACTGCTACAACTTATTAACTTTGAAAACTAAAATAAGTCTGCCCTGAGGGTGCTAGCTGAGTAGAGCACAATGGTGCTGCTGAAACTGACCCACTGCTGCTTCAAGAATCATCAAATATAGCTAATTCTGCAGGTAGTGTTTCAGAAATACTTGGAAAGGTAACTGTCATCATGCCCAGGGAAGCAGAAACTCCAGGGATTGTACTCACACCCCAGGAATATGAAAACCAGAAGCTGGTTGTGGAAAGAGGAGAAAACAGAAGTTTAATTAACAACGTAATTCAGCTTGAAAAAAATCAGTTCAGCCCTTCATTAAAAGGTCATTTGAAATTTGTTGTGAAAGAAATGTGCCTTCAAGTATGCTAGGATATAGTGATGCTGGAAGCAGAGCAGCCACAAAAAAGGAATGGCTTTAAAAATGTGTAGATGTAATACTTAGAGACATGGTTTAGTGGTGAGCATGGGAGTTAATGGTTGGACTTGATAACCTCAAAGGTCTCTTCCAACCATATCAATTGCAGAATCACAGAATGTTAGGGGTTGGAAGGGACCTCTGAAGATCATCTAGTCCACCCCCCCCACACACCCCGGCAAGAGCAGGATAGCCTAGAGCAGGTTGCACAAGATGTGTTTGGAGGGGAGGGCAGAGACATTTCTCTATAAAACTGGTGAGACCATCTCAAGTACTGGGTCCAGTTATGAGTTCCATGAAAGAGATTTTGAAAGACTTTGTGATTCATCAACAGGCACTACCAGGAATTAAATGCGTTCCTCGCAGAGCACTTGAACATCATGCTTTATCCCTCTCCCTTACAGACTACAGCAGATCCCATTTGTGCTAGGCTGACAGTTCCATCAATAGCTGTCACAAACTGGATGTAGATGTTTTCTTAATGCATGTTTACTAATAGGGCTTGAGGATCTCCTTGGCCTATCGATTATGTCTAGCTGAACCAAATGTATTTTCTGGTAGATTAGAAGGTTAAAAATGCCATGGAATCACAATGGTGTCTTGCCATTGCTGTTGCCAAAGAGAATCTGTTCCTCTTATACTCTGGGAAATACTAGAATTCTTTCATCCTGTGTTAGGGAAATCACTAAAATTCTGCAATAAAAGCCCAAGTTAGCATTGGATGATACTGTAACTTTATTGAAGCAAGAGGGAGGATGATGACCTCAGATGTTCAGTGTACTTTGCCTTTCATGTAAGAGCATGACATAAGACTAAGTGTTGTGTTAAAAATTCACATATGACCAAGTCACAGAATGACTGATGTTGGAGGGGATGTGTGAAGGTCATTTTATTCTTTTACTTTTCAAATCACCTCCATTTTACTTCCTGGCTTAAGAGACTATGGATATGTATGGGGTTTGTATGTATTTACTCAACAGAGTGCTGAGTTTCACTTGACCTATGCTGTGTAGTCATTACAAATACTATCTCCCATCTTCTGCCTCATGAACATGATGAGTCATGACAGTACTCAACTAAATGGATGTCCTCATTACTATGAGGTGCTATGACTGAATTATGCTTGCAGGCAATAAGCAGGGGATAGTGCCTTTTCAGTATTTCCACATTCACTGAGACTTTTCAGAGCTTATTTCTCAGATGATGCCTTTCAAAGGCAATTTTCCTGTTATTTACAGAGAATTGTCTAGGGGGGAAATGCCAATCATAGCTTCATAAATAATTTACACTGGCTCTGCCATTCCATCCTTCCCCACTCCAATCCTAGTGCTATGTCTCTTCCTTGTGACAGCAGAACTATTGCTGTGATTGTCTGACAACCTCCACAAACACAGGGAAACAAGACAGAGCTGAACCTCAAACACAGGGAAACAAGACAGAGCTAAACCTCACCACAACTTCTGTCTTTTTGCCAGTCTACCACATGGTTACTCAAAAGCTTGTGATACCCAAAGCAGTAGATGGAAAAAGTCCTGGAAAGAAGAGAGAACAGACAGAATGGAAAGTTCTGCTTCCTCCTGGGAGTATTCTGAACTAGCCCAGATTGAATTTGTGTCAATGGCTGTGAATGTTACTTTTGTTCTTTGAATTTTCTATCAGAGGCATTTTAAGATTCACACTCAAGATTAATCTGGACAAGTAAGTGCAGCGTGAGGAAATATATCCAAGATCATCCACTTTTGGGCAACTAATTTAGATACCTAGTGTCCATTTTATCATCCAGGCTAGAATCCCTTGGATAAGGTGTCCTGCAGTGGGCTGCACCCTGGAGAAGCTTCCTTCTCTCTGTAAGCAGATACAGGAGGCAATAGGTTATTAAAAGAAGCCAACCCTGTGAACAGAGGATGCAATGTAGTTCCCAAGGCAACTCATCTCTTCTTTTCTGTTAAACCCTACAGCCAATGCAGGCAAAGAGCAAGCCTCGCATCTCCACAAATATATTCATTTTCTTTTGAAGAACAGTCTGTCATTGGCTAACAGTTTTGTCCAGGATAGAATTTGTTTTTTTAAAAGTGACAAATATTGATCACAGAGTCACAGAATATTCATGGTTGGAAAGAACCTTTCAGATCACGGAGTCCAACCAAAAAAAAACAAAACCAACAACCCAACCAATAAACCAAAAAACCCCAAAAACCAAACCTGCCCTCCATGCCTGCCACTAGAGCATGTCCTGGAGCACCACATCTACACCTTTCTTAAATACCTCCAGGCACAGTGACTCAATCACCTCCCTGGGAAGGCTGTTGCAGTGCCTCACCACTCTTTCTGTAAAGAATTTCTTCCTAATATATTTCCAGCAATGGCAGACAACGTACTTTGAGCAGTATCCTCTATTTAATCCATTTTGTTTCACTTCTGGAGACTTGACTAATGTTAGTGGTATATACCAGAAGGCAAGAGGAATTTCAAAAGCCATGTCAGAATGCAGAATCAGATCTACTCATTCAGGTATTTTAGTCTAGTCTTTTTTTAATGTAAGCCAGATAAATTCTACTACACAATCCCACACATGTAGAACAGTCCTAATCTTAATAAGTTTTATTACTCAAATACAGTACAGCCTTATTCATTCTGTCACCTTAAAGTAGCAAACATTATGATTGCTTTCATGAATAGGTGAGTCTACTCATATGCAAAACCTCCACTTCATTTCTTGAGCTACTTTTATTCCACGCAAAGTGTGTATGTGTTTAACTCACACGGAGGAGGAAGTGCTCTTCATTTCTGACTGCAAAACCACATTCTACCTGCATTAACCAAACCTCACTTTCCTTTTTACAGAAATGGGACACAAATAGGAACAGAAGAACCAAAATCCATGGATCTTTTTAAAGCTACCTTAATTGTTCCCACTGAATGCTTGCTTGTAGGAACTAATAAACATAGAGGACATACGTAGAGTAACTGAGCTGGTAGCAAGAACAGTTTGAAGCATTGACCTCATGAAACATGAAAAACTAGGATGAAAAACAAATTGAAGACAACACACAGAGCCTCTTTCAGAGTCATTTGGGTTTTGTAATGTTCGTGTATTAGTCTCTCCAGTCTTTTGGGGGACAGATGGACTTCAGTGTGAACTTGCAAGAACGTTTAAGTGGGTTTTTGGTCACTCATCTATTGTTTGCAAGGATCCTGAATTTACTTAATGCCCTCTTGCTAGGTTTTGGTCTAAGACAGTGAAGAAGACTGATCCACAGGGAAGTCAACTAGTTATCACTTATAGTAGTAGTTATCACTACTAGTTATCACTGGTACTACAAGAACAGCCACAAAGTAAGAGCACAGAGAGACCACTGTCCCTTTAATAAAGGTTTTGGATGGTGGAATCAGGCTTGAGACACCAGGAACCATCTAAAGCCACTAATTGTCTTCATTTGGTAATAGGAAAATATTAATAAGAAATAAAGGGAGTGATATATGATGGAAGAGCAACATCACTGCTTACTGCTTAGGGCAAATTTGTGCTGTTAAATTTCCTGTCTGTACTTGACAATAACCTTTCATGTACTCAGCAATTTCATGGGGATATTAAAGCTAGAATTAACCAGATCACACAGCAGATTGAACAGTTAAGACACCGCAGATCCTGAAAATAAATGAGAGTGTTTCCATCAGCCTCTGTGGCCTTAGAGTCCAGAATAATTTCCAGAATAACCTTTACAACTGCATTCATTGGCATTTAACTACCCTGTGGAAGGAAATGCTAATGCCAGGTCTTGTCTCAGCTTTGGCTGTTACCTGCTGAAGTCCGGTACCGCGTATGGTGTCCTGGCCCCAGGAGGAGGAGGTTGCTTGTCCACAGATGTCTCAGAAGCCTGTTGGCAGGGCTCTGCTCTTGCTGGACTTCCAGGCTAGCCAGGTGGTTCCATAATGGATCTGATCTGGGTAATGGCCTTGAACATCAACAGGTCACACTTAAACAAAGGTAGAACAGGACTTCTCATGATCTAAAATAAACCCACACATCTCTTACACCAAGAGATGCAGCTCTAACCCTGCCATAGGTTTTTTTTTCCACTAGTCTTTAGTAGAGACACAATTTCCCATTACTACTCTTTGGATCCTCAGGACAGTAATTGATTGGACAAGTCTAAAAGTTGCTTTTATCAATGTCACTGAAGTGGGACAGCAACCCTGAGGGCCTGGCTGCTGGGGACTCTGTGAGCTGGAGTCATTTCAGCACGGAGAAAGAGCCAATCCATTGCCACAGGGAGACAATCTTAAGTGCTGCTCTTGCTTTCTAACTGCTACAACCTGGCTGCAAGCCTAGCTGCAAAGGCTTCAGGATTTGGCAGGAAGGCTGTTTTGCTGCAGCTTCCCTGGCATTGCTTTCTCAGTGGCTTTACCTATCAGTGAGAACTGAACTAGAAGTCAGTGATAACTAGAAGTCAGCCTCTCTCCAAGACAGCAATTCAGAAAAAAAATGAGCCTGAAACTAAAAAGTACCTACCCTGCAATTTGTACAACCCCTTTGGTTTTTCACATGCCCTCCTTGGCTGGTTTGTTTTGCAGCTCACTGTAGCAATTGCATGAGAACAGTAGTCTGTAGGGATTTTTTTCGGCCCAGTCTCTCACACTTGAGAGGTTTGGATGGCTCAGATAAACATGTGAATTTCTGAGGCCAAAACCTCCTACACTCACACACTAAAAAAATTACTGAGTGAAACACAATATTGCACTGACAGGAGAGATTCTCTTTAAATGACACTGAGATTGGTGGGAATGCCAGAGATAAGTGGGGAAGCAAGTGAGCTCCTTGAGCTGTGGAGGGCTGCAGGAAGAGGTTATAGCTAAGTAAACAGGTCATTAATGTTTAATAAATCTATCTCATTCACTTTATTACTGTTAATTTCTCCAAATGAAACTAATCATGATTCTGTATTCATGGGTCATCTTTGCCTAGCAAAATACCTCCTTTTTTTCCCTTCCTCACTCTATTTAAGAAGCAAATGACTGACACAATCTGTGTAGAGTAAAATAGAGCATTCAGTAAAAACTCCTTTTCCCCTCTTCCTGTTAAGAATAGAAAAATCCATTAAACTTGTTTTGATGTGAACACAAATTGTGTGACAGCTATAAAGATTTCAGTGTTCTTTGATATTTCCTTGGGAAAATGACAGCTGAATGGAGATGTAAAATTTCTAACCCTCTTACTGCTCAAAAAGGGAATTTCAGCACAGCAGAGCAGCAGCTCAGCAGCAACAGACTTTATTCTGGCACTATCTAGGTCAGTGGATTATTTGACAATAGGTGTCTGTAGGGCATGTGCAATCTCTCCCTGTTTTGGTGGTTTTAAGCAGAAAAACTAAGTGTGTATGTGCACAAGGGTAGAGGTGGTTCCACAGCCATATGTGTTTAACAACCACAGAATCATGGTAGCTGCGAGGCTGAAGGGCACCATGGGAGGTATCCAATCCAACCTCCAGCTCCAAGCAGTGCCAACACTGACCTGAGATCAGGCTGCTCAGGGCTTTATCCACTTGAGTCTTGAAAACCTCTAAGGCTGGAGACTGCACAACCTCTCCAGGTAGCCTGTTCAACTGCTTGACTGCCCTCACAAGGAATGAATCTCATCAAACTGAACCCTTCTCGTTTCAAGTTCTCTCTGTTGTTTCCCATCTCCTACCAGCAGCAGGAGATACTCCACAACCACCCAGTCCCCAGCCTGTACTGCTGCAGGGCTGGTCCTCTCCAAGGTGCCAGTTGTCCTTGCTGCCTTCCCTGCAGCTCCTGTTGCCCCATTTCTCCAGCTTGTCTTGCAACTGAACGTGCTGACAGTCCACCTCCATTAGGAATACGCTACCGACTTCATGAGAGGGTACTCTACCTTCTCCAGGGAGTTGACAAAGACATTAAACTACTACAGGCCCTTGTGCTCCTCTGCTTTTCACCAGTATCCAGGCGGAAAACAAACCCTTTACCATTTTTCACCTGTCTAGTATTTGATTCATGTCAGCCATAGTTCACTCAGCCTTAAGGATGCTGTGAGAGATCATCTGGAAAGTCTTGTTGATGACACCTACTGCTCGCTCCTCATGCACAAACCTAGTCCTTCCATTGTAGAAGGCAATAAGACTGCTTCTGCCTCCTTCATCTCTGGTAAATGCATCCTGGTTATTTCCAGTTACCTTTTCATTCCTTCATCTGCCCCAAAATGTGTGTCAAGAGGACTCACCCCATGAATTTCTGGACCCTCAAGTGATCCAAAGCAGCCTGTAGGTCTCTGAGTCATCCTTCTTGGCTTTTTTGAGAGAGTGCCACATTTGTTTTTCTTCAACCCTTGTAGGCCTTCACTTACGAGATGACCTTTAAAAGATGACAAAGTGTCACAGTGACGTTGGTCAGCTTTTTCAGAGTCACAGAATGTTTGAAGAGACCTCTCAAGATCATCTAGTCCAACCCCCCTGCAAGAGCAGGATAACCTGGAGTAGGTTGCCCAAGATGGCATCCAGGTGGGTTTGGAATCTCTCCAGAGACAGAGACTCCACAACCTCTCTGGGAAGCCTGGGCCAGTGCTCTGGTACCCTTAAGGTAAAAAAAGTTCCTCCTTACATTTAGGCAGAATATCCTATGTCAAGTTTTTGCCCATTACTTCTTATCCTGTCACTGGGCACCACTGATAAAAGACTGGTCCCATCTTCCTAACACCCACCCTTTAAGTATTGATAAGCATTAATAAGATCCCCCCTCAGTCTTCTCCAGGCTAACCAGCCCCAGCTCTCTCAGCCTTTCCCCATAACAGAGGTGTTGAAATCTCATCATTTTTGTAGCCCTTCTCTGTATCCTCTCCAGAAGTTCCCTGTCCTTCTTGAACAGGGGAACCCAGATCTGCACCCAGTACTCCAGTGTGGCCTGGAGAATCTCTCACACTGTCCCTGTGTGAGAGATTTTGACAATAAAATGATAGACGGAGAAGTTCTCTGTATAAAAGAGAAGATGATGCCATGTGCAAGGCAAGACCAGGGTAAGTGTTGAGATTAAATTTGTTTGGCAGCTCAAAGTCAAGTTTCAAGGTATGTCAGGAGCTGAGAAGTACCTTCAGATCTCAGTGAGATTTCATCAATCCAGGTCTCATTTTCTGTGCCAGCTGACAGCAGAGCTTGTATTCCAAGGGTTGAGAGTAGTTGGTCTGTCTGCTAGGTTTTGTGCCCCTGTAAGAAAAACGAAGTTTCTAATATTGAATGAGAAGATTTTGCTGCTTCTTGCAATCGAGAACACACTGCAGACAACTGCCATTATTGGTGTGTGAAAGGGAAATGTGGGCTGCAGAGAATCTGGAGTGCTACTGTGCCTTGGCTCATCCCTCCTCTGCCACCATCTGCATGCAGAAAGCAGAGCAAATAGGAAGCAGGGATTTGGGAATTGGATGGCTTGCTGTTAAAGGAACTACTGGAGAGAGCTGCATACATACTGTCTAGCTAAACTGAGGAGAACAAAACAACTTTCCCTGGAAGAGAGCTGTGAAGATAACCAAAAGCATGCCAGTCAGTTGTTTGAAAAGGACATCCAGGCTCAAATAAAGACTATTTCCTTTTGAAGTATCTGGAGCATAGATGAGACTGATTTAAGCTAAGCCCTCTCTTTCTGTGGAACAATGGGATTCTTAAGATCTAAGCAGTAACCATAAGCACACATTTTATTTATCAGCTTAAGTGCTTAGTTTGTTTTTCCTTTTCTTACTATACTTTTTGTATTTAGCCTATTAGTACAGAAAAAGAGCAGATACTAAAACAAAAAAACCCACTTATTTTCTTCTGCTTAACCTGTAACTTCCTGTTCTTTTGCTCTCATTTCTTATTATTCCATTACTCTGATTAGAAGAAAATTGCTGTTGTTATTGAAATGAAAGGCTCTCAGAATAAAGGAGATCACTCTTACATGCTGGTTTTAGAAATTAGTGTGATGATCTATCCTAAGGTACCACTGCTGCCATGTTTTAGGAATGTCATCATTACACTGTTTATTTACAATACTCCTCAGTGTACCTAGGGATTATTAATAACTGCAAAGCTACCTTCAGCCACAGGAGATTGC
The DNA here is from genome assembly GCA_013396975.1 of Bucco capensis. Lineage (NCBI taxonomy): Eukaryota > Metazoa > Chordata > Aves > Piciformes > Bucconidae > Bucco > Bucco capensis. The sequence goes on from VWZO01007198.1 coordinate 915,952, forward strand.
TTCTAGGATGGGAAAAAAGGCGATGTGAAAGCAGATATTTCATCCAGAAACTCTTGTCAGAGAGAGGCCAAAGAGTGAATCCCCATGGTGCACCAGAAGAGCAAAAGTGCAAGCTACTTGAGCAGTAACAACAACAGAAAACCCTCTGATATATACAGGATTTGATGGAAGGCTTCCGCTGATTTATATAGACATTGAGCTTGTCAGTTTTTCTCGCACATCTGAGTTTATTTGTCTCTACTAACAAGCCATTAACTATAAATTCTGTTTTCCTACCCCACATTTGCAGTTGGCATTGGAGGCACCCTACCTGCTCTTACTATTTCTTGGGCAAAATCCTAAATGCTATTCCCAGTTCCCTTCTCCCATGAGAACTATACATCCTCCAGTTCTTGATATAGTCTCTTCTAAAGGTTTGCTTGAAATAACAAGAAAGGGAAAAAAGCAGCCAGGAATGGCAGGATTTCTGCTCTAAGGCAAGCTTTTTTAGTGCCAGTGTTACAGTTAAGCTCTAAACACTGACAGATCTGCCAGATATGCAGTAATTGCCACCAGCATGAGTTTTACAGCATGGATGGTCAGCAGAGACAGATATTCTCATGGCTTTAAGGGTGATCCTACTTACCAGTTCCAATCCAGCCTGACAGTGAAATTGTTCTTCTTACTTACACACCAATTCCAAGCCCAAAGAACCTAAAGAAGTACCAACACTAAATTAGGTAACATTTGAAAAGTCTACTGTTCCTAAGTGTCAGGGGATCCAGAAATTGCAGCAGGTTCCCAGCTCCAGAACCAGGCTGGTATTTCAGTGGATTAAGCCCCATTTATTCATTTTAAATGGAGAATTTATGGAATTAAGGGAGTGATTTTAAAAAGAGAGAAACCCATTGCACCTCCATCAATTGTACATTAACTACCCAGTAAGGAATTATCTGTTCCCTGTATCCCAATGTGAAACCTGTGGACAAGCCTTTCCTCATATGAAGATGGGAGTGATCGGATCTGCAACAATAACGAACTGCATACACCAATTAAGAGCCCAAGCCATCTGGCCCTTCAGCAAGACTGACTGTGTCTCCACATGGTGTGATCAGTTAAAAAGCTGTTTCTAGGTGCACACTGAGGCCAAACAGATTTTCTTCAAAAATATCTGCTGTCTTAGCCATGCATTAGCTCCTAAACCTGAGAGTTTTTGTCTTGTTTTGACTGCTGTTCTGCATCCTCTGCATTCTCAGCTGACACTACCTAATGCTCACCCAGATAATGAGGTGGAACTCAAGGCTTTTTTTTTTTCCACAGTGCAAACTGTCTCTACTTTTTTATAGTCCTGGAGTTTTTCTGTTTCATAAAGAGAATTTCCTGGAACTAGCACTCTGATTAAATTACAACCTCCCTGGATAGTTATTCACAGCTCCAGCTTCCTTCAGCAGTTGAAATTTTGGATATAAACCAAAGTTATACCCACACCTCACTACTGCAAGTAATCTCCAACCCCAAGCTAGACATCTCTGCGTATGCTCTGAGGAACTTGCCTGAAACAACCAGTAAGAGATGATAACGTGGAAGTGGGATCTGAGTAGCCAAGGGAGACCTGGAGTGGGATGCCTCCTTTCCTTCAATATTGACAGCCAGGAGGTTTCTCCTTGAGTTACAGATTTAAGCCACAAAACTCAAGGTAAAGCTAGCAGCCATTAATCCTGTAGCTAGAGAAATCATCTTGCTGTGTCCAGAGAAAGGAAAAATGGTAGCATCACCTGCTGATAGAGCAGCCTTCACCAGGCTCTCCTACTGAAAGCTCTCTGGTTCTCTGTAGCAACTCAGTTATTCAAAGAGAGGAAGAGAGAGATGAATCGAAGTCATGATTTTGATGACGACTCAATTGTTTCTGAGAAGAATGGTTTCACTGGTTTTGAGCTATTTATTAGCTAGCCTGATGATTTCTGGCACTCTCTCTAGGTTCAAACCCCTGAGCCAAAAGGAATTTTGAACCATATCTTGAGATTTATGTTTTCAGCAAGTGCTGTAATGCCTGAAGTGTGAGCGATGAGATGAGAATCTTTGCTGCATGCACGTGGGAGAGGCTGAGGGCACTGGAGCACCAATAGTTTTTACAATTCTTTGCCCAGGAGCAGTGAGTATTCAAAGAATAGCCTAGCTTCTATACCCACAGCCAAAAAGTGGCTGTCACAGCAGACTTAGGTCACTGAATTCAGAAGCCACTAAATTTACAATCCTAGCCTGGAGCAGGCAGCTAAGGCTGCAAAACCCAACTTACTCCTCCCTTTTCCATCACCAATGGAATACTGATCCCTCCAGAGAGCTCATCCCAAAGTTCCCATTCCCTGAAGCTTGCAGTGGGGCATTTTGTGCTTCTTTGCTATGCAAAATTAAGAGCCTGCAGGTCAGGAGATAAGGGCAGCTGCTTACCCTGGCAGGGTGTGCACACCAGCTCATACCCTGTGGATCTCCACTGATCCTTCTGCCTCAACTTCAGAGGCAGGCAGCTTCACGTGTTTGGAGGATGAGAACGTGTCTGCCTCGAGCCATTAAAAAGTTTATGCCTCAGGAAATAGATCTAACTGCTTCCAGAGCATTGCCTGAACAGGAGTTTGAAGGCTTAAATTTGGAATATTGGTATTTAAAGGGGAAGTAATTTATTACTATCTTTTAGTTCATTTATTTCAAAGAGATTTTGGAAATCATACTAAAGGTCTGATTTAAAGACTCAGGTTGCTGCTGTTTTCCCTATTTCAAGTGAGCCTTTAAATAATTTTTAATGTATTTCCCAAACCCTTCTACTCTAAGTCCTCTTGGGCATATTTCTTTCTCTCTGGAAAGAAATGCTCAAGCATTTGGAAATGGATTGAAATAATTGTTAAGCATCATTCCATTGGTTTCTCAAAAAGCATTTGGATGCCACCAAACATTTGGGCCACACTTCAAATTCTGGGTTACATATCACTATTCTTCTGATGTTCTATAGGCAAGTAAATACATCTTTGAGTTTCTTTGCTGTCGTGTGTCTTTGCCCAGCAGAAGCTTTTAGATAGGTAGGTAGAGAGGTAGGTAGGTAGGATAGAGATAGAGAGATAGTGTTTTGCTCCCCAAAAGCAGGTAGCTTATTTACAATGAACAATCTGAATTACTCAGAGGGGCCTTTAAACTGTTGACAGAGCTACTGCCAAAATAGGCAACCTTCACTGAGAAAAGGTAATTGAGGCAGGAAGAAGCAAACCTATTCAGGCTCCTGCTTCTATAACTGAAGCTTTCTGCTGAGGCTCAATGATTTCATCACAAAGAAGCCATCAAGGGACAGGCCCATCTTGTGCTTTGTGTGCTCAGGAACCAGGTGCAGCACAGGTTTGTCATTTGAAAGTGTTGATATTCTGCAGTTTCTGCAGCATAGCTGAAATCTGCTGCAAAATAGACCTCCCTGTCCAACTCCTTTTTCTTCCTGCTAACCAGTAAGATGCTATTCTGCTCAGCTAAAGCTCTCTGAAAGAGCTGACTGTCTGAAGACTTGTCACACAGAACAAATTACTAGGTTAGCGCTCCAGTTTGGCTGGCTGTACATAGCCATGGCTTTTGTATTCACTTTCTGTTCCCTTATTAAACATGGGTGAAGAATCATGTCAAGTCATTGAAATTGGCTTTTTCTAGGAAAAATGGGATGATTAGCCTCTGGCATTTTAGTGATAAACAATCAAGTAGTCATCAAGAGTGATTAATAGTGATAAATAACCAAACATTCTCAGTTTCTCATTTTCTGTACCTGTCAAGGGTAGAGCTGGGCACTGAAGGAGTGACAGAAGTTCTCTATAAAGCCCTCCGTCTTCCCAAACAGATGAGGAAGGGAATAAGGGATAGAGACTTAGGCATTGAAAAAGAAAACTAAAAGAGCTTTAAGGAAAATAACAACAATGAAATGAAATATATACAAAACCAATACTGAACCCAGGAGCAAGTCCAAGCAAAAGCCTTTCTGCACACCAATCCCTGGTATTAACTCTAGCCGTCAAGTGTTATCCCTGTGAGAATGTGCTGTTAACTTCAGGAAGTGCATCACTAAGAGGAGACTGAGCTGAAAAATGCAACCACTGACCAGAATTAGTTCTGTTCTAGCTCGAACCAGGACATGGGTATTGACAAAGCTGGCATATGTCTCCAGCTGCCATAAAATTAATATTGACTCTTGAAGTCAAATAGTTCATTTCTGGCAAGCAATCAATTAGGATTTCCACCAGAATAACATATAACACATATTTATGGAGTTATTGCCAAGAATATTTTCCCCATGTTTATAGTATACATCTTCCTAATTAAGGAGTACACAGAGATGTTCAGTTATTAATTGCTTTTTTCTAGGCTATAAATTACTAAACAGGGAGAATGAAAGAGTCACAGCAGCAGGTGAAATAGGTGTGCAGGGGAAAGGTAGCACCAGAGAGACAGCCCTGTAGGAAAGCTAAGGTGCAGTGGTTGTTAGCCAGCACTGGGCTCTCAGCATCCTTCAGGAGTCATCTCTGATTCTGTGCTCCTCAGCAGCATGAGATGAGATGGATGGAGTTAGAAGTGAGGAAACTAGAGCAAAGTTGTGTACCAAGGGCAGCCACAGACCACTTTGATGGGTTTCACAGCACATTTTGCTGCACTCACCTTCTGTTTCCTACCTCTAAACCAGACAAAATTGCTACTTTTATCTTAAATGATGCCTTTAAGGGAAAAACAGAAAACATCAACCTTTCCTACTAAGCTTTGCTATTAGTTACTCAGTTTGACTTCTACAAAGCTCCAAGTAGAGACTCAATTGTAGAAAAGGTAAGAATACTTGCTTTCACCTTGTGAATATTTTTTTTACTGGTGTTTGAGATTCTCTGAATGAAACTAGCTGGTGAAAGAAGCACAAGGGAGTGAGCTTCATTTTAATATTACAATCACCAGGACAGCATAGAGAGATCGCTAAGGATGCTTGCACCTTGCACTAGCTGCAGGGTTTAGAGAAACAATATCCAAAAGAAGATTCTGGCTCCTGAGCACTTTGCTGCTTTACTTTGGGACTTCCAGGCTTAAGGGTTTAGAATTTCTAGGAATGTAATCAGAATAGTCTGCCTTATTCTACAATCAATCAGTACCAGGTTCTTTATCCCTGTCCTTAAGGTGATCTCACTCTGTACTGCTCTGACATGCTACCGAACTAAACACATTTCTTTCACTTACAGACATCTCTTGATTATTTCCTTTCTTTTTCTATTTCACTCACAAATGCAGACATATATGCTCAGTATCTGCCCTCTGTTAAGAACACTATTACAACACACTAAGAAGCGTTTAAAATTAATCAGGAGGTAAACATTCATTTTGAATGATTTAATAAGAATCATTTACAGTAAGTGCAAATCTATCTTCTACTGTAAGGACTATATTAAGTAAGCTGAAGGGAGCAGAGGGCCCAATATGCCATCCTGACCCACTTCACAGGGAGGTTTGCTGTCTCCCTGGGGCATAGGTTAGGGATGTGACAGACAAACTTCCCACCCTAGAAGAAACTCTAAATCAATCAAAAGAGATTTTAGAGCCTTGGGGTGGCAGCTTAAGGAATCAGGAGCACAAGTTATTTTCTCTTCTATCCCTTCAGTGGCAGTCACCAATGAGGAGATGAACAGAAAGAGCTATCAAGTGAACTCATGGCTCCGGGACTGGTGCTACAGGCAGGATTTTGGGTTTTTCAATCATAGGCTGATATACGAGATGCCTGGCCTACAGGTGGCAGGTGGGATGTACCTGTCCCAGAGGGGGAAAAGGATTTTAGGGCAGGAGTTAGCAGGGCTCACTGACAGGGAAGGTTACTCAACAAAATCCCTTGGGAATCAGTTTTAAAGGGCATAGTAGTCCCAGAAGGCTGGACGTTTCTTAGGGAGGAAATCTTGAAGGCACAGGAGCAGGCCATCCCTACGTGCCTTAAGACAAGCCGGCAGCACAGAAGACCCGCCTGGCTGAATAGGGACATATTGCTGAAGATCAGGGGAAAAAAAGAGAGTTTATGGGCTCTGGAAAAGAGTGCAGGCCACTCATAGTGAGTATAAGGATTTTCTTAGGTTATGTAGGGAGATTATTAGAAGGTCCAAGGCCCAGTTAGAAATTAATCTGGCTTCGAAAGTTAAAGATTGTAAGAAAAGCTTTTATAAATACATTAATAACAAAAGAAAGAACAAAGAGAGCCTACATCCCCTGCTAGACCCAGAAGGAAATATAGCAACAAAAGATGAGGATAAGGCTGA
>VWZO01007198.1:922281-976282 GCA_013396975.1 Bucco capensis
CAAGAAGGCCAATGGCATCCTGGCCTGTATCAGGAACAGTGTTGTCAGCAGGAGCAGGGAGGTGATCATGCCCCTCTACTCAGCTTTGGGTAGGCCTGACCTTGAGTACTGCGCCCAGTTTTGTGCCCCTCACTACAAGAGGGACATTGAGGTGCTGGAGAAGGTACAGAGGCTACCAAGCTGGTAAAGGACTTAGAACATAAGCCTTATGAGGAAGGACTGAAGGATCTGGGCCTGTTTAGCCTGGAAAAGAGGAGATTGAGGGGACACCTCCTGGCTCTCTCTAACTACCTGAAGGGAGGTTGTAGAGAGGCAGGGACTGCTCTGTTCTCCCTAGTGGAGAGTGATAGGACAAGGGGAAATGGATGGAAATTGCACCAGGGGAGGTTCAGGTTAGATATTAGGAAGAATTTCTTTACTGGAAGGGTTGTCAGCCATTGGAACAGGCTGCCCAGGGAGGTGGTTGAGTCACCACCCCTGGAGGTGTTTAAGAGACGGGTGGATGTTGCATTGGGGGGCATCATTTAGCAGGTTGATGGGGCTAGGACAAAGGCTGGACTCGATCTTCAAGGTCTCTTCCAGCTGTAACTGTTCTATGATTCTATATCTTCTACTGTAAGTAGTTCTATAACTATAGACCTTCTAGTACTTTCTAGAAAATTGTAGAATCATAACGTGCCTTAATGACAGAGGCTTAATCACAAACTCTATCAGGCTACCAACGTGTGTACAAATAAAATGGGGAGCTGAAGGACAAATGAAGCCTCTACTTGTCCATGGGCAATCAAGTAAAATATTCAGACATTATATCGATAGTTATAGACAAAAAGTGTGGTCAGGTACCCCACTCAGCACAACACCATCCTCTGAAGTCTCCAATCTACTCTGACTGCTTTAATCTGAAAAATAACTGATTGCCTTTCTCAGTTTATGCTGACAGCCTCTCCCCTCAGCTGACATTTCTTTCTTTGGAGATCATGGTTTTACATCTTAAAAGAACTGGAGACGGTGGAATAGGAAGCCTGTTCTCTCCCATGTCTTACCCTACTTGAGGAGGTCACAGCAAGCAGTTGAGCTTCCATGTGTAGGAATCTCCTGTACTCTGCTGACTAACTTTTTTTTTTCCTCTCAAAAAAGATACATTCCCCTGCAAAGAGAACATTTAGAGCCATGGTAAGTACTGAAAACAATTTTTGGAAGGGAAATTAATGTATTCTATTTGTACTTTACTCACATGTGCCCACATGGGTAACTGAGGCCTCCTGTAATCATTTTTCTAATGTGCTCATCAACAATGAGACAGTAATATTGAAACCTAAGTGTTTCATGTCTTTTAACTTATTAACTCTTGTTTGGAGTTAAGTTATATTTAGAGAGGAAACAAAATGGTATATGGAAACATCTGGAGATAGGAATTATCTTTTTGGCTCTTAAGTTTCTTTGGTTTCCTTGGTGGTTATTTTTGTGTGCTGTTTTTCCCCCTAAAGTTTGTTGCACACAACAATACAAAAGCCTAGCATTTTAGTAACAGGTGAGTTAATCTGCAATATTAGAGGCTGTCTGTTAAATATGAAGTCAACTCATGAATTTCCTTGAATGTCTTTCCTCTCAGTAAACATTTCAGTCTCCAGTAAATGAGGATGAGCTAATGAAAAACACTGTGCACATAAACAGACACACATGGTGTGTTTTTATACAGCAGGAGTGGGAAGTAATAAATTATACTATTATTATAACTATTATTTATATTGTTATATTATTGCAATATATTACTATTACAGCAGGATGAGAATTGTGCTTAATTTCTGTTTGGAGAATGTGGAGTAATACCTCGTATACATGGCATTGGTTTGAAAATTATCACCTCTGAAGTATAAAAATAAGCCCTGTCAGAAAGCAAATAAATGACATCTTGCATGGAGACTGTGTGGAGGATGGGGATATTTTTAGGCTGGCAGTCACACAGGATAAACTGTTGTTGTGGCAAATGAGAGCCAGCAGTTCGAAGGGTCTTGCTGCTTGCTCTGATATTGTGTGCTAAGCATCCTTACAGTCAGTTGGCTGTGGATTATGTTGCTCACCATGGGGAATGATTATCTAGAGCTATAAAACCTGCAGTCCATCATAAAGCTCTAAAGAGCTTTCTGCAACAGACACCTGAGGAACTGCCTGTTATTAAATGAAAATTTTAGCCTTACTGATCTTCAAAAAAAACCCAAACCAAACCCTAAAGCTTTTCAAAGTGATGCCTAGGAAATGTATAGCACAACCTCACTCTGTACCTTACTCCTTCCATCTATTTGTAGCTGCTGTTCTTTTACAAGCTGTGTTTTTGGTGAAGTCTGCATGCACATCCTGAAGCTCCCAACTGGAGAAGTTCAATAAAGTAAAAGCAATCTGCTTTTTTTCCATTCTCTTGCTTAAAATTCATTACAGTAATTCTTACTGTATTATATTTGTATGATAAAATTATACAGTTCCACTTTTTTTATCAGGCCAAGAGATTAAAAAGAAGATATGCTGGATGTTCACAAACCTTACAAGCACACAATGACTTCTGCGCAAGGCAAGAGGGCTGTGATGATGTCTGCTGTCTGTGTAGGAGAGAATGTTCCAGTCAAAAAGTATGGTCTGGGCTGGGAAGATGTGATCAGTTTTGTCAAGTCTGGGGAAAGAAACTCAGTAGGGTTTTCAGATAAAGTCTGAGATCTAACCAAAGCTTTCTCTAAGAAGAAAAGCCTTCAGGGAGCAATGGACAGGTAGAGCAGTCAGTCAAGGCCAAAGAGAACATTAGAAAACCAAAGAGGTTATATTTAGCCACCTGCCATGCAAGCCTGAATCTATATAATGTCTGGAGCTATGCGGAAAAGGTTATAACAGACTCTCTAGTAAATTAAACTGCTTTAGAGGGGAAAGAGAGGCAGAACAAGCCTTGTCAGCCTTCAGAATACCTTGCATGACTGACCTCAGATGCTGGAAGATGCAGAAGAAAATCAGACTTTCCAATGAATTTGCAACTGCAACATTCATCTAAAAGGCTTAGCTGAGCTGTGTGCCAGTGAGGGACTCCTCAGTGTTACTGTCTGATCACAGCAGCAGTTTGCCCCACCTTGTTGATCCAGAGTGATTCAGAGAGATATGGCTTTTTTTTTCTTTAAATCAATTTGATCAGTTTCAGATTTTAAATACAGTTTTAGAGATTTTATTTTTTTTTTTTGCTTTTTGGTTTCGGTTTCAAAATTTAAACCCAGTGATGCCATGGTACCTCTACCTCTACTTTTACCTCTCCAGTTCTCTCTCCCATCCTACTGAGGGGTTGGGAGCGAGCAGCTGTGTGGTGCTTAGTTGCTGGCTGGGGTTAAACCATGACAAGGGTGAAACCCAGTGCCCTCCAGACACCAACATGCTTCAGTGAATGACACCAGAATGCATACGTCTTAAACAACTCTTCCCTGTCCACATCTAAGACATGTGTTGCACTGAGAAAGGTGGTTAGACATGGAGAAATACCAGGGCTCTCTATTACCTACTTCCCCAGGTCACTGAATAATATAATTGTGATATTATGCTATAATTATATTATTATAATAATAATTTCCTAGTCATGTTTGGGAAATATTTTGCACTTATCTGAGCACTAGGTGACTGAATTGTCATCCTCCTGTGCCTTGTTTACGCACTAAAGCACCAGAATGTTGAGACAGTGAAGGAAGGCACTGGGAAAGGTTCAGCCTAAAGCTGCCAGGGTTTCAGTGTGGGACTCTCTTGGCTGGAACTCGTACTAAGAAGTTTTTAGGGAATCCAACAAGAAATATTTTATTGAAGTGGACAGTTTGACATTTGGGATTTTAAGCAAGAGTTTTTGCATGGTTTCTTTTGACCTTCACAAAAATACTCCCTGCCCCTGCAGGTGCGCTCTGCAGAAAAAGCCTCTTTTCCTGCCAGAGTTGCCCCAAAAGTTTCTGCTATTGCAGTGAAACCAGAAGAGAGGTCAGAGAGGAACTAGTGGTAGATATTAGCTCAATCTCTTTAAGTAACTGTGACATTCTGGCAGCCCAGATGCAGAAGTTGTATGCCTGCCCTCTGCTATGGCTTACTGATAGGAGAAATACCTGGGTCTAAAGATAAATACTAATCCTGAAAGGTGAGAAAATAGCATTTCCCAAGGTGATGCAGGTAACTCCACGTGACTATCCTTTAAAGCAAAGCCTGCTAGCTCCCAAACAGTTAATTTACGGATCAGGGAAGAGGAACAGTGATCCTAGTATTATATGCATATAATATTAAGCTGATAGAAAGTTGGTGTCACATTAGACTGAAGCCTTTCAAGACTGTAATGGTGAAGTGTGTATTGGCTTGTATGTCATTATTGTAAAACAAACATAATTGTTTAAGCTGTTACTAGGAGTCGAAGGAGAAACACAAATCAGAGATTTATAGATACAGCTAACTTTTTCAGAGGAGTGACAGCTCTTAATTGCAAATCTTTTCAGCTAGTCAGTCTGTGAAGCACCTTTTAAGTCAACAGAACTACACTGATTTACAGCGATACAGTCATGTATCTTTGATCTTCCCCATCTCCTTACAGAGGTATTTTCCTCCTTCCTCTGCATTTATCTTGACAAATGTGTGTCTGCATCCTTAAGGCAACATTTTCTTACTTGCCTTCCTTCACACTCTACTCTTGTAGCTTATGACCACAGTGGTTCTCTGACAAAGTTCATTAAGTGACATTTCCGTTGTACTAGAGTAGAAGTTCTCATCCAGAGGCTTTTTCCTTAAAGATATTGTGACACAGCTTCAGAGTTTAATTAAATGACTCTTTATCCCCAATTGCCTTGGGAGTGATTATTGGTAACAAAGCACTTGGTAAATCACCATCAATCAATACTTTTGCTGTGAGCTGCAGCAGTGGCTCACCAATAGAAGAAGGCCAAAGGATCTTTTACATGAGTAAGCCACTTGTTTCCCAAAAAGCTTTGATCTCTGATCTGTGCTTAGGCAGGAGGACATGCACTGCTCTGCCTGGAGAAAGCCACTTTCCTTCTCCTCCACCCACCTCTCCCTGCAGCACAGTTAGCCATTTTGGCTGTTACAAGCACAGCTCCCCTGAGAAGTGTTGATGTTACACCTAGCCAGCAAGTCTGACATGCTGTAAAATCTCTGTAGCACTTCAAACCATGTTTCTGTCTGGTTTACTGCTTTTGGAACCAACACAGGTGTGATTTCTACTTGTGAGCAAAGTGCAAACTTGAGACAGAGGCAGAATAGCCATTCTGTGAATTTTCACTGTTCACTGCTAGCCAAAATGTTGAGAATCCTTATTGCATGTCAAAGTAGTCTTTCAGCCCCCTGTGGAGTGAAAGATTGCTGAGTATAAAGAACTAAAAATGTTCTTTTCAAAGTAGGTTCAAATGCATCTGGGCTAGCACAGTCAGGTAGGATTAAAAATCAAAGAGCATTTATAGATGTGAGTGAGAAAACAGGATAAAACAAAAAAATAACAAAAAAAATTAGATATCTTTTTTTGTACATAGTATTGTTGCCAAGGTGATGCATCCCCATAGAGCCAACCATTGGTATGTTGTGGGGTCTGAGCTATAAGGAGATGAGTTTAGTATAAACATTGTGGGGAGATTTTTTCTTATAAATATATATATTAAGTACTTCACTTCAGAATAGCTCTGTTGTTTCAAAATGCCTTTGAGAGGTCAAGAGTTATTAAGCTACAAGACATTACAATTCGTCATAGTCCATAGAGGTTCTGCCTCAACTGTTACAATTCTGTTTATTATTAGTTGTTCAAAACACTGTGACTGGATGCATTAAAATTTTAGTGGAATTGAGTCTTTACAGGAATCAGGTGTTTCATCTGAGACCTGGATAAGTGATCCAAAAATCAAGGGAAGCTGTTCCTTCTTCCCATGTCCCTCTATTTCCCTTCACTCACACATCACAGACACATTAGTTATCCTACAGACAATTTGAAGGCATTACTGTACCTTTGTCAAGTTAAGCAAGATAGTTTAAATAGAAATTTAAATACATAGCAAATACATTTATAGTTTAATTTATCAGAAGCTAAGATTGCACAGCTATCAACTTTGGATCCCACCTGAAGAAACACATTTGCCTTGGAGCTCCTAAGATAATTTACTGAAGGAAAGTGAATTCCAACAACCTCAGCAAGGTGTTTAAAGATCTACACATACAGGAACTGAATAAATACTTCCCTAAATATGAATAACCAAGAGGTTCCTAGTCAAATATTGGTCTCCCTACTGATATTCAAAAGGAGAACAATGAACTTTGAGAAATCTAGGAGTTGGAGACAAAAGAAGTATGAAATCTTTCAAATGAAGTAACTTTCAGAACTACTAGGGAACCTGGAAAGGAAGTTATCTGAAACAACAGTGACAACAGCTACAGCTCAGACTTTTATGCATTCTATCACCAGTGATGCCTCAGAGCAATGGACTACAGCACTGCACTACAGATGCTGCCATAATCCTGATATTGCATGCAGTCCCACCAGGTGGCTTAAGCTTTGATTGCAGCCATGGAGGGAAGTGGGAAGACAGAGCTATTTCCTAAAAGAAATAGGGTTTTTTTAGCACAAATTGTGCCAGAACCCTTCTAGCAGGCAGCTAACTAATTACTCCAATTTCAAACAATGACCATTTCTGACCAGCTCTGGTTTCATGCAACACCCAGCAGTGACCAAGGAGATTTTCTGCCCAAATTGCCAACCTTGAGCAACTGAAGTCTGTAATTGTTTTCAAAAGCAGCACGTCCTGAGTACTGTTTGACAACAACACATTCTTTGATTGGCATGGTTACTGCTGCACTCGCACAGAATGAGCTTAACATCCTTCACAGCGAGAGCAGCTCAGCATTTCAGCCCCAGGAGAAGTGGCAAAGGCCACCGTGCTGTAGCATATGTCATCACTAACTTACTGTTAGCTCCAAAGAAGGGATGGCTGAGAGTTTCCTTCTTTCATTCTGCTGGATGTTTTGGGGGTTGAGATTTGCTATTCATAAATTGCCTTCCTCCAGGACTTTTCAACACAGACTGTGAAACAAAGAAAGAGAGGAAATGAGTTAGAAATGGAAATAATGGCTTTGGTAATGGCTTTTTGTTCATCTAGTCAACTGTGCTGTAGTGCAGTTGAAGGAACTGTTTCCAGTCTACCTCAGAAAAAAACAGGTAGGAGAAATGAGTGTGTATTTCTTTTCTCCTTTTAGTACAGCATATGATGTCTTTAATACTATTTCAACTTGCAGAAAAGAAATCACTGCAAAATGTTCCTTATAATAGAAGTTTTTACTGCCTATGAAGTTGGAAAGTAATACTATAGATCAAAAACATAACTTAGCACTTAAACACTCAGGGAGCCACAAGTAACCTCAGAGAAAACTATCAGTATGAATAGCTCCTATCAGATCTTGCTCAATTCCCCTCTTACACTGTTCCACTGGATCAATACAGTATCAAACTAGGTGCTCTTTCCATTCAAGGCTTTTCCTAATCCTGCTACTTCATTTTTACCTGCTTATCCCTCTCTCAATTCAAAATCCTAAATACCAGTGACAGCTTCATCTCCTGGTACTAAAACATTCCAGAGACAACTCCTATGGCTTTTTCTAGAAGGTCCTAGAGTTTTCTTGGTGTTCAACCCAGTCATTATACCTGCACTCACCTGTGATGTTGAACCTAGCCAACAGTTTTTCTGTTCCCTTAAATTCTTCTGTTATTGAAGATATAACATCTCCAAGAGAACTTGCAGGTCTGTGTCTTAGTGAAACCCTTCCACACGGGAAATAGAGTCAAAGGAGCTGTCATACTCCACTGCACAAAATTAAAGAGACACTGAAGAACATAGTGGGAAAGTTTAATTTCTTGGCTGATGAATGAAAATGTGATATAGTGAGGTACCACAATCATGGTCACCTACCAAAGCATGTCTTTGTATTGATCTTGCAAAGAGCAATCAAAATTAATTAGAAATTCAAGCACTGTCACTCCCTCTGAAATACAAATGTTTTATTTCAGCTGTAAGCAGAAAGGTAATAACCAGCACAAGCCTCTGAAGGGAAATTATGTTGTATTATGTCTTAACGCTGCTGAAGCAGAGCAACGTATTTCTTATGCCAGCCTAGCTGAAAGCCTTTCCTAGAAAGATGTAATCATGAACTCACACAGTGTGAAGGGCTGGCCTTCAGTATCATTCATGTTTCTGTTAAGGGTCTGGCACCTTTTTTTTTTCCCCTCCCCAGTCATATCCTGAAGTTTCAGGGAAGCTGTTCCTAAGGTGAAGCCTTCAAAGTCCAACCAGAAGGAAAAAAGGAACACTTCTCACACACTAGCTCACATTTTTTTGACTTTTAACTACTTGCTTATCTACGCACACCCCAATTTAACTTAATTTATGTAGGTCAAATACTAATTTGGGCAAGACATAGCCTAAGATTAACTCTTTTCATCAGTGTGTGACTCGTGCAGAATCGTCACAGTCAGCTACTGACCTTCAGTGCTGCTGCAGAGGCCTGGAGCAGCTCAAGGTCCACCCTCAGTTCATCTGGCAAGCAGAACACCCAGTGCTGTCATTTTTAGACCACAGCGCAGGAACTGCTGAAAAATAATTTGAAATATACTTGGCTGATGATGAAATACATAAAATTACACATTTTAGTACCTGTCAGGTTTCTAGCTCCCCTGGGTACAGGAAAACTGGAAGTGATTGGAAATTACATGAAAAAAGGTTTACTTGTGAAGTTTTGAGTATGTTCATATTTCCAGTGATGAAGAAAACAGCATGAAGTGCACTGGTTTATGAGCATCAGGTTCTGGTTGCAGCAAGGACATCTCTCAGCCATATCTTGGCCTCATGACAAGCCTAAGTCTCTGATCCCACAGATGGTTCAGCAAGCACCATCTGCAGAAATCTTCACAGTGAGGACTCGGGAGCTTGCCTGGCCTGACCTGCAACTCACCTCAAATGAGACTAGGGCCTTGAAAGGTGAACTCTTTGTGCAGGGACAGTTTGTGGCTCCTTGGTCACTCGAGTCCTCTGTTTCACTGTGACTGCTAACCAGAAGAGCAGACAGCCTTCTTGGCCTTCACTAGCCTGAAGTAAATGCACATTTGGTTGGGTACTAAAGAGCTCAGCTCCACTCATTAACCTCTGCCTTATGTTTGCCTTCTGTAGTACTGAGAACAGCTAAGCTCCCACCTGCTGTGCAGTAGCAAAGTGCTCTCTCTACCTCTATGCTGTAGACAGGTACCAAGCTGTGTGGCTGTGCACTAGCTCTGGCAGGGATGGAGTTAATTCTCCTCAGAGCAGCCCCTATGGTGCTGTGTTTTGGATCTGTGGCTATAAGGCTGATAGTTACACCCCAGTATTGTAGCTATAGCTAAGCAGTGTTTGCACAGCATCAAGGCCTTTGCTTTCTCCCTCTCTGCCCCATCTGGGAGCAGGTCTGGGGCGCCTAAGAGGCTGAGACAGCTGATCCAAACTGACCAGAGGGATGCTCCATACCCTGTAAAGTGCTCAGCAATGAAAACTCTGACAGGAGGAGGAAGGGATGATGTTGAGGGTTATGGTGTTAGGCTTCCCAAGCAGCTGTTACATGTGCTGAGGCCTGGCTTCCCAGCAAGCAGTGGCCATCTGCCTGTGAAGGAACTCCTTATTTTACCCTTGCTTGTGTGTGCAGCTTTGCTTCACCTATTAAACTGTCTATCCAAACCCACAAGTTTCCTCACTTTTGTGCTTCCAATTCTCTCTCCCAAATCACTGGGGGACACATCCCCTTTGACAAATAAACCTGGTTATAAGTTCTAAACAAAACTTACACATTTCAAGGAATGAATTAAGAATTTAGAGCACCTATTTTTTAGAACACACTTTTCACTGCTGTCAGATATATTCCTTTTGGCTTTTTATCTGAATATCATCAGTTTGTCTGTTGTTCTACTTGACTAATAAGCCCTGTAGAGAATCAGATCATTTTCTAAAATTGGAAGAGCTCTGTCTATTAATTGCTTGGGCAAAGAGTATAGAAGTGGGGGAGGAAGGCTCATAAAACCCTTTAACAGCTTCTGCTCCTGTCTAGACATGACTGCAACACAGCAAGAGATGGCTAAGAAGGTCAAGCATTTCTGCAGTTCTTAGATGGAGCTGTCAAAAGAATGTGGGAATAGGAGAATGAAATTTCAGACATAGTTGAACTTTATTATGGGAGAAATCCTAACTCCTTTCTGTCAACAACAAACCTGCTGTAACTTATTCAGGTAGTCAATCTGACAGCATTCCAATTGTTTCACTGATGGCAAAGATGGCTCAAAGTAGACCTGCTTCCAATCCTCTCACCTCTGTCTTCACTTATGCTGAGACTAACATTAAAACCCCTGGATCCATTCCTTCACCTTTCTGACCATGCAGTTCTGTACAAATTAAGCCATCATGTGACAACCCATGGCTGCAAAGTTAACACAGGAACAGAGAAAAGGCAGAACTGTTGGAACTAACCTTGCCTCCAAGAAGAACATCCTTTGCAATAGACTCCAATGAGACCCGGGGGAATTAGTGAGGTATTTTTTCCAAGTAAATCAGAAGTGGATTTCTATTAGAATTCATAGCATCAGTATTACTATCTCTGGAAAATCACATTACAAAAGGCAGGGTAAGTCACTCCAAGGAAGAGTCCAAGTTTCAAGAGAGTGTCTGTAATTAAGAGTGTATTACTAGAGGCTATTAAGAGTAAATTGCGCACTCACATTCCATTGAAAGTTGGTGGACTTTTCTAGATTGGAAGGAGAGACTACACAGTAACAAAACAATATTAATTGCAGTCAGATAAGCACAGTAAACATATTAACTGGTTATCATATCATACTTTACTAGGTAAGTAAAGACAGACATTTTGGGTTGTTTTCACAAGTTTATTATCATCAGGCTCTGAAGAGCAGGATATGTTAGCCATTTACTCAGTACCATAGGACAAATTCAGGAAAGTTTATCAGGAAAGAATTAATGATGAGAAAATAAAGCTAACCATATCCAGAAGGAGCTGAAAATTATTTTCTCAGGTTAGAATATTACAGATACCTAAGAAATTTATCCAAGTCTCAGAACAACACAGATCCGGTTTATTAACCGACTGTTTAATCACTGGCATTTCTCTGGAAACAAAAACAAAACCAAAAAACCCCAAACAGATCAATTAAGTCTCAATAGTGCTCCCAGAAAGAGAAAATCAAAGGACAGCAAGTACAAAACAGTTGCAAACAGTACTTAAAATGATGGGAAAAGAAATTGTTTCTCATCCCCTGTTTTGGAAATCCTCCTTCCCTGAGAGACAGACCACTTCCAGCCCCAAAAGTCAGCATTAGCAATTCTCTGTGTTACTTAATAGAAGCTATCATTCATGCTGGCAGTTCCTGTGATACATTTTTGGATGCAGTTCCCAGTGGAACCGTTTCCAGAATAAGTTCCTACATGACATTAGCTGAGTACCTTAGCACTGCACACCAAAGCTAAAAGAGAAGAAATGATTTTTTTTTCCCCCCTCACTAAGGGTACACAGCAGAGATCCCTGCCAAGCTGGGAATTATTTCAAGGAGAGTAGCAAGAATTATGCATTTTCTTGTATGCAAAAGCAAAAAAGTTCCCTGTTTGAGCTTGGTAATGTATGGAAATCAGTTCTGGATGCTAGCAGCTCTGTTCATCACAGTAAGTGTCCACAGAGACAGAAAATGTGTTTTGTAGCCATAAATGTCAGGGAAGAAGAGGAGGCTCAGGGGAGACCTTCTCACTCTCTACAACTCCCTGAAAGGAGATTAGAGTCAGGTGGGGTTTGGTCTCTTCTCCCAGGTGACAAGTGATAGGACTGAAATGGCCTCAAGTTGTACCAGAGCAGGTTCAGATTGGATATTAGGAAGAATTTCTTCACCCAGAGGGTTATCAGGCATTGGTCCAGGCTGCCCAGGGAGGTGGTGGAATCACCATCCCTAGAAGTGTTCAAAAACCATGCAGATGTGTTGCTTGGGGCCATGGTTTGGTGGTGACTTGGCAGCATTAGGTTAACAGTCTCAGTGATCTCAGGGGTCTTTTCCAACCATAGTGATCCTAGGAGTCTCTTTTGCCTTCCCAAGTCACTGTTTCATGTGATGGTTCCATCCAGGCTATTCTAAACCCAGCTGATCCTAAAAGACCACTTTTTTTAGAGCAGACTTTTCAGTCAAGTTCAGATTAATGCAAATCAGTTCCATTTAAAACTAAAAAAAAAAAAAAAGGTACCTTTTTTTAAGATGATATATCCAAGGGAGAGAAAAGACTGAGGTTTTCCTTCTCACATTGCAGTCAGAGAGAGCAAATCTTGAAATGGAGAGAAAAAAAAAAAATATTCTTTTAGTTGTTGAATTCATTATCCCTGTTCCCAGCTATTTTTGACATTTTTTCCTTTCTAAGCAGTTCACATTTGAAACACTCAGTTATTCCATTTCATCTTATCCTATATACAGTTTTCACACAGCTTTTACCACTCTATTAAAAAATATGGAGCTATGCTAGGGAATTAAACAAAAAAAGGAGTCAAGCCACACTAGAGAACATTGTTCCCACATCCTATTACTGGTTGGCAGGTGGGCAAAATAGCTAGTAAGGAACTAACACAAATTGGAGAGAATATTTAAAAGGCACTGGAAGCCTCAGCAAAGCTTTAAATATTTTACAAAAGCTGTGCTAGATAGGCTTTGCCTTCAGCCAACCTCCACCCCAAGTGAAACAGGCCTAAAATAACCCCTCTGC
This sequence comes from Bucco capensis, assembly GCA_013396975.1. Taxonomy (NCBI): domain Eukaryota; kingdom Metazoa; phylum Chordata; class Aves; order Piciformes; family Bucconidae; genus Bucco; species Bucco capensis. The sequence goes on from VWZO01007198.1 coordinate 935,091, forward strand.
AATAAATAGGTCCCCCATGGAGATGTTCTAAGTCAGCAAGGCTCCACCTCTGTGCTCTCAACAAAAGCTGGGGGAAAATCTGGAAAAATCCTCCATGAAAGAGGGAAGAAAATGGGAGATTTTGGTTGGTTTTTTTTTTCCTCAGTAAGAAGAGTTTTTCTAGTTTGCCTCACAGAAGATCTTTTTAATGCAGTATCAGGCCAATTTGATGCATGCACCTAGTTCAGGAGTATATGTTCTCAAGTGCTGCTTTCATGGAGTCTTCCTAAGAAGGACCTTGTCAGAGAAGCATCAATATTTTCCTTGATGTCAGCACAAGGACAGTGAACTTCAGGACAAAAGATAGGATGCTGAGAAAACAACTGCATCTATATATTTATTTATGTGTGTTATATATACCTCTACTGGAAATACTATAATTTGTAACTGTACAGCTTGATGGAGTCATGTTGGAGGGACCTTTGTTTTGTGTCCTAAAGGATGGGAAACCCCTGGCATTTCAAATTTCAGGGTGAAGAGCAGCATTTTAAAATTAATCCAACTCAGCTGAGGTACTGTTGGATTCAGTAAAGGGCAAGGAGTGATCTTCTCAGCTACAGATCTGTTCTTTTGCTCTCAAGACAAGGTAAAGCCTCAGAAAATGAGAAGATAAATGGCAGATGAGATAATGAAATGTGACTTTACCAGAGAAAGATAATTCTGACATGATGTACTCACTTTCTTCAATATGACATTTACTTTCACACAGGGAACTAGAAAAAATTATCTCCCTGGACATCTACAAATGTTTCCTATCATGGGCAAAAGGAAAATGATTGTAAAATCTGGCAAGGATGCATATCAGAACTCTGAAGGAAAAAAGCAACTGGCTGAAGGGAAAGCCAAAAATTAGTTTTACTGTAAGTCACTTACTGAGTTTCTTGTTTGTGCAACAAATGAGGAAGCTGATCTGGAAAAAGTTCCAGATAATATTTATTTGGGGTTATATAGTGTAGGATTAAGTTCTACCCTGACCATCAAGGTTCAGAGTCCCATTCTGCCTGGTCTTTCAAACTCTTCACCTGGTCATAAAGCAGCCTGAGGGGGAGTCAGGGGTTAAATATCCTCCTTTTTGCTGCAGCCTTCTGGCTGCTTATACATGTGGAGTAAGTGGAGCACAAAATATTGCAATCAAGAAAAGGAGGGAGGGAGGAAGGCAGGAAGGGAAGCAAGGTGGGAGGGAAGTTTCCTGATCCATCTTCTCATCTGCCTGTTGTTCCACACAACATAGAACAAACTTGGTAGGAAACTCCACTGAATCTCAGATTTTGCAACTGAAAATCATCACGGAATAGACGCTCAAGTTCAGAGGCAACCAAACATCTGTGTTGGTCACAGCACACAAAACAATTCTTAATATCCTACAGTGATGAGACTAAGGTGAAGGAAAGAAGGGCTGAAGTGCACATCAACTTCTGGATCTCTGTAACAGCAGGAATTTGATAAAATAACACTCTCAAGTCATCTTAAAGGCAACTCCAGACAGGCTGGAGACTGGCAGACCTTCTGAATCAATGAGGCCATGGCCAGAACAGATAGGACTTGATTGTGTGCTTCCTGAAGGGCAAGTTAATGTCAGGCCCTGTTACCATTCCTGTCCTGTCCATCCTGCAAGAGTTCCTATTCCAAGAAAGTTCCTAACCCTTGTGCACCAAGAGCAGTCAAGGTTATAGATATCTCCAAGACAGAAGCTTAAGTAAAAATGAATTTTTTGTGAGGTCCACACTGAAGGTAAAGAGGAGGATTATGGGAGGGCTGTTAACAATGCTATAGGTCAGTCTTCCAGAGCTCCCAACTTAAGGAAATTCTTTGGAATTCTTTGCCTAAATGGTCAAATGAATCATGGCCACAACAAACAAGTCGGAAGGAACAAGGAGTCAAAGACAGGAAAAACATCAACAACTCTCCTCCAAAGCAGCTACAGTTCCCTCCTATCTCATGGCTGAATGCAATCCTCAGGCTCCTCCCTTTCCAGAGTCAGATCCCACTTACATCCATATTCTCCTGTTGTCAGATGCTTGGGTGAATCCAGCCATGACATTAAGGTCTGGATAGGCTCTGATTCCATCTTTCCCTCTGAATAGGATACAGCACTGGACCAGGCTAATTGGCGAGAAAAACAGTTCCTCCTAGTCCCTCTGTAAATTCAAGCTTCCAAGGAGCTACATAACTTGCTATTTTTAATTTCAAGATAATTAAACCACCACAGCCTTAGAGCTCCCCAGTGTCTCCCATAAGAAACAGAAAATAACCTTCCTTCTTTTTAATTATGTCAATTGTTACACTACAGACACAGATCTGATCCATCAAGTGCAATAAGGAGGCCACCCCTGAGGACACAATTGAGGTTACCATCCCTGGGTTGACCTGCATTGTAAGAAGCCTCCCTGACAGTGACATTGTCCCACATCTACAAGACAGATTATGTTTGCTAATAAAGCAACTACTGATGCAGAAAGCAAAGCATAATGTTCACAGCATGAAATGAGAGGTTCTGGGTTTGCTTTTTTCCCTAAATTGATGATTTCTGAAATCCTGCAGATTTTTTTCTTGCCAGCTGACTCTGAAGTGTAGAGAGTACAGAGAGAAGGATTCTCTGCCCCTTCCAGAGTTATTCTTACAATGGTGGTACACACCACCATTTGCATTTTCCATGTTCTCAAAATACATCAGTTGAAACTGAGCGAAATCTGACATTCCAGGAGATTTTTACATTTAAGAAAGCAATGAATGCATTGGACTAAACCAATCATTGTTCCTACTAATTTTAAGAACAATTGCACAAATATTAAGTTAAATATTTGTATCTTTTCAAGAAATTCAAGTATTCATCCTGCAGTCATACATTTTAATTAAAAGAATGACAAACCAAGACTCTTCCAGTTTGGTTCTACTCACTCCTACTGTAAGCATAGATCTTAATCAAAATATACAACCCTTGGTTGAGTCGTTTTCTGTCCTTCGTCAGCTGTAAAGCAGATAGAGGATTTCTGCTGACTGCTAAATAAGTGTCCAGTGTTACAAAGGATCTGACATGACATGGAGCAGTCTGGTCATATAGAACAATTCTGTTTTTTCCATAGCAGTACAGTTGCATTTCACTTCACACACAGCCAAATACTTGTAAAACTGAGCCTAAAAATCTGATTCAGTTGGGTCAAGCTATACTTGGATTCATTAGGCAGCAAACTAAGCAGCTTCACAATAAACATTAGAAGGTTCACATGATGCACTGAGCAAGTATCTCCAGAGTGAGATTACACATGTAAAGAACAATTAATAAAAACACTGGATCTATTAATATGTCTGAAATCATGTTAGCAATTAAACCTTTTCATTAAGTCATTCCAGAAACCAATGATTTTCCAAAGGGATGTTGCTAATCCATACTAATTCTCAGGTTAATTGAACTATGTAAATCCAATATTGCAGTTTTCATGGCAAGAAACAACATAAAACTGCACTTTGCAAGGTAATAATTGGGGGGGGGGGGGGGGGGNNNGGGGGGGGGGGGGGGGATGACACAGCAGCAACAGAAGCTCCTAACAAATAAACAATCGTTTGTAGGAAAAAACCCACCTGATTGACCAGATGGACAAATCAGGCAAAGAAATAACCACATTAACTTGCAGGATGGTGACAGGATTAGTATTAAAATTGAGTTGGAAAATAATGAAGTTTTTATTAAATAAACTTGTCTGCTCAGAAATTCATTTCTTTTAAATATTGTTTGTAAAATAACGTCAAGGCTTTTTTCATATATTTGAATCTTTGCAGGACCAAGACCCAAGAGAAATTTACCTTTCTAGATGATGAATTTGATAGTAAACAGGCATCCATTTAGGATTTAGGATTTTAGACATACTGGTTTTCAATCTCAAACTCTCCCTATCCCCAATATGGGAGTTCTCACTGACCCATTTGTCCCTGGTGTCAGTAACTGCTGATTTTTGTATCACTGAATTTACAGACTTGGCAATAAAAATCTAACTGAATTTCTGATCTGCTTTGGGGCAAAAGCACCAGAACAGGCATGAAAAGCCATCTGACAAATGGAAAACTAAGCATCTGAGCTACACCAGCTGAACAAACAGCCATTGATTCCAGCAGTGCAACACCAACTGCGAAGAGACTTCTCTCACAAAATACCTGCATCTTGTTAATAGAGAAGTAAATCAAGAACAAGACTAATCCTAGCCTTCTGAACAGCTCTAGGGTTTTATGCTTTTATTGTCTTTATCTTGAAGACAGTGTTTGCTTAGCAAATATGCTTACACAACAAAATCGCAAAATCTCAGCATGGTGGGGGTTGGAAGAGACCTCTTTCTTTGCATGGCTAGGCTTCGTGAACGAAGCTCCACCCACGCTCCTCATCAGGGCCTTTTCCAAGCACGCTGATAAAAAGAGGATAGCGGATAGCACCCTCGAGCCTGAGCTATGGATTTTTTTAGATGAGACACAGCATGTGCAGAGCTAGACCCACCCTTTAGTCCTAACATTCATCTGCCAGGGCCTAGCAAGCTTGGACACTGACAGCAAAATTCTTAGGACATAGGTTTTATTAGTGTCCTTCTCTTAGATGGAAGGCCTTACAGGGCTAAACGAGCTCCATCTGCCCAGGTCTGGAATCAGAGTTGTCCTTCTCCTAGGATGACTGCCAGAAGGCTAATGAGCTCATCCTACCCATACAAGGATTATAGGAACATGGGTATCACTCCCCACACTTTCCCGTGGGCAATGAGTTTAATGCTCCCTCTGCTGTCGGCACAGATAGCGCACCAGGGGCCACAGAAGACCCCAAGTGATTTTCAGACTCTGCCTGGCCTCTTTCTTTAAGCACTACATGTTCCATCAAAAACTACCATTATTACTTATCCCTGTTAAAACAACATCTTTTGTCCTCACATCCAACCTGTAGGTGTTTTCAGCCCTGGGTTTTACTGCACTCTACTCTCACAGTGAAAAACCAAACCAAACCCAAACCAACCAACTTTTTAAAGCAGCTTCCAGGCAAAAGTTGTTCTTTTTATTCCTGCTTGTTGCTGCTGACTGACCCTCAAGCTTCTCTTACATCAGACACAGCCAACTCTACAGCTGTTGCACATTTTATTCCTATTAAAATCTAGGAGGAAGGGAACCAGGGCTGCTAAGGCCCTTACCTATTTTGTAGCCATCAGCTTTTCCTGTTGAAATACGAAGATACCATCCACCACCAGCAGAGAGGTTACACTTTGCTGTCATGAAATATGTACTCTTTACATGGTAGAGTATTTGTCTTACTTGAGCTGTGGGGGAAAAACAACCTGAAGCAAGAGCTTCACAGCATGCACCAGGCTTACTAAATAGCATGCCTGTAAAGGCCAACTGCTGAAGCTCTGGCTTTCCTTCTAATGAACAAGCTATATTCCATCCCCAATATAGGGAACTGGAGGGGGAAAGGAAGCTTTAATAAAAGAAAATGCTATAGTCTCTGCACCTGAAACAAGTGGAGTAGGCATGATGACTTCTAGAGATTTTTTACTAGAAAAATTTTGGTCAACTTTTATTTAGCTGAGCACACTTATCCACCTTTAGATAAAGGAGGACTGCAACACATGACTCCAGGAGGAAACGCCTGGTGGGGTTTTCCATTGATATACACTCCATAAAAACAAACACCACCAGCTTCATCTCAGCTGAAAAAAAAACCCTAGGAACATGCTTGCAACTGTCTTCAAAAATTGCTTTGATGACACTGACTTTACTGCTTAAACCCATCTACTCAATTCTCTGTAACCATGATTGTAGCACTTGGGAACTCCCTAAATTCAGCATTTTTGAGAAGCTGTATAGCACAGATGAGCTATTTCACTTCCCCATTTTCCCCTCAGTGTTCTGGGAAAATAATTTCCAATTAATAGCCATTGAGCAGCTCAACTTTAATGACTCATTAAGCCATTGCAACTCTGCATTTTTCTACAACTAGACTCCTGCAAAATTGTTTATTAAAGGTCTTTTCCCCTCCACAACCAAGGTGCATGTAGAAGACATTGCACATTCCTGTGCCACCTGATTCTAGTTTCAAAGCCCCTTTTTTCAACACATCTTAACAGCTGTATGTCTTTTGCCTTCTAATTACAGTCCTCAGCATCAGCAGCAAAGCTGCTTCTCTCTTTATACTTGGGAAAGTCAGTAAGTGCAGAGTCTGAGATGGAACTGTAGGGTGACAAGATAAATGCTGACATATTAATGGAAATGCTTGCAGATGTTTTTATCCCTGTTTCAAGTGGGTTACTGTTAATGACAGCAAAATTAAATGTTCATTTGACCCAAGGAAAGAACATGCACATAGCTATTGTGGCACAGGGACCAGATGGCTTCTAGACTGAGAGAGGAGAAATTAAGATTTCAGGCCTGGTTCCAAACCCATGTAGTTGCCCAGTGTGAAGTGGAACAGCATGGAGAAGGACAGCACCTAAGTGCCTCAGTCCTTCTTAGTACTCAACAGCCTGGAAGTTCTCAGAAGAGCAATCAGCTAATGCAGTCTTTAAAATAACAAAATTATACATGACTTCTGATCTTTTAATTCTTGTGGAAATAGACCTTTCATTATATTTTGAGACTGCTGGCCACTAGCCTCCAGAAGCAATCTCTGCTTTCAGCGCAGGATGAATGAGAAGAAATATCATATCTGAAGAGTTCAAAGCCTTTTGAAGTCCCTTACAGCTCTCATCCTCCCAGATCAATAGACCAATATAGTCCTAACTTTGCCTTTTAGATGCTCAAAAAAAAATATTTTACTGATTCTTTCATTGTCTTTCCTGTACAAATCATCAGCTATCTCCTGCCATTTTCTCCAAAACCCACCAGCATTCTGCTCTTACACACTCAACATTTCTGTCAGCCCTTTCACCCTCAGAGCAACGTAAAGACCAAGCATGCTTGGTCAGACCTAGCATCCACACAAAACCTGACACAAATGACTGAGAAAGGGCAGGTAAAATCACTTACAACACCTGCCTCTGAGGCCATTCCACTCTCCAGATGTTTTTACATCATGCTCCTCCCCAAGGCTTCCTCACTTAGCAGTCCTCAAAGGTCTCCTCCATGGATTTGTCAGAGATAAAAATGCAAATGTATGCAACTTCTATCATCTGCAGCATCAGCAGCAATGAGACAACAAGCTCCTGTGTCCATCCCTTTGGAGCATGACTGTTGACAGCTCCTTCTTCCCTCTAGTACTCCAGAGGGGCTGGAGAGTGAGCCCTCCAGACCAAAGTACTATTTGAATTGAGCCTTTTCCTAGTTTTCTGCAGCAGGTCATGTTCTTCTATGCTCACACACAGAATAGAATTTATTTTAGTGAAAGGCAAATTTTGTTTCTTCCCCCAGGGCCTGCCCCAGGCAAGCAAAATGGAAATGAATCTACTTGGGGTTTTTGTTCTTCAGAAGTTTCTCTAAATAGCAGTTGTATCACCACAGCAGAGAGCTGAGAGGTAACCAACATTTAGTGGTGTATTTTGCCCAAGGACAATGACACTCAATCCTGGTTAACTTCTTATGAATGCAGTAAGGGTATCAGGCTACTTGTGACTACTTCAAGGCATGCCAGGTACCCTGGAGATGCTGATCCCCACAGTAATGAAGAGATAAGAAGGGACAGGATCTCTGAATTCACACATGCCTATGCTATTCTGCTTCTTCTCCCTTAACAAATGAGGCACAAGTGCTCCCAGCTCTGGGACTTCAGCTGACTACATCATTTTTCACATATGCAGTATCACTTTCCTTTCCAAACATGCATTTTCCTTCCCCAGCAGACCATGGAATAGCACTGATGACAGCACATGGTGAATAGACCAACAAAGAAGTCATGGTTGTGAGGCTGAGCTAAGCTGATTGCAATATTCTTTGTTGTCATCCTTCATCTTTGTTCCTTTAGAATGTTTTTCTCTCTTTGCTGAATTCTTCAGTGATCATACACATTAAGCTGAACATTTTTTTCATTTATTTCCATGTTCCACTGTAGGTATTCCAGAAAGGAACAAATCTAGGAATATGTGCAGGTTTGTTTAGTAACAACTCCCTCCCTTCTATGCAACTTCTTTTCTACACTCATCAGTTTTAGTTTGAATAGTGAAAACAGTAAATTTCAGCTAGAAACCTCTCCCAAGGCTCTCCTCATCCCTGCTGCATGTAGGAAGTGTTCATTGTCTGAATTGCTGCTCAAGTGTGGGAAGGCTCCTACAGCCTCCCTGTTGCTTAGCAATTTCTGACAGTTGCAGGATATTCCCTTGATGGAGCTTGTCCTCCATCTGAAGTCAATTTCAGTTATATTCTTAGCTTCAGATGAGAAGGACAAGACTTCCAGGAAGACAATCCTCTGCCTTGGAATATAAGTTTGGTTTTGAACACAAGCAGGAAAATACAACTTAATAAAGCCTTAGGAAATAAGAGCAAGTCCAACCATTTGCAGTAATAATCTTGGTAAATAAAAATCCCTTCAAACCCCACCTTAAAATTCTCCCTCAAAAAAGCACTTCTAAATGAATCAGTTCAGAGTAGTCAGAGAGTAGGCAAAGTCTACTGCTTTTCACCTAACCAATTTAGTGTCATTATGTTCTCGTGTCATCCTCTGGGAAGGAACAGCACTTCTCTGCATGTGGTCAGAGCCAGCAAGGAGGATCTGCCAACAATTATCACAAAATATGTCATTTATTGCTAGAAGAACATTACCAGAATGGTTTTTAAAGTCAAAAGGAAGCAGAAGAAATAGCTAGTTGGGATTACCATAATGGTAAGAACAAAGTCAATATTCCAGATGGTCAACATTTCTGCTATTTTTTACCTACTATGGATTATGTGAAAAGCAGATTTTGGATTTCCTAGCAACCTACCCAATTCCTCGTTTCTTCTACCAGCTTTCCATCAAAGACCAACACAAGATAACAGATGAAACATAAAACGATGCATAGAAATTGTAACACCTAATGACCATCCTGCTACTTAAACAAATACACAGAGATCACACAGCAGTGAAATTCTGTTTGCAAGAGAGGAAGAAAAAACAAGCCACAAGTGAGGAAATTACAAATTTCTCCTTACCACTATGGTTTACACTTGACTTTGTCCAAGACTGTCAAAACTGTAAGAAGAGGAACTGCAAGACACTTCACTTTACATAGCTGACATGTCACTTAGCTGTGGGTTTTTTCCAGCAGGACAGACAGAGACTACAGAGAGCAAAGAAGTGTGAAGAAAAACAAAATAAACATACCTAATACTCCAATTTAACAAAAGCAAACCCACTTGAAAGGATAGAATTTTTCTTCTGGACAAATGTTTCTTTAGACAAAAGAGAAAAACGAGAATCACCATCTCAAAGACAACCACAATTTCCCAACTGACACTTGGTCTGTTGGTAATTTTTCACATTTAATGGTACTGCATTTCTGTGCCATTCCTCTAGAGGAAGAGTAAGGTAAACCATTAGATCATGTATATTAGTTTTTCTATTGAGTATCTGAAAGACACAGACCAGCAACACCTATTCCAGTGCTCTGTGGATACTCTCACTTCAAAGAGAAGCTCCAGAAGCCAGCAGTAAATTCTCAGCTTCAGTGCCTCCAAGCAGAGCAACGCTTTCATTTACAGCTTTCTGCTACTCTTATTGAAAAGAGTATTAAATAAATATAAGAAGGGAATCAGTGGCCAAATATGCTGAATTGTACATGCACCATAACTAAATCTGCTGAAAGTTTCATGAAGGCTATAAATAATTAGTACCAAGCACATACATTTAAGGAGTTTCTCCTGCTCAGGCATGCATATATTTGAGATGGGAGTTTGGAGCGGCACCATGAACTCTCTCACACTGTTTCTCTTCCCTAGCTCTTGATGTGGCTAATCAGAGTCACTGTCCTCCTGTGCCTGCCCCAGAGGCAGTGGCTATCACTGTACTGTGTGCTCTTCACTTTCCTCCACCACAGAAGGAGCTCCTGATGTTCTTTAAGGGCTCACTGGGACTGGTATGTAGTGGAACACCATAGAATCCATTCATTCCCTTCTCTGCTAATGGCATACCTATGCAGGCAGAGCTCTGTGCACTTCCTCCCCCAGGCCCTCTTGACTTGCCTGTTCACACTCAGTTTTCTAAACCATTTCTAACCACATCAGGCCTGAGTTGGGAAAATATAAAGAAATTCTGCTCATTATAGAAAAGTAGGTACATATACATATACACACACACAGATATATACTTAAAACTCACTCCCACAGATACCCTGACAAAAAGCACATTTTAAGGACTGAAATAGAACTGTAGACATGAAAATATTAAAGGGAAGGAAGCTTAGAGTAAGGACAAGTGCATATGCTAAAATAGGGAATCTACTCTGTATTTAGTCTAGCAGTCTTCCTATTCTACCTGCAATACAAACAGTAACTAAATTCTAATAAATCTTCTATACCATGTAAAGATTCTAAAAGGGCTGTATATTTACCGGAGCCCTCCCCAGATCTTCGTTTGTGAAGCCTAGCCATGATGATGATGATGATGATGAATACTCACCTTGAAGTGGAAATGAATTTTTTTTAATAGACAAAAAGAAGCCACCTTGAATAAGTTGGGTTTTTTTTGATAAATTTAACTATTCCAGAAACTGCACTTGGACTTTAAGCCTTCCAATAAAGGTAGGCTTAAGAAAAGGGCTCCTAAGCAGTCTCTGAGCAATAAAATTAACTCCAAGTTCTCAAAATGAAACAAAGAAATACTCTTTTGTCTTCTTTTTGTTCTACAGATAACAGAGTGAGGAGGCAGTCTGACTAAAAAACTAAGGAATAAGGGAATGCTATCCAAAAGAGGTGTGATTGTTCCCAGGAATGCCTGTTTCTCTCCCATTTATTTTGCTTGCTTCTAGCTGAAGTCAGTTCCTCTGTGTCAGTTACACTAAGGGAACACTCAGGTCCTGCAAACCCACACCTGCATATGCAACCAAATATTAAACCTCAAAAGCTTTACGAAAGGTTAAAATACCTCAAAGTTTCTACCTCTGTGCAGATATAAAAATCCTAGCTGGAGGCTGGGTCATTTGATAACTTTAAATCGTGAAAGAATGAAAAAGACTTTAAAAACAAAAATGGATCAGGGAAGTGAACAGATGGACAAAAATAGCATGTAGTAAGATGTGAAAGAACAGTCTAAATAAAGAAATGTAGTTAATGAAAAACACTTGGCTGGAGAATGCCATCACTTCCTTTATTAAAGAAGAGTAGTATAAAGAAATTTTTACCCAATTTAGTGAATAAATCCTTTTCCAATGTGCAAAAAAGCAAGACTAATTATGCCGTTCCATACAGAGTGCTAAGATGCAGGGAGTGGAGGAAGGGTACCAGTGATCTCTTTGGATTTTAATTAAGTACCTAATTTCTCCTCAGTGTCAGGTTGGTGTCTGTGGCCTGATGAACAGGCTCACCACAGTGAAAAGGTCATGGAGTCTGCTTCTGCCTTAGGGAAACCATTCCACAGCTGAAGGATCTTTTTGAAGATCAGAGGCAAATAAAGGACAAAATACGTCTATTTGCAGTCAGCCAGAACATATTGTAAGCAAGCAGCAAACATTTCAGATAAAGACTGCTGAGCAAAAAGAACATTGGGAAGAGGCAAAGAAGGGCATGTGCACTTACACGCACATCATCCAGCTACCAAACCTGAGCATTTCACTGAACGCAAAGTATTTCTATCTATCTCCCTACCTCTAGGAGTGTTCAAGTTAACACAAAGAAAGTACAGCTTAAAATACAGCCAACAGTGTCTGGAATTTTCTCTGCCCTTTGGAGAGAACACACTGTAGGATTGTTCCTTACTCAGCATAATCCGTCCCTCCTAACTCTTTGAAGTACTACAGAATCATACAATTATTATGGTTAGAAAAGACCTCTGAGATCATCAAGTCCAACACTACTATGCTCACCACCAAATTGTGTCCCCAAGCACCATATCTACAGTTTTTATGAACATTTCCAGGGATGGTGATTCCACCACCTCCCTGGGTAGCCTGGGCCAATTCCTGGTAACTCTCTCCGTGAAGAAATTCTGTCTAATATCCAATCTGAACCTCCCCTGGTGCAACTTGAGGCCATTTTTTCTCATCCTACCACTTGTTCATAACATCAGACAAAGTCAAAAGATAAAAAACAGATGCATACTGGAAGAAATTGCTGTCATTCTCCATCCGACAGTTTTGAACTAGATGGATATGTATGCTTGAGTGATTACTTGAAGCCCTTGGAGAAATACTTAATGTATCTTGGACAAAATTTTCTCAAATGGACACAGAAGTTAGGCTTCTGGTATCTGTCAGTCTCCTTCCTCCTTTCTCCCACTCTGAAACCCAAGAGTGATTTCAGCTCTGTCTCACATGAACAAAGCAAGCAATAAATAAGCTGTGACAACACTCATGGTCAGTGGCTGCAAGAAACCATGACTCATTGCTTTCTGAAAGCAGCTCCATAGGATTTCTGCTTGTCTTTCAGGTGTGTTAAAGTACCTAGCTCTTGAGAGATGTAAGCTGAGCAGATCCCAGGAGGAAATTTGAGCTGAAGGAGCCCCTTTGGTTCAAGGTCAAATAATATCTTAAAGACAATTTGTCTTCTCTTTAAGATCCTGAACAACAGGAACAAAAAGTACGAGCAGCAAAACTTACTAAGACAAATTTCCCTATGAATAGTATTTGCCTCAACTTCATGAGTACAGAAAAAAAAACCACAGACTTCAACTTCCACAGTACTGACGATTGGATCAATAGATTTTGTGTTACTCCTAAAAAGAGCTAACATCTGCTTATTTTCTTCTGACATCCATTCCAGTACTAGTCATCCCACAAAACTCCATAGGGTAATGAAAACTTGATTTCCTACTAAATTAATTGCATTGTAATGTATCATTAATTCATGCCCTTAGAGCCTGGAGCTGCATTTCTGGAACTAAAGAAGTTTCACTGTCCATTGGCTTCACAGATCTGCCTTGTACTGTCTTGTATTATCTAGTCAAAAATCATTATGTTAACTCCTACCAGCAGTACATTTTCTATCCTGTATTTCTACTTCTGCTCATGGCTTTATTTTCCTGCCTTTCAAGTCAGTATAGTTAGTCTAGGAAAACATTCCCCTGTGCATACTTCTTCTGTGCTCTTCACTTCTGATCTCCAAAGTCTCCAAATTAACAATCCATGACAAAGTAATTCTTTTGCACCATTAGCTCTGCAGAAGTTCCAAGCTTGCAAGACAGATTCCTTGCCAAAACAAACAATGCAAATCATGTGCAGTACATAGGGTCATAGAATCATCATGGTTGGGAAAGACCTCTGGGATCAAGTCCAACTGTCCACCCAACACTACCTTGCTCACCACTAAACCATCTCCCTAAAGCACTGCATCTACAGGTTTTTGAACCCTTCCAGGGACAGTGACTCCACCACCTCCCTGGGCAGCCTGGGTCAATGCCTAACAACTCTTTCAGGGAAGAAATTTTTCCTAATGTCCAACCAAAACCTCCCTGGCACAACTTGAGGCCATTTCCTCTTATCTTGGCCCATGAATTCAGCCTGGCCAGATGCCTCTCTAGGTCCCTGTTATTTGCCTGTAGCGTTGGTGTAAGTCTCCAGTTTTAAGCAGTTCTAGACAAGAAAGGATGCCAAGAATCAAAGCTGCTCCTTCTCTGCAGTTTTTTTGGTATGTCAGAATCTAATTTCTTTATCCTGTCCAAGGTTCTTTTCCCAAGTACAGCAACCAAACTCCCACGATTTCAAGAACCACTTCCCTGCCCACCCCCAACCACCACAAAAGCCAGAGAACTGAAACACTGCTCTGATTTTTAGTTGTCAGCAGGCTACAGTTGAATGAGAACTTGTTGTTGCATAACTGCTTTGTAAGTCAAGCTGTGCCACTTACCACAAACACAACTTCAGAAACTGGCATCTAGTAAAATTACTGAAGGGATCAGAGAAGAAATACTGTAGACTGCTGCTGACAATTTTTCCCTTCTCCATCCTCACAAATAGTCACATAACCTTCTTATCTGCCTTTCTTTTGTATTTCTCTGAATGAATCCTTTCTTCTTCATTTAAACTGATTTATTGCATACTTTTCCTTGTATCCTCTCTTTTATTCCCCCTCTCCTCTCTTCTTTAGCAGGTCTTTACATAGGTTCTCCTGACCTCTGTTAACAGCGCTATGAAAACAAGGATGAAAAAGGGGCTACCTTCAGTTTGTGGCTTAAAATCCATATGTAATAAATGTAAACCAAATTATGTGGTTTATATTGCAATGCTGATATATATTGTTAAGTTTCTCCTCCTGTTGTTAAAGAAGGGTTAGTATTTGACCATTCCACAACACTGAGCCAGTATGTGCTGGGTAAAGCTCTTTACTGTCACACTGTCATTGCAGTTGGCGAGTTATCTCAGTAGGGGAAAGGACAAACTCTTTCTTCCCCTTTCTATCTGTCATGCTTGTTAAATCATAGAAACTGCAGCAGAGAAAGTAATTTCAGATGTTCTTCATTTCATGATCTGAAGCATTTGTTTCTGTGCATTGCATAATGAGGGAATTTATTTCTTTTTTTAACAGAGGGAAACCAGTTTATAGCCCCCAAACCACCAATTAACCCAGAAGTTCAAGACCAGCTCTTGTATATATTCAGTAATTCTGCTGACTGATACCTCTGAGATATTTGAGAGGCTCTGCTCTTTCCATTATATGGAAAATACAGGATTTAATTATACTTTCAAGTGAGATGGGATTACAGAACATCAATCTCACACCAGGTACTAAGTAGAAAGATTACATAAGAGACAATTCCAGCTACATTTGTGGTGGGGCAGGAGGGGATGGTCCTGAAAAACCCAGCAGTAATCATTTCCTTGACTATTTATGTAAGGGTTTGTATTGTAGCAGGGAGTGACAGCAGTTGTAGGAAATAGGCTGGCAGGAATTTTTAGCTCTCTGAATATTAATAGCCTTATTTTCAGTTCCTTGTCACTGTCACATTCTGTAACTGGGGAGGCAGATTCTACCACTTACATCAAACAGGCATATGCCATCTTCACTGGGAAAGCAAATCCCAGGCATGTGCAGGGAATAGCCTGTGTTAAAGAAGGGGAGGAACGTAGAAGGGCAACCAAATTCTTTAGCTGTACTATTGGAGTATCACAGAATTCTCTGTGAAATTCCCCTGTACAGAAGAGGCTTCTTAGCCCTCTGGATGTGCTCTGGCATATATTTGTCCTACAATCCAGACAGCAGTTCTGACAGTAGTAACAGTTAGAACAGTGATAACAACAGTATTAAGTTGCCCCAGACAGAGAATAGATGTCACCAGCTTCTTTTATCCTCTCAATAATAGCTCTTGACATCAAATCAGGGCACAGCCACTTTGCTGAGGCTGCTCACAGTGAACTTTCCAGAGAAAGACATTAAGTCAAATAAAAAGATGACAGTCATTTCTCACAGGCTCTGCTCTGCAGCATTTGCAACTTACCAATTCATAACTACAGGGAAATGGTTGAACACACACTTAAGGCAAAGGATAAGAAAATGTAATTAATCCGTGATAGCAAAAACAGAAGAGCAGAATAATGTATGATAGTGTTCTGTAGAGATCAAGCAACCTGATGGGTCTGTATAGTCTCTGTTTTTATTAATAGTAAACTTCCTTTTCTTTTGCATGAGCACTTGGAAATCAGGTGTTGCTCCTAGCAGTAAAAGGAAGATGAAAATTGAAGTAGGGAACACTAAATTAAGAGTGGCACCTACTTCTGAGTGACTGGGAAAAGGGGAGAGAATCAGTTTGGACACAGGATCAGGTGAAATTAGGATCATTCAAGTGGTGAAATACAAGCAGCATTCATTTCTACTCACCTTTTCCTCATTCAGAGACCTTAGAGAGTAGAAATGCTGAGAAGGTTGGTAGACTACTGGCAATAAGGGCAGAGGTTGGCTGTCAGATTGAATCTGAAATACAGCCTTGTTTTCACGGAAGAGTCAAGACAGCCGAAAACATGTTAATCCTTATTTAAGTAGTAACGCCTAAAAAAAGGGAAAAAAAATTAATAAACAATTCCTCAGTCCAAGAGGATAGTGAGGTCATGACTAGATGATATTCATTGGAGTATCACACAATATCATGTCTTAGTCAAAACCAGTCTTATTTTTAGTCCTTTTTTTAACTGAAATGTAAAAGATACTTAAAGAAACACATGGAAAATTTCAGGGCTTTTTTCTTGTAAAAAACCCATTCAAACATATGATTTTGTTACAATGCCACTTCCTAGAGCTCTAACACCACATTTCCTGAAGAGACACAAAGGCACTCAGCAACTCCTATTGATTGCAGTGAATAGAGGAGAACAACACAGAAACCTCAACAAAAGCTGTGTTTCTCCAATATACTAGACACATCCACATTAATTACAACTGCCATGTAGTCACCATTCCATCAATTACTTTAGAATTCAAATGACTTCTTTAACTACAAGCATGAATTAAAAAGCCCGAGTTGCTCAATTATGAAACAAAAAGGTGAAAATATTAATACATTTATTACTTACAAGGAATCCAAAACACATTTAAATGCTCTAAAGATGTGCTTGCATACATGTAACTGATGCAGTTAAAATTCTCAGACTAATTATTTCTGTCTGAGCTAGTAGCCATTCCTCCCCACTTTTGCCTGCACTTCTGCCCAGGGAATTCAGCAGTTTCAACTGTTGTCACTTTTTCCATGTAATTACCTAGCATTTTCAGATTATATACTATAGAAGTGTCAGAGACATTTACAGAGACTTCCACTTAATTACAGGGACAGAATTGACATTACAAGCTCAAAATCTGGTTCAGATCCCATGCGCCTGTGAGACAAGAGGAAGTGGTGACCTCTCAGAGTGAGATGACAGCTCTTGGGAATTATCATTAGGAAGAACTCTGTTAGGTGATGTAAAGATCAAGAGCAATCATGGCTGCAGTGA
This sequence comes from Bucco capensis, assembly GCA_013396975.1. Lineage (NCBI taxonomy): Eukaryota > Metazoa > Chordata > Aves > Piciformes > Bucconidae > Bucco > Bucco capensis. The sequence continues at coordinate 952,133 of VWZO01007198.1, forward strand.
ACTGGGAGACTGTGGAGTTACAAGATCGTGAGTGAAAGAAAGATAAAGAGCAAAAATAAATCCCCTAGACTTTAGAAGATGTTTCTTTATGGATCAGCGTCTCACAGTCATGTCATAAGCTCAGTAGTAAGAGAGTTAACCATGGTAAAACAGAGTGGTAGCAGAGTGATCTTTATATTTAAAGGAAGATAGCTGGTTTGAAGAGAATGAGTATGTTTGTGCTTATCATTTATTTCCCTCATTTTTTCCATCAATCATCTGAAATGCCTCAGGAGACCAATATTAGGTACCTTCCAAACCCCTTCCACTTCTGAGTTATGATTACTTCAACAATTCTGTTTCATAGATTACCTAATCATAGCAGAAGTCTTTTTAGATTCATCTCTGCTGCTATGCAGAGACAAACCAGAAACCAATATTAACATTTCATTGGATTAGTAAGGGTGTTATCCCTGAGAGAGCTGCTAGAATTGAGGCTTTCTCCAGACATCCCACTCTGAACTGGTAATTGGTCCCTTTCCAGTCTGGGCACCAACCAGATAGCAGTGAAGAAAGTCAAAGAAGCAAGCAGGCAACTCCATTTGCACGCAGGAGGTAGGGGACACCAAACAAGGCAGCTCCACAAAGTAACAAACAGCTAGGAAATTCAAAAGCTTTCTAGTTGTAGTTTGCGACTGCAGAACAGCAGAGCTGTCCATGTAGAGTTTCCTATCAACATCTAAAATAGTCTGATCTCTACTGCTGAACACCACAAGCAGTGGCAGAATAGTGTTTATCATCTCCTGTAGACCATTTGGACTTGACACATCACAAGCTCCCCAGCATAAACAAACATACAAGAAAGCTGTAGGATCTTTTCTAAGCTACTGCTACTTGTCACGTCTGATTCCTCTTTGAAGTCAGCATCAAACCTGAATCAGCTCCTCACTAACCTCTGCATCTGTCATTGGGAACTACAGAAAGTGTCCTCTGAAAATAGAATGGAAATGATACTTCTGCTTAGTAGTCCCACAGAATGTCCAGCCTGTCCCACCCAACTGTGCTGTTCCTCATGTATTTTTGATTTTTAGATGAACTCAAGACTACTAAGATTTTGTGTTCAGAAGAGGTCTTACATAGTTCTTTTCTGACTTTCTAGACAATGTAAAGATGTGCTTGACAGCCTATGCAAAAAGCTCTTAAATTCTGCTTAAACTGTTAGAAATAGTTCAGAAAGCAATTCTTTAGCAGCTAAAGGCTTTTCTGTGATCCTCCATGCTCTTACCCAGAATGTCTGAAGGTCAGTTCAAAAATTAGTCTATCAGCAATGTATCAGGAACAGCAAGGGCAGAAAGCTCAGCATAAAATGGTAGCTTAAAATGTTCAGTATTATAAACCTCCTTCATTCAAAACCATGAGTCAGAACTTCCTCCTCCACCATCCCACCCTGAAATAATGAGACTCATTTCAAAATTATGAGATTTTAAAAAATATCTTTTAGATTTTTCTCCTTTTAATGCTGGATGGTTTATAAGCCTTAGGCTTCTCAGTGCAGGCTATTTCTCCACAACTATGAAATTTAAGTGTTCCCATTTTTCATAATGAAAGCTCAGATTGCTGGGCAATCTCCTACCTTCAGGAGCTGAGGCTTTAAGAGAAAAAAACAGCAAATGCTGCAAAATGCATGTTAAAGCCACAGGAGTTGGCAACACTGTCTTTTAGTCTGTATCAATAAAAGCACATTGAAAAATAGGTTTACTTACAGTGGGTAAACACTTGAGTGTTTACTGAAAGAATGAAGTTTACACACTAAAAAGAAATCTCCTTTCTATGACTTCCCTAATCACATGGATTCAGCCTCTCAGGTGCTATGTGTGCAGCAACCTGTAAGCAATTAAACTTTTATTCCCTGTTACTACAGGCAAATGAATACTGATTTTGCTCAGACTGCCACATCTCATTCCAGTGGTCTCTGTGTTAGCCACAGTTAATGACTAAAATGAAGGCAGGGACACACTGAGAAGAGAAATGCTCCTAAACTTACTTGGCTTGGAGGTCACAGAGGATACTTCTTTGTATGAAAAAATATTTCCATACAGATATAACGATCTTTATCACTTTGTTTTAAATCAAGAGTATAAATCCTCTTCGGCTAGCTAAGTTTACTGCATCTGCAAAAAAATCCCCAATGCCTCAGATATGAAGTTCTCTATCAAAATTAATTCTCTCAACGCACCCTGAAATACACAATCCTAAGCCATCCAATAACCTGTTCTCATCAAGATCCTGTGTCAAGGCTTGTGAAAGTCTTTAATATACTTTGAGAGCATTGTGGGGCTGATAGAGCTACAGCCTTAGCTCAAATAGCTGAATATTCCAAGGAAGAACTGTACTGTATCAACTTTCTGATGCTCAGCTTTAGCAGAACAAAGGCTGCCTGAGAACAATGGCTAGTGGCAGTGCATTTTTAAGCCAGCTAGGATGGTAAGCATGAGGCTGTGAAAGCAGCTTTATTTTTTACCTAAATATAAGCTCAGTCTGCAAGCTGGTGCGCTCAAGGTCCTGACAAAACCAGTAAATGCTCTGTATGATGTTTTAGGTAGTGAGGAAGCAGAAGTTACATCAGATGGTCATGATGGTGACTTCTGAATCTCAACATCTATGGCATGAAGACTCTTCCCAAACACCTGCCAAAACCCTCTCAGCTACAACAGAGAAAATACTGAAGCAATTTCATCCTCTCTGGCAAGTAGAAATAACACATGGGTCTAGTGCAAACTATGCCATTTCCCAAACTAATTATAGCATCCAATTAAGATTGTCATCAATAATCCCAAATACTAATTTAAAAGAATGCAAAAGGGTCTCATTTTTACTTTATTAAATTGCCTTGCCTACTTGATTTTTAATAAGAAATTTCAGGGCCATATGTGTTGGAGCAGGCAGAGATTGTTGAATGTAAATGCTATAAGAGAACCCACTCTTCCACCTTCAGAGGGATGGCAATCAAGTGACCTGGCTGTTCATCTGACAGAGCTTAAAATCATGCCCTGACCTTCTTCAGTTGATTACTGTAGATATAAACTTTGGGTCCAGAGAAAGCATTTCATTTCCTGGGAGATCTAGTGTTTCACTTTGCTCACTGTACCCTTCAGGTGCCCAAGTCTATAGAAACATGGTAGGTTCCTTCCCCAGAGAAGGACCCAGATGATTCAGAGTTTGCCAAGGCAGTTTAGGGGAATCATAAGATTAACAAGAAGGTAAATATTAAGGAAGTCTCTTTAAGGTTTAATAGGGGGGAAATACCCTAAAAAAGCAATATTGAAGGAATGTGTATTATAGACAGAAAATTCTGTATTTTGAAATGGACTAAAAAGGTGAATGACAACTGAAAAGCTCACCTGAGGGGTTCAGAAGTGAGAGTCTGGGATTCTTCTAGCTTTCATGCAGAGATGGGTAGCTCAGGGCTGGGGGCAGACACAGAGAAAACTCCTGCCAGCATGGCTGGAGTCCAGCCTGGAGTGGTTCAGCAGGTTTTCCCCCATCACTGTCAACAGACAATTACAAACGTCCAAGGTAAGTAATTTCCACAGTTGAGTTAATCTGTGAACTGCCAATTTCTTTAGTTTTAACCTGCAAACTGCTAAGTTAATTTGATTTTCCAGTGTTAATCAGACTACTTTATTGTTCTAAAACCTCTTAAAAATGGTGAGAAGTGCTGTTACATAAAGTGTGACGGCAACTGACTCTAATGATGAAGGACTTCAGAAAGCATTGTAGAGCCATGGGTAACTTCACTCATCTCTGAAATGTGGGTTACCTATGAATTATATTTAACACATCAGGCACAGTCTGAAAATCACTTGGGGTCTTCTGTGGCCCCTCATGCGATAACTGTGCTGACAGCAGAGGGAGCATTAAACTCATTGCCCATGGTAAAGTGTGGGGAGTGATACCCATGTTTCTGTAATCCTTGTATGGGTAGGATGAGCTCATTAGCCTTCTGGCAGTCATCCTAGGAGAACAACTACTCTGATTCCAAACCCAGGCAGATGGAGCTCATTTAGCCCTGGAAGGCCTTCCACCTAAGAGGTTAAACCTCTGTCCTAAGGACTTGGCTGCCAGCGTCCAAGCTTGCTAGGCCCTGGCAGATGAATGTTAGGATTAAAGGGTGGGTCCAGCTCTGCGCATGCTGTGTCTCACCTAAAAAAGAATCCATAGCGCAGGTTCGAGGGTGCTATCCGCTAGCCTCTTTTTATCAGCGCGCTTGGAAAAGGAGCTGATGAGGAGCGTGGGTAGAGCCCTCCCTGGATCTTCGTTCACGAAGCCTAGCCATACATACATATTTAACACGTGCATGATAAACCCTATTTTTTTAAGGGACTGAATGGTAAAATGATACACTATTTACATTGTAAGGGAAGACAGATACATAGAGAGTGTTTGTATTACAATAGTTGTTCATTTCCTGCCAAAATGGTCCAGGGAGTTCTGAAAAATAATTATTTAAGACAATAACACTCAGCACATCTAAAATGCCTCAACTGGATATCAATGATTTCCAAATGTATCCACTGATTCATATCCACCGATTCCAGCCTGCAGAATGATTAACTCACTTCCCATCTCCTGAATTCCAGCCAGACACCCCTTCCATAAGAACTCCAGCCCAGTTTTTAACTCCACTATGATCACAGAGAATACTGCAAGCAGGCTCAGAAAAGCATAAAAATATTCAACAGCATGACAATATCCTTTAATATCTTCACTCTCCCTCAATGTTTTGTTGAAAACCTGATCCAGCCACAGCAGACTGAGCTTGTATACAGCAAGGAATAAGGAAGTGTCAAGGCAGCAGGCCTGAGCTCACTCAAATCTTCTCTTTAAAATTTAACTACTGAAATTCTTGCTGCTGGGGCATGCTGCTTTAAAAAATGCATAAACCTTTGAAAAACAACAGCATGCTCAAGTAATAGACGAAGTAATGTGCAAATCCATGCTGCACAGCATTCTGCCAGTCCCTGCTCTCTAAAGAAGAATGTAGGCCATGTACCAAGGAAATTCAGGAGCAGAAATGCATGTGAATAAATGAACTAGAACTTATTAACCTGGATGTATGCACTTGCTTGTGTTCCTTTCTCCACCTCTTTTTTTCCTTCCCTCCTCTTCCCCTCTCTATTCGTTCTGTCTTCCTTTCCTCTTTCGATACATAGTTTTCCCATTGTCATGTCCCTCCTGCCATTCTGTGGACCAACAAAGGCCTGCTTTCTCCACCAGTGAGTTATGTTAGCATTCTTGATTCCCATCCCTATCTATGCTATCATCCTCCTCAGCAGCTTTCACTACATCTGAGTAACAGAATTGAGTTACTGGTTGGATTTGATGACTTTAGAGGTCGTTTCCAACCTAGCTTCTCAGTTAACAACTGCCTTTTTGGTATTAGACAAGAATCTCTCTTTCTCACTTACCTTCTGCAACTCCATCAGTACACAATCCTGGCCCAGGAGTTCTAAACCTGGGGAGAGGAACCATTTTCTGCCCTGTCAATATTTATTGGCATAACATTTGCTTGCACACCTTACCCCAGACTGCTGAAGAGGCAAGGTGAGAGGGCTGCTAAACAAGAACTGAGCTGTGAAAATGTAGTTACAGAGCACAGCTGGCACTGTGGATTTGCTGCAGCACTTCAGACCATTTGAAAGACAGCTTCTGTGCATTAGTAGCACAATGAGAGGTTGTCTTAAGTCCTTCCATATCCCTGCTGCAAAATTCTAGTTCTCATGCAGATGTGCCTCTGCTTTCCACCTGCTGAGCAGGTGTGAAAACATCAATCACAGGCAGCACTATATATTCTATTGGGTGATGCAATGTGCTGCATACATACAGAGCACAGGCAGTGTATGCAGCACATGTCCTTGCTATGCATTGAAAAGCCCTAAAAAAAAAAGCACATTGCAAGAAGGAGGAATCACTGTTATAAGAGATGAAAGAAGGGACTTCAGAAATTAAGATAAAGGTGGCCAATTTCTCCCCATACTCAGTGTTCTTAACTGCCTGTTTTTCTTTATTCTCCTCAGGCTCCCATTATTTGCAGGAGGTGTTGAAATCTGACAGAAGGAATGTCTTCTGTCTGTCTTAGGAAACTCAGTGTTCTATGAAGAGGCAAAATGACAGCAGCAACTGTTTTCCAGAAATCACTTTCTGATTCTGAGCAGTATGTACTTATTTTTTTCATTAATAGACTAAATAAAGGATTTAGCTCTAAGACTGCATAACAACATGCAGACTTCAAGCTGAATGTACGGCTAGGCTTCGTGAACAAAGATCCANAAGTGATTTTCTGACTGTGCCCCAAGCTGAATGTAGGAACTTTCTTTTTCACATGGTAGCATACAGGATTTCAGGTAAGTGCCAGCAAACAGCTACCAGCTGCTGATTTATGAGACTACGGCCCTTGTGTGGCACTGTTATTTTGACATTACAATCATCTCGCTTCTAAATCCTCTTGAAGCTCTTTTTCTTTGTTTCTTTTATCAGATCATGCCAATTGGTTGAATTATGCAAATGCATTTTCCACAGCGCCTCTCAGCTTCGTCTGACTCTGGAAATGTGTCTGCAAGACAACAGTGGAGAGATGGCTAAATTGCCTTTACTCATAATGCCTGAACTAGCTCACTGATGGGCAACCTAAGCAGCCATGCATCCACCCTAAGACCCTTTGCTGTTAGGGCTTACTGACCTACTCCTGCACCAAAAGGAAAACGGTAGCAGAAAGAAAGAGGAGATTCCCAAGGTTTACAAATATTGTTTATCACAAGCTAGTAAAACCAATAAAGGGAAAGCAATTGCTATGACAGTAATTTCTGGATAGTGTTTAAGGGCTGCTTACTATGTTTCTGGCTGTTGGTCTGAAGTGTTGAAGAATCACAACAAATAATGACTAATGTCACTCAGTTGATGATTGTGGCAAGGAGAAGTGTTTAAAAAGGTAATTGACTTACAGGCTCTTCTCCCTCTTCTCATCCTCCCATCAGATTGTTGCTTGTGCAGGGGTTGGTTGGCAGACACGTATTAACACACAACCTGTGCACTCAGGTAGGGCTCCTGGCTTATCTTGCCACTTTCTCCACTGCTTTGCTGTCTTGCTTCCATTTACGAATCTGTTGGCTCTTCCATACCCACTGTTTCCATCAGTGTTGCTGGTAGGAGAGAGTAGCACATGCCTGCATAAGCTCCATGTGGAGAGCTCTATTTCCAGTGGGCCATTAGTAAAATAGACTTTCCAGGCATCTTACACACTTTTCACTCCCCAAAGAAAGCCTTCAACTGCCAACACCTTCAAGGCAACTTCTCCTCCTGATACTGATCACAGGCAGAAACTTTCTCTTCCCCGCCTCCCTACTCTGTCTATATACATAAAAATATACACTCTTTTGTGGTTTATCAAGGCATTAAAGAAACAGCAAGACAAATCCTGCAATTCTTAGACCAATATGGTTTGGAATTTGGCATTAGCACTCTGGCAGCATGATACACTTTTTAACATACAAATGTACACAGATCTGCGTGAGCAGAAAGGCTGTTGTTACCTTTTTAGGATTCCCTGGAGTTCCAGTTTCCTGCAAGGAACATCGACCATAGTAAAATTATCAATCCATACAGCCTCCACATCCATTAGACCGTATGTGCCCCCAAAACTGACCAAAATCATCATTACAGCAGAACTAATTGACCTTGAAATGAAAATGTGGGGTTTTTTTTTTTCTAACTTAAAAGAAAGTTTGACCTGATTTTCAAAAACTGAAATGAATCCAAAGAAAAAAATTGGACAAAAATTATGAACAGACTATACAAACTCTCTATACAAGATGAACTCATTGATTACTACATGACAATGAACTGTCTTATAGTATAATTGAGTACAGGTGTAGATCTGAATCATTCTTACTTTCATTTCAGTGATCTAAAATGAAGCAGCCAGACCCAGTTCAATAGCTTTAAGCATAGATCTCCTGCTTTAGATGAAGTATTGATGATGATGGCAGCAGAGGGAGTGTCTTAGGATTTGGACTCACCTCTTCCTCTCCATTTTAATAGTTCTATCAGGAGAATTCCTAACAAAGGTTTATAGCATACAATATTTAAGGAATCCAAACCCATTTTGTTTCTATAGTAACTATAATCCTCTGCACACAATATGTAATTTGTCTGAAATAATGCATGCTATGTTCACTGCAGACACTGACAGATAATATTCTCAATAATCTTCTCCTTGTGTTTAGAAGCACTTTTTTAATTCTAGTTCTTTAAATGAGCATCTCCTTTATAGATGACAGTGACTGCTTATTTTGCTACAAAAGCACTATATGATGCTGGGTGCTCACTCAGCTGGTTAATGAAATTCACTAACAACCTGGACTGGGAGCAGATCAGAAGCTGGAAGAAACTGCCTGTAACTTGCTGTGTCAACTCCACAATGTCCACAGCCTAAGCCATTGCTTCTAATGTTCTTTTCAGTATTATAAATTGTCATGCTGCACTGGGGGGGGGCAGCAAGCATCAGGAGCAAATGAGTGTCTTTCATCAAGTAGAGTTGGCATTTTCTCATAAGCATAAGAGAATTAGGAGCTCCCACTGGAGGAAAATGGTGCTGTATATCAACGGAGACTACTGGGAAATTGGTGAGATTCTGAATTTCAAATGCTGTAGCAATTCCAGAAGAATTCCCTAGGTGAATATGCTTATTTTGCATTAAGAATGCAAAAACATATGAGGAAGTCCAGTGCCACACTACCATGCTTTACTGCTTTGTCTACACTGCTTCCTTTACGTACTATTAGCAAGGAGAAATCATCCCAGAGAGTGTCCCTTAGCAGGGCTCTAAAACCTGGGAACATGGAAGATCAAAGCCTTCTAAGACCTCAGTCTACATTACTCCTTGGCTCTCTTTCATGTCCTAGGTCAGTCATCTCCCAAGTGAGGTGCCCACAACCTAGGGAGTGTGCAAGGGAGGAAAACATCTCTTGTACCATTACAAAACACATTTAAGAAATAAAAAAAAGTGTTTATTTAATATTTATCTCATCCTTTTGACTTCTGTTTTTGTATATGCTCTAAAATGCATGATATGTTAATACAGTAGTATATATGTATAATTTACAAATAAATATGAGAGTGCTCATAGGGATGGATGTACAATCAAAAACTTGTGGAGATCACTGTTCTAGACTACACGTACCTTCCAATGCTGTTTCAAAATGACACAATACGATTCAGAGGCGGACTGAAGAAGAGATTCCTGCATCTCCACACCACTTCCACTGCTCTGACAGGACTGTTCTGTACAGCCACAGTCCTAGGTAGTGTTTTTTGCTTTGTTTTTTAAAGAACAATGTCACTATTTAGTTACTAGAATCTTTGTGCCTTTGAAAGTGCCTGAAGAAAATTATCTTATCTGAGAAAAGACATTAGAAGCCAATGCAGGCTTCCACAAGGACAAGCAGCTACAATTTTGAAACTCCATCTAAATTCAGGCTAATATTGTGAATCCAGCTAAAGTAGTGCAGCAATCTAGGCTGATTTAAGTGTCCCATTATGCAAAATTGTACCCATAATAAAAGAGAAATCAAAGACAGTTGCTAACATGATTAAGCTATGGTTCTGTGGAGTCAAGAAATAGTGATGCATGAGCAGTTTTCAAACAATAATTAAACAGGCAGGATGTGTAGAGACACTGCTGAATTGAATTTAAAGTATCTAGCACTAGAGCTGTAGTGCCACAATAATGTACTGATCCCAAACTGCTTATTCATCAAGCGCAACTTGCAGACTCCATTCTGTGCACTAACACCTGCTTCATTTCAACTTGTGCTCACCTTCCCTGGGGCTGCTACTCACTTCACAAGTGCTTTTCTCCATCAGTCCTGGAGGATTGGGCCTCTTGGAGGAACAATCCAAGTAGTATATTCCCCTAATAGTTTTGTAGTTAAACAAGTCTGTGTTCACTTTCATGAGAACAATGACACTTATGAAATGGTCTAGTATTGAGAAGGTAATTTTCACTACATGGATTGATCTCCCTTTTGTCCTCTAGCTCACTAGTTACCTAACATTTGCTGCACAGGTTTGATAAAATGCTTTCTTGGATGCAAGTCAGAAAACACAAGTATCACTGCAATGGCTCATTGCTTGAAACAAAATAAGCATCTGATCTAGAAAAGGAAGCTAAGCTCTAAGTTTAAAATTTTCAACTTTGTTCATGACTGATCCAATTCTGCTTACTCTTACAAAAAAAACCAAACTACTGAGATTTTCCCAATACTTTGAATAACTACATAAAAAGGAGACAGAAAAACCATTCTGATTGTTCCAATACTTTGAATACCTACACAAAAAATACCTTAGAATATATCCTATGTTGAATGCTCTGTGGAAGGAGAAGACACCTGATTAAGTTGATGTCTGTCAGAAACAAGAGTGTTGAAAGTACCATTACAAAAATCTACATTTCCGTTGTTGAAAAATGAGAAAGTTGAAATGTAATTAAAAGGACAAGAAAAGTGGTGCCTCCTCCTTAAAAATCTTCAGTAGCTTTCCAAATGAAGCTTCTAGATCACACAGGAGGGACTGTATTCAGAGCATCATTTTTAGAAACTACAATATTTAACAAGAGATGAGGCCGAGTATTATTTCACCTCATACAAAGCTATAGCCAGGCCCAGGTTAGCAAACAATTACCAAATGAAACACAAAAATAGATCTAAAAGAAATCAGACCCAATTCATGGAGTTAGTAAGAGCCAGAACGCAACATAATCAACTCTTACACTGTTAATGTCTAACTTTAGATTTTTGTGTACACATCTCCACTGATTTTCAAATTCCTCATTGTCTTCAGCCGGAAAAGAAATTCCGGTCAGGTACCCTTAAAAGAAAGGCCTAAAATTCCTTCTAACTAGCTGCTAATGCAACAGGGAACATGCATCCTAGTTTGGGTTCCACACCATAGCTGGAACACCTGATCAGAACCTGAAACATCCTGGGTTTTTTCTCTTTTGGCAGGAAATACACTGAAAGAACTGAGGTTCAAACAACAGACCCAGGAAATTGTTAGTGGGTACCAACAGTCACCACACCACATTCTATTCTTTCTCCATAGGATACACATTGCCTGCATGTATTTAAATATGCACACAGAGTCACATCTCTTACATAAATTAACCACGTCTTTGTCTTCCTTTGGGTTTTAAATTGTTTTTGACAAGATGTCACTAAGTGATTAATAAATTAGTCGTAAGTACTCCATCCCCTCTAGATATTATTGCTCACTAAGATGATCCTCTGGCTGGGGAGACATGACCCACGTGTTTGGTCACTAGATGGTAGTTGACACTGAATGCCAGAACTCAACTAGAATTCTAGAGGGTAAGATTTCTGCCTTGATCATTAATTTAGGATCTAATCTGGGGCCAGGCAATTGCATTATCTATGCTCAGCCTTCCTAGCTGCAAAGCTAGGATAATAACAGCATTGAAAACTTGTCAGAGAACCAATCCATGTTAACCATAGTGACCTCCAGGACCTGAAAAGCCAACTATCAACCAGGAATCAAAAATCTGCAACTAATTATCATTTCAGTAATGCTATCAACAGCACAGAAGTGCTACAAGTAGGTCACACAGCTAATAGCCAACACAACACAAAATCCCAAGGGCTATGCTCACTAGAACTTTTACTTCAAATAAAAAGATATTGAGCATAGCAGCAGATCAAAGCCACAAGGCAACACAGTCATTTGAGGTGGTCACAAACAGAGTGTCACACAAGTAGAGCAAGCGCTGAGAGACTAAGAGTTTAAGTGAAGGGACAGTGATTGATTGCTGTCATTTAAGCAAGAAAACAAAAGGAAAAGACCTTGTCTTTGAGACCAACATTCAGCCATTCACAGAGGCATAACAAGAGCAGATTTGAGGATAACAGAACTAAGTTAAGATCTCTTTCATGGTGAATATTCTTGCTGCAAGAATATTTTTGATAAGCTCATCAAGAGCTCTGCTTAAGCACTGCCTTAACATAAAAGCAATTAGTATGTGACCCAGAAAGAATAAAACCTAAACATTTGCTGATCAGTTTGTAAGCGCACTAGCTGTTATAGTCAGACTGGACATAGGCTAGAGTTATACACAGGCATCACTTGATGGTCACCACAGGTGATGGATCACATCAATCATACAGTTGTCTTTCCACCTTTCTTTATCCTTTTTTCTACTGCTCACAACTTACCAAAACCTGGATAGCTGAGAAAGTCAGCCAGGCTTTCTTCTGTAAAATTACATACCTAGGAGCCCAAGATTCTCATTAAGTTATACTTTATCCTTTTTTTTGAAGGATGCAAAACAAGAGAAATTCAGATGCAGATTTCTCTGCTCCAGACACTAGGCTGATACTGTTTTTCCTCTGACAGATTTACAGCGTGTCCTGGCTTTCAATGGCTCATCAGTTTCTGCTGGTGCATTTCCCACAGTGTCCACTCAGAGAGGTGCAGCTGAAGTGGTTTGGTCTCCCTGCAGCTCAGGTACAGTGCTCAGGGAGCTGCACACAAGCTCTCCTTGGAGAGATCTGGCAAGGCACCTGTTGAACCTCAGTACCAAAGGCCTTGCCTTCCCAGAAGGCAGAAAGGTAGTTGTAAGGAAAAAATTAGACACAAATTTATTTCCAACCATAATTATTCCAAATTGTTCAGATTGGGAAAGGAAAGGATGAAAAAGAAGTTATTCTTCTCCACTCCCAATCAGGCCAGTTTTGAGGTTAGCTCTCCTAGGAAATTTGAGAAGTGATTCAGCTTCCAGAAGCATTTCTACCTGCCTGCCTTTGAAACATGCACTGGCTAAATAGCACAGGAGTGCTGCTCTCCACTTGGGAGCATGCTAAGATTGATTGCCTAATTAATTTCCCTAGTAACCTAAACTAGATCTGGCTCCTTAGAGACAGACTGGAATCAAAGTCAATGAAAATGGGATCTCTCTCTTTCTGTCTCTTTTTTTTTTAGAAGTAGTATTTAAAATGATGAGAGACTATTTTAGGTCACTAATGGAAAGCTAAATTTGATCTTCAAGTTGAGAATCCTTCTGTCAGTCCTCTTTACAAGGCATGTTTTTAGCTTGTCTCAATTTACAAAAAGCCTGTAATTGCCAACTTAAGCAAATGTTCTGCAGTCTTGAGTTTGGTGCAGGTTTTGATGGTTAACTAAAGCTAGCAACTTGATAAAGTTGTAAACCAAAATGCGTTCAACTTTAACCTCCGTGTTGTCCCTTCTTTTGCTGAGTGTGAAAAATTACCATAAATGAACATGAAGTTTGCTTTCATCTGGAAGTGAAGGATTAGATTTCAGAAATATGGTCAGCTGGCTTTTAACTGCTAGAAGAATAAAATTCATTTTGAGACATTCTAGTTTTTTTTGCAGTTCAAAAGCAACCATGTTTATGCTCAAAGCTAGATCACACATAAAAAAAAAGGGAGAATTGCCTAAAGAGCTCACAAAAAAAAAAAAATCACCAACAAAAAACCCCCAACATATGCCAAAATATAGACCTTCCCAGATGCTGCTGCCTGGTAGTTTGAGACTTGGCAATTCTGCAGTACTGGTGTTGCCACAGGTAGCTCCACTGCCTGGCCGAGCTACCCACATTAGGACCACAGAATCATGGAAATATTAAGGTTGGAAAATACCTCAGAGATTATCAAGTCCAACCATCAACCAATCATCCCCCTGGTGCTGCCAAGTGCCACATTTACACATTTTTTTAAACCCCTCCAGGGATGGTGACTCCACCACTGCCTGGGCAGTCTGAGCCAATGCTTAACCACTCTTTCAGTTAGAATATTTGGATATTGGGTAGGTGTTAGCAAAAAAAATGTATTTTTCCTAATATCCAACCTGAACCTTTTCTGGCACAACTTGAGGCTATTTTCTCTTGTCCTGGGAGAAAAGATTTGACCAAGACCTGGCTCCAATCTCCTTTCAGGTAGTTGTACAGAACAAGGTGGTCTTCCCTGAGCCACCTCTTCTCCAGACTAACCAACCTCAGTTCCCTCAGGTGCTCCTCACAACACTTGTGCTCTAGACCCTTTACCAACTTCATTGCCCTCCTTGTATCTTAAAGAGTTCTGCTTTTAGTCTTCTTCATAGCAACCAAGAACACAATTTTTTCTATGCCTATGTGGTTAAGAAACAGTCTGGTTAAACTACAGGATGTTCTGAGAGTTTATAACAGCAAGCACAATAAAAAAAAACTGAGTAAGCTCTCTGCAGAGAGAATATGGGCAGAATTTTCCATCCACGCAGAAAAGCCTGTAAAAAGGTTTTCAATGAGGAAAAATCTTAACCATGTTCCAGGCTGACATAAGTATATCTGTCTGAAAATGACCAGTGCTGAAGTTAATTTGCCGGTAAACTAGGAGCTGACAGGATGCAAAAGATGCAACCCAAGTATTACTGAAACTAATCGATCTTCACAGCTGTTCTGAAGCCACCTTCAGAAACTTCTCCAGGAGGAGAGCTGACTGCTTCTAAACCTTCACTGATGGCTTTGGGGACTAGAAAATTTCTATGATTTAAAAGTTATTTAGGAAGAGTACAATTAGCCAAGGTTATATTTAACACCAGAGTATATATAATGGAATTGCCAAGAAATGATTCAACATAAATAGGAGGAGGAATCATGGCTACAGACACTGTGGCTGCAAACACAACAGACATCATAAATTAAATGCCAAATAAAGAAGCTTTATAAAACACATCTTCCCCGCTATAAAAGCCACAACAGAAAGCAGATTATTTACAGACCCTACAGAACTTGCTGGATGTCCTCTCACAACCTCTTCTCCAGTGTGACAAGTGCCTCAGTTTCGGGTTTTGGTTTGGATTTTTTTTTCTCTACTATGCTACTCAAAACTCACCAGTTTCTGAAAAAGAGGGAGGAAAGAAATCTGTGATGAAATGACGATTTCTCCAGAGCAAATGTCTGATTTGGCATGAGTGAGGTGGTGTATGAGTCTGTTTCTAATCCTATCTCACCATTTTTGAGTTCAACACTAACCAAGCAGCTTTGGCGCCACTGGTTGGCTATAAGGCTCCACTTTAGCTGATAGTTTTTGCACCTCTGCTTTGTCCATCCCTATGCAGTAGCTTACCTCATGTTCAAAGC
Source organism: Bucco capensis (assembly GCA_013396975.1). Lineage (NCBI taxonomy): Eukaryota > Metazoa > Chordata > Aves > Piciformes > Bucconidae > Bucco > Bucco capensis. The sequence goes on from VWZO01007198.1 coordinate 967,317, forward strand.
TGGACTGCTAAGTGAAGATTGAGATGCCAGATCAGGATACCTCAATTAAGACGCCAAAGGAGTGTCTTTGCCCATCAGTTTTCCACTCCATTTGTCAAGCAGGTGACCCACAGAAGATCTTCAGATACACAGTTTAGCCTGAAGGAACAGAAAACACCACTTTCAGGAAGTCTTGTACATATCCAGTACTACAATAGATGGATCTGGCTCAGTTTAGTTGAATTTTCTGGCTTATTAGATAAACTAGGCTCTTAGGAACCATTTGTTATCTCAAAATCTTTCTCCATTTAAGCTGTCCATCCACATTTTGTCTTGCTAGAAGTAGATACAGCTCTGAGGAAGACAATCCCTAACAGTGTCGTTGGCTGCCCCAAGGAAGATTTCTCTGGACAGCTGGTTATCCATCTGCACAATTAGTCATATGCTGTGATATCAGTGATGAACATTGCAGAGAGAACAATGGCTTTAAGACTGAAAACAGGATTTTTCTGTGAGGAATGCACTCAGCACAGGATGAAGATGATCAGAAATAACTCACTGGACAGAGGAAAAGATATTGCAACATTATGATGTGGCTTTTGGTACATTCAAAAATCTACTTGAGTGAAGTCATATATGAAGGCAAGGTCTTATTTTTAGTGTAATTGCAGTCTTAGCTAATAAAAATAATTTTTATTGCTATTATGACTATTAGTAGTAGCATTTTTGCTGATCCAGTTATTATGGAGAGTGAACAGTATTGCTACACTAACCCTCAATCAAAAGAAAATTTTATACCCACACTTGACAGTATTTTTCCCTTTTATTTAATGTCAGTTCAATTAATCATCTGAACATAGCAAAGCCTGCCCTCCCTGCCCCTTGCTGTGGAGGTCAAGAGCACTAGTATGTAAGCACAGCTTATTCTAGCTCTCTTGCATCAGCCTCTAAACACAAATGCTGCAACTAAAAGAAATAATCATTGTGCCTTGATTTGCAAGCCCACTGACCAGTTATTGTCCAGAACTCATCATAAACTGTAATTTTCAACAAAACTTCATGTCTTCTGTTACTGAATAGCCTCCTCACAGCTTCTGTGTGCTGAAAATAGGGTTACAGAATCATTAAGGTTGGAAAATACCTCCAAGATCACCAAGTCCAACTGTTGACCCAACACCTCCATGTCGCTTCACCATGTCATGAAGTGATTAACCATGCCAGAGCGGTTTTGGGGCCCACAGTTACCAGGTGAGAAACCAACTGCAGAGACGTTTCTGTACCAGAAATGTTTGATGCAGAAGGAGAATGTTACTAGGCTCTCTCTCACTTTGCCCAGTAAAGAGAAATATTTTCTGTACATCATCTGCAATGTATGAAATGGCAGATGGCTTTCACACTGCATAGATTTTCTACCTGCAAAAACACACCGAATCTCACAAAACTCACAAAAAAGGTATCTTGACAAATCTTAATGTATACACTGTGGAATGTCATCAAAAGTGCTTATAATTGGATAGCCATGGTGTTTTTCCAAGCACTATGATCCTGATCTCCATTTGCACATCAAGCTAAGCAAACATAATAAGGTCCCTTACAGGATATATGAACCCACTGCAGAAGAGAGGCAATTAAGTGTGAAACATCCAAACCACAAACTCAGCTTTTCTTGCAATGCAAATAATGTCATCACTGTCATTTTTATTAGCTTAATTATTAGCTGAATTTGGGCCACAAGCAGTGCTGGGGTTGGGAAGGATTCCTTTGAAGGTCCAAGGAGGTTAGTCTCCCTGTCTTTTAAGGATGTCTGACATCTCCACATGCTTTCACAGCTCCCTTCTCACTTTTCTCTCTACTCAAACACACATCCCTTGATGAATATGTATCTATAGTTATAAATATTTCAGCTGATGACAGAAGTCTTTGTGAAAATAAGTTTGCAAATGGGGAAAGGGATTTTCTAGAGTTCAAGCAGGTCGTGGCTAGGCTTCACGAACGAAGATCCAGGGAGGGCTCCACCCACGCTCCTCATCAGCGCCTTTTCCAAGNTTCAAGCAGGTAATCAGAGAGCAAACACCTAGGTAGGAAACCTTGTGTCATCCATTTGTATACTTACAGCAGGAAAGAGAAGTTAAGATCTCATTAAAAAATTATATAGATCAATCCAGCAAGGAGAAGAACAAGATTCTAGAGGAAACACCACAGCAAAACAGCACATAGGAGAGAGAAAAAAACCTCATCTAATAAAAAGACAGCAGAGAAGCAAAAGAGAGCACAAAGTCCTACCTGCAAACAATATAACTTGGTTTTTGAGGTGTACGTTACACATGTAGGAGATGTTTGGCTGTGGCAGTTCAAGGCTGATCATTCAGATGGCTTCCTCAGTAAATATTGATGAAAACACATATCCTAGGGGAAAATTCATCACTCTCCATTTTAGCTTGAAAAAGTCATTTTCTGACATCCTGTGCTGCATGTCTAACTAATCCTAGTGGCTGAATAATTCATGGCCATTATGAGATGGACCCTTTTAAACTCCTGGACTTCTACACTGGCATCAAGCATTACAGCACCTTCAGAGATCATTTTGCTCACCTAGAAAGAATCTGGTGTTATGTTTTCAGAGTAAGGTGGCTTTGTTTGGTTCACAGTGGTCATGCTTCCATCATTAGAAACTTAGCATTATAGCTCAGCTAGAGAGATTTTCAGCTAAGCAAGGCAATGCTGGAAATAACACAACTGGACCAAAGAGTCCAACCGATTCAGCTCCCCAGAAACCCTGGAAATCTGTTCTTTAGTGCTGCAGCCTTAAACAGCAACACATGAACCAAAAGGTGCCTAACCTGTCACCCACAGACTCTCTAGCCATCCATTGGTAATACTCATCTCCAATTAGAAGCTGTAGAAGCTGAAGATTCATTAGCAGAAGCAAAATGAAAAAGGGTAATCAGGAGGCAAAAATAGATTAATTTTAAATTCCTTCACTTAGCGTGAAGGGCCCAGAGAAATTAAAGGCAGAAGACAACTGCTAGATTGTGCATTCATTTCCCTCCTTTGTAACATCATCTAATGAATTGTCCAGCCAAAACTTCCATAAATAAAAAAAAAATCTTAGAGATTTTCTGCAGATTCAAGATATTTTTATCATCTTAATTACATCCCCTTACTACTGCTCCTACACTGCAACAGCATAGGATACAAAGTTCTTCATTCACAGAATCAAAATACTGATTTATAAAGAATAGTCCATTTCCTGCTCGTAAAGATTTTGTGGAATGTGTTTAAGACTTCCCCCTCCCTTTACCTCATCATCATTTGTTTGTTTGTTTAAAAATTATCCAGACAGACAACAATGAGTTAATTCTCTGGCACAGAGAGTACTTAAAACACATTTAAAATTAATTTTGCTCATGCTTAAATGCCTGATACTATACATCTGTATTTATATGCAATTACACTTTCAATTTCTTTCAAACTCATTTCCAGGTGAATTCTGCCTTTCCACTCAAACATCCAAACCTAGATCACATTGCTGACTCTGTGTATGTCAATACAGATTAAAACTAAAGCTGACTGAAGAAAACAAAAAAGATAATGGAATACAGTGATTTCTTCCTTTTTCAATTTTGCTTCTGTGTGGGGTTTTTTCCCCCCACCAAGATAACACTGATGTGTAGAGCAGAACACGTAGAAAAGCTTCTGAAAATGTCAGAGCTTTTCAGATTTGGGTTTAATTTCAAAATAGGATTATGTTTTCAAATAAGGTACAGTAGAAATCTTCAGCTCCAAGAAAATCATAATTACTGGCTTCCATTAAGGACAGCCTATCAGAGTCTTAGACAGTTAAAGTTTTTACTCTCTGAACTGAACAAATTCAAATATTGGTATTATTTAAATCAGATTTATTAGGCTCAGCTTTCTGCTGTTTTACCAGTGTTTCAAACTAGTCTCTGCATGTTTAGAAATCCCAGACAATATATAAATGTATATCCAGGGTTACAGCAGCTAGTCTACCTAAGAAAAGGTTACTTTTATTACCCTTAACCACTTGTTCTTCCCAGAGAAAGATTAATAAATACCTTGAGTGAGATCACACTGCAATATTCCCCCCCCTTTTTTTGTGCTCAGACCATTTGCCACAGTAACTGCCAATTTCCTACAGTGAGTGTGCAGACTGCCCAGAAACTGCTCCATTTCTCTGCCCCTGCACAATTAAAGACAGTCATGTCACTCAAGCTGGTTTGTATTGGTTGGAACTGAGGCAGTCACAGGTTAAAGAGCTTAAAAGGGCCAAAAATAGAAAAGATTTTGGTGGTTGAAAAGTGCTCCTCTCAATTTGCAGCTTAGTGCAGAGAGAGGTTTAGCATGAGTAAACCCTTGAACTGGCTGGCTGGGCAGCACAACAGCTGGCTGACAGCACTGCTAGTGTGCTCCTCATAAAACACTGGTAATTGCTACAGGAGTATCATTTTGAGAGTTCTTTACATCTCAAAACATGAAAATCAATCCAAATTTGGTTTACCAGCATAATTTCATTCCACTAAAATCCATATATCTGCTTTGGTTTGAAACAGTTACTTTTCAGAACCAAACACACAATTTGGACTTCGTTTTAAGCTTTTAAAAATATCTTTACGTAATCAGTTATTGATACTCCTATTTATCTAGAATGGTTTTTGAGACATGGTTTTTCTATTTTTTACTGCTCTAAAACCACAACGCTTGCTGCAAGTTTGCCAATGGATGAGACAAAATTTCAGTGCATTAGATTACACCATTTTTCAATCTGATCTTTGCCAGGAGTTGCCCAAAACAAAACTACAGTAGACTGCTATGAGATTAAAGAAGTAGACTGAAGTGCCACCACCAGGTGACAGAGAAAGTCTCCATAATCAACAGACTTCCATCATGAATGAAGTCTGGGTGTTATCTGTTCTTGTCTGTATCATCTCCTTTGAAATTTGAAGACGACATTGACAGGAGCAGAAGCCACTGCAGATGCTGATTCATTCATGACAATTACGACACCTCCCATTATCTGAATAGACCTCCTCCTGCACCCAATTCACAGAAAATAGCTTTATTGCAGTGTTTTTGTACCTCAGCCTCATGATAGTTGATGTTCTTAGAGAACTTCCTGTCTTTCTGATCTGTTTGTTAAAGAAAAAAACCTCATCAAAATGGAAATAATCCTGAACATCTGATGATGTGCAGTGTACTTTGAAATGATTTACACAAACATTTACACTACAATAGCAGCTCTACACTAATTAATAATTATGTTTGATCACTCAGGTCCTGTGAGGATTACTCAGAGACCTCATTCTCCACCACCATTCAGATATTTGTAATGAGAATCTTAATACAGCTTGATGCAAATTAGATATAAAAAGTTCTTTTACCATGTTGCTAGCTTCTGTCATTAGGTAAGGCAGAAAGATGAAACAAAAATAGCATGAGAAAGTAAATATTAGGTAAAAGACAGTGACAAGAAGAGACAAGCTTTGCCCAGCAAGCCTTAAAAAAAAAAAAGGCAAAAGCAAGCCAATGTTATTATTTCTCTGTCACAAGTTTGATTTCAATAACTTCCAAACTCTTAATTCAAGCAATTCCACATGTTTAGGTAAAAAACCAAACCAGGACAAAACCCCACCCACCTAAATACCTACCCCTATTTGCACACTTTTCTTCACACATTAATCAACTCTGTCAGCCTGAACTGCAGATAATTAAGACAGCAGCTCCTGCTGCAAAGTGGATCAAATCCTCTTAAAATTGCATATGGCCCTTTAATCTAAGTGTTCTGGGCAGAGGACTTAGTCCTAGTGCTCACCCCACAGGAGTCAGCTCCAACTCTGTAACTGACCTCATTTGGCATCTGCCAGAAACTAAAAGCAATAGCACCCAGCTGTTCACTTGAGTAAAATGTACCATTGCATAAATAAAATATCAAACCATAAATTTAGCTCTAATCCTATAGAAGCTCAGTGGCAAAAATTCAGTTGTTAGCCCTATTTAGTTCTGGGACTTTAATACCTTCTGAACAAACCCACTCCAGCTCCAATTCCTGCCGCAAAGACCTTCTGCTGTACTGTCATGTACTTTTCTCAGGGTGAAAGAGCATTTCCAGTGTCACTTATTACTGAGAAAAGCATTCAGCAAGGTGTTTAGCAAGGATTAGAAAAGGGACTTTAGTCCTTTACAGCACTTCTTAAAAAGCTGCAGTTCCACTAACCTCCCTTGTTTCCTACCAGGAATGGTACTTGTCATCTTGTATTACATGACAAAAACAATGTAAGGGGCTAAAAGAACTGATGGAGGAGGCAAAGCTGCTAGGTGAAAGGATAGGAGAGAGGTCACCACTGGCCAGAGACTGATAGGATGAGATAGAGAAGGAGTGAAGTCAGTAACAAGAAACTGGGGTTTTGAAAGGCAATTAATTTAGAAGGAAACTAGGACTGATGTGGCAAGCTCACAAGGCGGACTCTAAGAGAAGTAAACTGGTTTAACAGACCAGTAGTAGGCAGAAACATCTTTGGCAAGAATCACAGTGTGTCCTGAGTTGGAAGAGACCTGTGAGGCTTATGGAGTCCAACTCCTCTCTCTGCATAGGAAGGTTTTCAGCTCTGACCAAATCTAGCTTAACAGTGGCTCAGTTGACAACTGTCTGTGAGGATATTTTCCCTAATATCCAATCTAAACCTTCCCTGGTGCAGCTTGAGACTGTTTCCTCCTGCAGTCAACATGCTCACCTGGTGCAAATTCAGAGAGCCACTCAAAACAGAACCCAAATTAAACTGAGTTTCAATTCAGTGAAGGCAAATGAGGCTTTGTTACCATTCCAGGAATTTAATCTCCTCTACTTGCTACTGTACTCCTAGAGTGCATTTTAAGTCAGCACAAAGAGGAAGGAAAGAAAGAGTGCTAAAGGAAGATGATTCTAAGATGTGGTGTCATAATAGTTAAGGGTCCCAGAATAAGCTTTCCCCTCCCCCATCGGTTAGACTTTCCAATCTGTACTTACTCTACCTAGGTTTTGGTAGCTAAATTAGCAATATTTCTTCATTTCCTCTGCAATCAGTGGTGAGACATGCTCTTCAGGTAAAGAAGATTTCAGACTGAATCATCTTCTGGATAAGTCAAACTGTGCAGGTGTATAGGTTCAGTGGTGCAACTACCACTTATGCCTTTCTAAACCTCCACAGAGATAGAAACAATATAAGATCATTTATTAAATTGATAACTGCTGAATTGTTTGCATTTGTATGCTTTTTATAGAGGGGAAGACAGTGAAGGCATAGTAATACAAGAGAACAATTGCTGTGTTTGAATCCTAATTTAGTTCTAGAATCTGTTACCTTCAAAGTGGAAGCTAGTGGCATTCAATGCAATCGGATATCCTGTCAACATATTATGTGCTCCACTTGGGACAGCAACACAATGATGGCACTGCATTTGCAGGGCTGGTCTCAGACAGTATGACAGATGGCATCTTCATTTCATAGTGCTGTCCCCAAAGAGATTTACAAACCAAATGAGTGGCTTTCAAAGAAGATCATGTTGAAGAATAAAAAGTGATGATTATTCATGCAACATAGACAATGTTCAGCTGCAGCCAACAGCAGGCATGCACTGGAGCTCCACCTGAGTCCTTGAAATGCCTCAGCAACACCTTTATTTGTAAAGATGAGGAACAACTGTGAGGAGCACCAAGAGAAGTGCAGCAAATATGGGAAGGTATAAGACCAGTAACCTGAGATGTTTGCTCAGCCCCTCCTGTTCTCCAGGAATTCTGCACTTGTTGAAAGGGTTTTAGTATCTGTAGTAGTGGTTTGAACTTCACCCACAGGAAAATGAAGTATCTCTAGCCTGGCAATTCAATAAATAGGAATAGCATCACAAAGATCCACAACGACCCAACACTAACCAACAACTGCTTTTGTCCAACTCTTCTAAGTGTGACCTGAAAATACTCACTGGTTCTCCCATGGAAGGCTGCAGGAAGTCTGTGTTGCTGGCAGGGTACTTGGGAGAGGCAAGGAACAAGTCAGAGGGAAAAAAAAAAAAAAAGGAGAATTCGCAGGGTAGGACTAGAAAAAGGAAGGGCTCCAAACTTAGCCTGACTTGAAAATCCTGCTTAACTCAGGAGGATCATCAGGTGTGTTAGAGTGGGACCATAAACCTGCAAGGATTTGTCTGTGTAGCTAATGAGGCTGGGATCTGAGCCTAGGGCCTGAAGCCAAACATCTGTCCGTGTCTCAAACCTACATGGCTGGCTGCAGGTGCTGCCCTAGTGGCACAGCCCTCCCAGCCCTGCTGACAGAGCCTGGTTTGGTTTAATGGGACCGAGAGAAGACCTCAGTGATTTTCCAGGCCCTCTTCTTAAGGGCTACAAAAATGATTAGGAGAACATCTCTCTTATGACAAAAGGCTGAAAGAGCTGGGATGTTTAGCCTGGAGAAGAGAAGACTGAGGGGGGATCTTATCAATACTTAAAGGATGGCTGTCAAGAGGACGGGGCCAGGCTTCTTTCAGTGCTGCCCAGTGACAGGACAAGAGGTAACAAGCGCAAACTTGAACATACAACATTCCATCTAAGCATAAAGAGGAACTTCTGGCTTTGAGAGTGATAAAGCACTGGACCAGGCTGCCCAGAGAGGTGGTGGAGCCTCCATTTCTGGAGACATTCCAAATCTACCTGGGCACCATCCTGTGCAACCTGCTGTAGGTGAACCTGCTCTGACAGGGGGTTTGGATTACATGCTCTCCAGAGGTCCCTTCCAACCCCTAACATTCTGTGGCTCTGTGATTCCAATAAGTAATATGAAGATCTTGCAAGGTATCATTCACTGAGAGCAAGCAAGCAAGCCTAAGCATTCTGCCTGCTAAACCCCAGACAGGTAGAGCTGTGCAGGACACTGCCATGCTTTGAAGTAAAGCTTACCTTTGGCTAGTTCTGTGAGGGTAGAAAAGGACCATAAATCTCCACC
>VWZO01007198.1:976334-1094978 GCA_013396975.1 Bucco capensis
CTGCACTCATAAAGAATTCCTTTGTCAGGTGAGTACATTTTTAACACATCTACCAAAGAAAATCCTCACCAGTGTGAATTAGGGAATCACAGTCCATTCCCTAGAAAGCAGATTTTTCAGTGCTTTCATTCATTTCTAAATTGTGAGAAAAGAAGATCTGAAAAATCAGGAAAAATACAGATAAATTATTAGTATATTTAAAGTTTTTTCTGCTTATAAAATTCAATAAACTTAATAGTTCCCATTTTCTAAGGAAGCAACAGGACGTCAACCAAGATTAAAACAATATTTTCACGTCAGCATCTCCTCAGCACAGCTCTGCACTTCTAATATTACTTCTCTAATGCCTTAGGGGGAAAAAAAAAACAACAAAGCGTAAGAAAAACTAGTGAAGACATACAAATAATTACTGAACTTGTCTGTATGTTAAGAAATGCTTAACTCAACCTCACTGCTGTAAAGCATCTCTACTACCCATCCATTCCCCTACATGCTCAAGACTTTCCAGACTGGAATTTTGCCATTTTTGTTCAGTCACCTAAGGAGATACCAGAGTTAGAAATACTCTGCTTTGCTTCTCTTGACAGCTAGATACTGGATTTCATTAATAAAAAGCTCGTGGAATTTAAAATTGGTCATTTGAACTCTCTCTAATGGTCTTGTCATCATTATGAGGGAGCACTTACAATTTTAAGCTAATCCAAAACAACTTTAAAACATAGAATCATAGAATGGTTAGGGTTGGAAGGGACCTCCGGAGNAAAATCACCTCTCTGGATTTACAGAGAGAATGTTATGGTTTATGGATTTATGTTTTCCTTAGTAGCAAGTCATGTTCAATGGATACAGTTTACACCCCACTTAGTCATGAAGTAGAGAATTAGAGAATATTTACAAAGGTAATTAGAGAATAATTATGGGGAAGAGAATGTATTTTGAAGCAATCTTTTCCACTGATTAAGAAAATACTTGTCATTAAGAACACAAGAATCCCTTGGTTCCTTCACGTCTAGCTTCTTCTTACCAAACCTCACAAAACACTGACAGCTTCTGAATCCTTTGAGATGCTTTATGCAGCCTAGTAGTCAGCCAGGGATGCTGAAGCCATTCATCAGCTGGAAGTAATAATAAGCTAATGAAAATGTGTTTTCCACTGGACTTTAAGGCTATGGCTGTCTGCTTAAAGCTGAAGGAGCTCAGTAAGAAGTAGCATTGAGAAGATGGGGAGCCCACAACCAGAGACAAAATTCACACATTAAAAGAACAATTTCATTGGAACTGTATTTGGAAATAGTCTCCTGTAGTAATAAGAACACTGTGCCAAGCTTTAGCTCGGAGCCAACACATACAACTGAGTTATATCTCCTTGGAATCAAAGTTTTATAATGGACATGCCAACAAACCCTTCAACTCCACTATCTCTGTGCCACTGCATTGCTGTAATGAGACTTGATTTGATTTGCTTGAGAGCTATAATAAGATTAAGGCATAATCATAAATTCCTCTGTGACAAAAGATAAACTACTTCCCATTGATCTCTAAGAAACCAGACCAATTTTTGGATATTAAATAGTCATTTACAGCAGGAACAGGTGTATTATTGTTCCAATAACACAATGTCAGCGACACTCTGATTTTCAGAGACACATACTGTAGTGGTCTCTTCAAAAAATTGATTAAACTCCTGGCCCAGACAATAAGGAATAACACAGATTAAACAATTGCTTGAGGGTTATCTCAGATTTTGTTTTGGTTTGCATTGATTTATACAAGCCCTTCCAACAGGCTTACTGGAATTTGCTAAAGGGGTCCCAATGCTACATAAATTGAATAACAACTTTTGTTTTGTTATTCTAGCATTCAGAGCAAGGCAATAGTGCTTCAGGAGTCTTTTGCAGCACCTTGCAATAAATTAAATCAATCCTTAGCAATGCATTAGTAGGCACAGCATCTTTATAATTAGATTAGATGGAATATATATAGCTTGGCAGTATCCTAAGTTACCCTCTTCAAGTTGCTACAATGATTATTTTTTTTTATGTTTAGTTATTGGTATTAAAACTCCTTATGCAGACAGTGGTGCTGTTGAGTGCAAACATGATAAAAAATATGCATTAAGAGTCAATCCATGAACCAAACACCTCATAATCTAAATATTCATGAAGACAGAGCACACTACAGAAGAATTTCTATCCCAACTTGAGAACAGAGACCACAGAAATTGACAGGGGAAATAAGTTAGAAGCCTTTGGAACAACTTAGGTCTGACATTGTTATAGATGAAAATTGCCATAACAACTTGCCAGTGTTCACACAGGAACCTTAAGAAAAACACCACAATTCACCCCAAATTTCTTCTATCTCTGGGCAGCACTGTAATGGCAAGTATACCCTCTCCCTTCATCTCAGGTAAGGCCATATGCCCATCATAGCATCAGTTCTCTGGCTGAGTAAAACCTCAAGGAATATCTGTAACTCTAGAGGATCACATTCAAATTTCAGTGGAATAAAATCATGGCTAAGTCCAGCATGATGATTCTTTTCCTAGCTAGCACCTTGAAGTAATGCTATGGAGTTTGTTTAAATGTTCACAAACCTAATTCTTCTCTACCCAGGCTAAGCTTTCCTTGACTGGGGCTTTCCTACTGTTTCAGAGGCCTAGTGTTCCTGAAGGCAAATCCTACTGGTAGAGACTGAGGCAAAGGTGGCACTGAGTACCTCAGCCTTTTTCCACAGGCTTTGTCCTTGAAAACCTACCAGTAATCCTGCACTCCTTTCTCCTTCAGAGTTGTCTCCCATGGCATTTTTCTAAGCAGGTCCCTGAACAGACCCAAGTCTTCCCTCCTGAAGTCAAAGCCTGTGATCCTGCCAAAACGAGTGAACTTAGCTCTGTAACAAAGGGCCATCAGACAGTTATCATCACAGCATGGAGTTCTTCAGAAAGAAATTGGGATCTTGTTTCAAAACAGCAAAACACAAGTGTTCAGTACCAAAGACCGAATCTATAGCAAGGAGAGCTAATTAATCAGTTAAGTACGCAGAACACATGCTACTGACAAGAATTACATTCCACACTTGACATTTTCTTCTATAATGTCTTCAGGAAACAAAAGATGCTTGCATGGGCTAAATTCCAGACAGTTCTTGTTTCATTTGAGTCAGTGGGACCCGTGGAAACATCTGAGTATGTTCCCAAACTGGAAACTTTCAATCATATCCTAAAGTTCCTAGCAAAGGGAACATGGAAGAAGGTTTCTGGAACACAACTATTGAAAGCATTTCAGCCATCTGATCAATAACTGAGAATCGTAACACTTCAAGGAGTCAAATGATGAGTTGTGAGCAGTGGTACACCATCTTAACATTTATCTAGAGTTTCCCCACACAAACAGCCGAGATCTAGTATATCACCATCTTATTTTAAGCAACAGTGCAGCTTTTCAGTGGCATAAACATGGGAAGCACAGTGTTTCTTCACACTCTCACACCTCTACTTTCCAGCTTATCCATTAATACAGGAAGGTACCTTTAAGGATGGCCAGAATTGCAAATACACAAAAGGTATAATATGAAAGTCAGCCTGAAGTACAACAGTACAAAAGAAATGTGGTTATGAAGCAATTAAAATATATATATTACATTTGCAGCCTGAATTCTTCCTCCATATTGTTATTTTATTATGTCACTTCCATGTTTACTGAAAAAATTCTGATCTTCCTTATGACAGGTGTAGGATACCTTTTTAAACCTTGTTGTAATTGCCTCGAAGCACCAGCTTTGCCTTTGATAGATGGAGATTCCCTGCTGTTTGCCTTACCCTGAGAAACATGTTGGAAACAAACCCATGTTCTGCTATACAAGACACATCACTCACATTCTTTTCATGCATGCTGCTAGAAAGTGTTTGCTGTAGCTCTAACTTTGGTTCAAAGCCATTGTTTCTCTTCAACTCTCACTTAAAGATTATTTGTGAAATAGTCTACTAAGCAGCTCACTTCAACTCATTAATCTAAAGCAAAAAAAAAAAGTAAATGGCTCCTACATCTAGCAGCATGAAAACTGTTTTAATTAAAAAATGCATGCTCATAGAAGTGTCTATCACAATCTCCTAAGTTTTCAAGCAGGCTTTCAAAGCAGTGGTGTGAGAGACTTGATTAAATGCCTCTGATGTGCTACATAACCATAGTATTAAGGTCAACTGAATTCTCCTCTGGCAACTCTGAGGAAATTCAGTGGGATTTCAGCAAGTTATTTGGACATTGAGACCTTAACAAATTCTGCTGGCTTTTTCCCCCCCACTAGTCATGTGCATATACAGGAAGACACAGTAAACAACCTGAACTAAAACCATTAAGCTTAAGAACCTTTCAACAGAAGGAGGTGAACATGCAGCACCTAGTACCAAACAAAAATTAGAATTAAATAACCAATGAAACATGTTAGCATCCACAAGATGCTCTCCAGCCTCCCATTCCCCATTCTGTATGCACACCCACAGTTGACCTTTCCCAGGACAGAATCCAGCACCAGCCCTTTTTAAACTCCCTGTGGTTGGTGAATGCCCAGCCCTCTAGTCTGTCCAGATCTTTCTGCAGGCCCAAAGTTAGGTGCTTCTCCCTCAAGGAAGGATTAGAGACACCAGCTTGATCCAAACATCTCTTTAAATGGCAAAGCTCAGGTCAGTAATGGGATTTTTTACATGACTAATGTTGCTTTCGAAGGAAATTCCTGCAGAGAAGATTGCCCAAGTTTGTCACCATTTTTTTCATCAGTAAGGCAGAGAGTAAAAGTAGTACTGAAATAAGAATGCACACTGACATCTTGTGGACACAGAGCTAGAAAAGTATTCCTAAGTACTTATACCCCACTGTGTGTTTTTTATCCAAATGATAAACTTGAACAGCAGAGGGAGATAATTTTCTGAGACTTGTTAACCTGGACAGTTTATGGCATGCACGAAGTCTGCACAGAATGAGATTTCACACAGTAAATATGAGAATATGGAGCCTCATAAAATGAGGTGTGAAAAATAATTGGTTTTACTCCCAATACCTAAAATTAAAACCAACAACTTTAAAAAGAACAAGTCACCTAGCATTTACATTATTATTTCAGCATACAGGCAGTGAATTAGGTGAAAACTTAAAATCTATATTTACTAACAAGCAAGACAATGAAGCCTGCTGAAATTAGCATCTCCTTAATGTGCTAAGTCTTCTGTTGCACAAACATTTGCAGAATAGCAGCCAAAGAAACAATGCTCTGAATCAGGCCTATTATTCAATTAGGAAGTTTTTATATACTCCCATCAACTTTCTTAGGGGAAGAAAAAACAGAAACCTCTGAATTACCTTAGGAACAGAAAAAAAATCATCAACAGAAAGCAGAACTTCAGATTTTATTTACAAAAATATTCACCAGAACTGTTCCACAGACAGCAGAGGAAAATGACTGACTTTCTGCGTTTGGAAGGAACAGCATAAAGGGCAATGTATTTAAACCCAGCCATCGGGAAAAGCCACGCAAATTCTCCCCATTTCTCCCAGCACTTCTCAGTGCAGCTCCTTTTAGACAAGGTGTGCAGGCTACAGAGATGAGAAGGAAGTTTAAGCACTGTTTTTGGCAAGACATACCAGAAGACAATTGCCTCATTTATTAACACAGATACCAGAATGCTAGCAGGAAAAAAATACACATTGAGAGGACATTCCTCTGCAATTATTTTTATATGCTGGTGCACAAGAGTGGATCCAAGAAGCTCTCTAATACAGCTCAGCTTCCTAAGAATGACTGCAGAGGCAGAAAAAAACCTGAAGTAATCCTTTTATGAAAGGCAACACTCAAGGGAACCACAAATTTTTTAGCATCACTGAAGACCTCACTCCAAACATAAGCATTTCACTAACTCTCAGTAACCTATTCTAGAAACCTTGTGGTTCCAGTAGTATTTATCTGGCTCTCAGAAGATTGATGCAGATGATCTGGACAAAATTAAACATAAGACTTACTTTTTCCTTTTAAAGACATTTGTTCTTCACCAAGCAATTGCCCAGAGGATCCAAGCCAAGCCTCTGTCACTGTTTGCACCATGTGCAGCCTATGATCACCCTCTGCTTCTCAGTTTCCTCAGCATTCAGAGGAGATCCCCTCCTATAACCTCCCTTCCAGAATTTTCAGGGCCTGGACAGTGTCTTCCTATGGAGATCACACAGTCAGAGAAAGGATTCAAGACAGTAGATCTCTCAGAGCAGGCTCACTCCCTCAAGCTTGACCCATGCACCACATTTGGTGTCTGGAGTCTCCAATTGCCTTTCTACTCTACTGCAATCTGTACTGATAAGAACCTCACCTCTTAGTTCCCACCAGTTAATTCAGCGTTTCCCTGTATGGCTCCTGCTGCAAAAAAAAAAACAACCCACCAATACTCACAAAGAAGTGCTTTGGGATTTCAACCTGTCAGCAGGGAAGAATGAGAAATGAATGGCAGCATCTAGCTTCAGATTATTGATTAGCTCACAAGTAAATCAAGTTTCCTAATATTAAACATGGCAAACATTTGCTCTACTGGAGAAAAATCATGCAGCACTTGTCTGCCACATACAGAAACTACAGCTGACAGGGATCTTCATTCTGTGTCAGATGAAAGGACAGATTTAGCTTATATGTATAACAAACCACATGGGTAATGAAGGTCTTCAGTTAGAAATGGATGAAATCACATTTCCCATTTATAGCCACACAGAGACAAGTAAAGGAACTAAATTCTGTTCATGGTGATGGTTCACTATATTTAGAAGTGCCCTGCAACAGATTTGGCTTCAGCTTATCTAAGTTGTGAATAACTTATGAGCCTATACTGTAAATAACTAATCTTTGGCCTCAACAGTTTTATACATAACAGTCTGAACAGTATTATGAAACAATTCCATTACTTTACAACTATAGCATTTTATTCAGACTGAATTATAGACGAATACCACTGAAGCTAGTTTTGCAGCCTCAAAAACACTTAAGAAGTGCTGCGCTTGAAGTTTTTGACACTTGAAAATTCAAATGCTACTAAAACATTTCACCCAGTGCCATGTCTACCAGTTTTCTAAGTCTTCCAAGGATGGTAACTCCACCACTGCCCTGGGGAGCCTGGGCCGATGCCTAACGACTCCACTCCTTCACTCACATTTTTCCTGACATCCAGCCTGAACACCACCACCACCCCGCCTCCAACACAACTCGAAGTCATTTCTCTTATCCTGACAGATTCAGAATGATTTGAATCTTAAACACAGGATCTGTGAGGAGCTGCAAAGAAGAAACTTGGCATTTAATACCAGGATTGTTAGGGAAAGCTCTGCTTTTCAGAATATCCTTATGCATTGCTCAGGAGAAGAAAATTTGTACCCTACTTTTTAAAAGAAATTAAATTTGATAGAATTGAAATTGAAAGCCATGACATGATGCAAGTCAGTTTCTCCCTTATGCATCTTAAAAGAGGAGAAAATGTTTTACAGTAATTCCAATGTGTTTTTACAGCTTCCTAGGAACAGCAGAGGCTTGTTGGACCATCAAACAACATACCAGCCTCTTTAAGAAAAATCTGTATCTTCAATCTTCCTTTTTCTACATCATTATGTAGTGTAAGATTTCACTTCAGTAAATTAAGATAGTGAGAATCCCCAATTATCATCTTAATAAAGATCTTTCAGTCTAATTCTAGTATTTTTGATCTAGGGCATATGTTCAGCCACACTGAAGTCTCTCAGGAGTGAAATAGATACTTGCTACTGAAATATCAGGTTCATTCTCCCAGAAAGGAACATCAAGTCTTAGATGAAAACATACAGCACTATGAATTTTATTCTGTTAACCATATTTAAACTACATCATTAGCTTATTATTGTTGATATCCTCACTTCAAGGTCATCGGGTATTCAAGAACTGTAGCAAATGAACCTACAGGACACCTGCAGGACCTACTGTCTGGAAGTTTTGTCAGGAGTTTCAGTTTCATGAGGGCTGTGTTCCTAGACTTAATCAAATATTCAAACAGCTTTCAAGGATCTCAGAAGCTTCATCTTTTAGTCTGTTTTGTCATTTACATGGATTGGCCGTCTCTTATCACCTTTCATTTATTACCATGAATCCCTTTATGTTTTAATTCTTCAAATTAAATATTTTATCTGTGATCAAGGAGGCTAAAATTAATTTGATTTTACTTTAGACTTCAACAGAATAGGACTGTAAGGCTGACTAGGCAAAAAGGCATCAAAATGCTGACTAAGGTGGTAACTAACAGATAAAAGCCAGGTACTTAACCCACTCTGAAGTGATCCCTAATATTCATCTGACCATGTCTTTATTAACATTGATGGACTCATGAAACAAGGCTTTTGTACCTTCAGACTACTAAGTCATTTCTATACACATAATATTGCCTGAGTGTTCAAACTGGGTAAGTTCCAAAATGAATTGAGAGCATAAGCATATCTAGGAAAAATCTGAATATTGATGTATGTCCCATGGCAGGTTAGGCAAGATGATGATTGCAAAGTTCGCATTTTGTTAGGTAAATTACTCAGTTCTGCAGGGAATAAAAAACAAACTACTGATCTAATTATGTTATTTAAGTTAAGCACCACATACTTCATTAAAATAAATGAGAAAAGGAACAACTCTGTCCAGGGACAGAGGGAGAAGGGGACTAAAAAGGTATTAATGTTAACAGACTGCAACAATTGCTCCAGGTAAAGAAACAAACACTTAGCTTTGCTTCTGGCTTGCAAAAGGAACAAATCAATAAAATCACACACAATGGAAAGTATTCTTTGTAAATTAAGGAGCTGCACTGCCTGTTGAGACATTACCTATCATGTGGTTACACTCCCTGGAGCCTCACACTCCAGAAAGCTGGTTTTCCCAGTAAAAACTAAGGCAAAAAAGGCATTCAGTACTTCAGCTTTTTCCATGTCCTGTGTAACTAGGTTCTCCATCTCACTGGGCAGCAGGAACCCATTTTCCTTAGTCATCTTTTCCCTCAAATAAATCTGTTTTGCTCATGATGGTAACTATACCTGACTTTAGCTCCACCCAAAAGCTTTTTCACCTGTTTTTTTCCACATGCTCTGAAGATGCAGATGAGCTTATCAAGTTGGATTTACAAAATTACCAAGAACATGCCTGAGACAGCATTCCCCTGTGTGTCCAGCAAGGTGAGACTCTCCATTAGAGCTGCCACCACAGATGTATTGACAGGCAATAGGGAAAACTGAATTTTGTTTAAACTGTGATACTCTTACAGGTTTTTGAGCTAAAATATACTCAGGTAAGATTAACTGCACCTTGAACCAAGAGGCACCCATTAATCATAATCACTGGGCATGGGCACTCTGAAAATGTCAGACCATCCATTGTGTATCAGTTAGCATTTTCAAGCACTGTTGCACTTGTTCAGGAGATATTTCTCAGTGAAAAATTAGTTCCTGTTGAACTGCTGTGCGAACTCAGTGATCAACTCAAAATCAGACTCCAGTAACTCAAGAGCATGTCTTTATAAACTGGAATCTGAGGGAGAGAGCTGCTCCACACTAGACAACCCCACAGACAACTCTCATTTCTTCAGGTAGTGGTGTTTACCTCTACAAATACATTAGCTAAATCCTGTAGACCCTCTCAGCTGTAAGACAGCCAAAACGAGAAGGAAGTTACTATCCTGTGGCTCAGCTTCTGCAGGAAGCCTACCAGCAGATGCCAGTCTTACACCAGAGAAATTCAGTTACAAGCTGGTAACAATTTTGGGTGAGATTTAAATCAGGATTCCCCCCCAAACCAGATCTGAATGTAAGACAAACCAAATTTTATATCATCATTAGGAAATTATGATTTATGAAGAGCTGTTCAATACAACACCAGAAATACTTGATTTAGGCATTTTCACTGAAACATACTATCATTTTTGCCTTGAAACATCTACATAACTCATTGTCTCCACACAAATGAAATGTTATACTTAACTTCTTCCCTTTCAGTGCTGCAAAGCAGGGAATAAAAGGGTCCAGAGAGTTAACTAATGCAAAACATGAAAGAAGTGAAGATAAAGAACATGAAGTCTCTCATTTACATAATTGATTAAACAGCTAAAAATGAGGACATAATATAAAGCAAGTATTAGTCAACATCTAACTAAACCATTTAATCTAACTTAATTAATCCAGACTCACTGCATGGTCAGGCAAGAAAGGTACCCTGACAGAGGTCTTCTCCCCTAAAACAGAAAGCTAAGAGAGACGCATCCCTGTGTGTACAGAGAGACATAGGCTTTACAGAATCATGAAATGGTCTGGATTGAACGGGAACTTCAGAGGTCATCTAGTCCAACCCTCCTACCACAGACATCTTTCACTAGATGAGGCTACTCAAAGCCCCATCGAACCTGATCTTGAACACTTCCAGGGATGGGACTCAGCAGACATAATCCAATGGCCTGAAACAAAAGCCTTGCAGAGAACCAAGCTAATTATTTAGATAAATTAAATCCCTCCACAGACACCCAGCACAACAGTCACTGCTATGTCACCAGTGAAACAGGACACATCCCACACAGAAAACACACTGTATTTTCTGGAATGAGAGAAGGCAAGATTTGAGGTGGGTTTTTAGTTGCCACAGAGGTGACTGTCACCTGGGCAAAAGGTATTTTTCAGGTCACTGTCTGATACACAAATTCTTGGCAGCAGAAGCAGTTTCTGCAGCCTCTTCTACCCCCCAAGCATCCATCCACACTTCTCAGGTGGGGTCACACAGGCAACCACCACAGAAAAAGTGGTTTAAATGAAAAATCACCTTGAGAAGCACCAGAAGTGTTGCCTCAACTAGTACTGCAGCCAACAGAATTCAACATTTATTGAAGCCTGTGGGAAACTCAGGATATGTTGTTTTAACAGTCCTCAGATGTAAACAGAGCAGATCATTAAAATTGCTCTAGCATAACCTCCTGGACTAGAAAAGCTTGAAATGTATCTTGTTGCTAAGAAAAGTGAAAAGACAGCGAGATAATGAGTTGGCAGCTGCAGAAGCAACCAAGCAGCCTGCCACAGGAAGCTAATTCTTTAAAGGGAAATTTAATTCTTCAAAGGGAAATCTGCAAGGAAAGGTTAACAAATGTTGAAAATGAAATGTAAAAATCTGTATTCCTTGGTCCTACCAGTTAATAAGAATCTGGTATGAGCATCACTGGTAGCTACAATTTCAACAGCTCAATGCTCAACAGAGGACAGTTTAGGTCTTGAGCCAATTTTGTGCACCGCTGTTATCCTTTTCTCTGCTTATTTTCAGCACTTCCAGCTACACAGTGGACAATTCATCCTGGGATGTAGATGTTCACTACAGTACTTTAGAAAAACATCCCAAAGTAGTCTTTCAGATGACCTCTGGGGATTTTTTACTGTGTCAAAGCCCACAAAACCTGTAAGCTGTAAGGAAGATAACCACCTGCAGATTGTCTGCAACTGCACTCATTGAGAGTATCATAGTTTATGCCAAAAATAAACTCAAGGAAGATTATTTAAAATGAGACAACATGAAGTGGTCTGATTCTTTTCATAGTCACAGCAGTGAGAGTTGAGTAATGCTCACAAAGCAAAGCTGGCTTATGTAAAACTAAAAGCTCAGCATCTTGATTTTCAGCTGAAGAAAAAACACTTGAGAGAAGATGTTTTGACTATTTTTTTTCCTAGACAGTTTAGAGTAGTGTAAGTCAGAGGAATGCCACCGCAGTAACAGATACTGACTGATTTACATCTGTGGAGGAGCTGGCTCAAATCACTCTATGTTAAACAACGTTAACGTTAAGCATTTTGCAGCTGTATTTCGCTCAGAAAGCTGAGCCATCAGCTGTTTTCCAGCAGCTGCCCTTTACCATTTCCTGTGCCACTCAAGGCCAATTGCTCACAGTTTAAGGGAAAAACATTCAGGATCTAAAATTAGAGCATTTCCCTAAAGACAGCAGAACCCTTTTGAAATCATTTTCCCATAATAAAATGAGCTGAAAAAATTATCCCCATTTAATTCAGCCTTAAATATTCATAACACACCATTCTGTATTCACTACATGCATCTGGAGAGTGCTTTACTGACTGGCCTGGTGTCTCAGCTATTTCTGTGCCTCCTACCTGGGCTGAGAGATGACTTCAGTTGGCTCCAAGCCTCACTCCTAAAGTAAACTGGAACAGCAACTGAGCTGCTATGATGAAGCACAGCTCTCCATCTAACCCAGGCTGTCATTACTGACAGCTATTGACTCAAAACCCACGTGAACAGTCTTTACCAAACCAGGACAGCCTCCAAGACCTGTGCTTGGCACATTTTACCCCCTCAAGACCAGCATGAGTAGAGCTGATGGGTGGAGTTGGCAAAATGATGATGCAAAGTGGTGGAACATTTGGGATGTTCATGGCTATTGGTAGCTTGGGGTTTGTCCAGGAGTGCCCCTATTGGGCTATTCCTCCACTGTATCATAATAAACATTGCATTCACATTAATGTAAAATCATTTTGCTGTCTTTCGATACACTCAAATTAAAATATTAATTACACTTCAAATAGAATTTATTAGAAGAGTCAACACCTAAGATGATCAGATAGAAAATTTAAGGTTAAAAACTATTAATAAAATTAATTTCACATGGACTGCTAAGGCTCAGGGACAACAGCAACAATAGAAACCAGTAATCTTTACTCCAGCCTCCCAATATAAGTACTAGAAGACACTGTATTCCAAATAATCCCCATGAAGCACAGCAATAGAGACACTGCAGATGACATTACTGTTATTGTGCTCTGTCCTACAGATGAGATGCTTTAAATGTCATCTAATGCTAGCACATTTTATATATTGAGCTCATCCCAAATATGGGATGAGGGAGACAAGTGGGAAAGGAAAGAGAATTCATTCACAGACACAGTTTTCTTTCATCTATGTACAGAACAAGTCGTCACATTTGGGTTTGCACTTGGAAATCTCCCTTTCAGCACTTGCCAAGCAACAAGTGATCATTTTATCCCTAGCCAGCACAAACATTTCCCCAAAGCCAGGAAAACTTTGCAGGTACACCTCTCTTAAAACCACAGGCACCTTCCAGCTGGAGCTCTTCCACCCACAGTAATCAAACAGAAGAGATTAAACAGGTCTTAATTGTGTTTTAACTGTAGAAAAAAACTTGTCCTAGTGCCTGCCTTCTGTTGTAACTAGGGAGACCACTAGAAGTTTGGGCCAGAGAGTTCTTTAGTTTAAATCATTGACAGAACTCCCACATTTTCACTGGGAGTGTAATTAAATTCAATGAGAAAAGGTCACAGCAATTCTGTGGTGGCTTCCATTTCCACATCTCTCGAGATCCCTGGAAGCTGATGGAAAAGACAATTAGAAGTTGAGGGGTTTTAGTGTGCTGCTTGCATTAGAAAAGGAAACCAATTTCATTTCCTCTCAGAGCTCATATTCATTTTTTGGTTGAGTGTAATGTATTCTGTATCTGGCATGGGTTTGGTAGGAATTATAATGTGGGAAGAACTGTCCCACTTAGCATTTATTTTCTTGCTTTCTTTTCTTATGCCCACCCACATAGAGGAGGTTTCTTACTGTTTCAAATGTAACTCGCAATATTTAAAAATTATCAATGGTCTAAATCATGGTTAAGATACTTATTTCCACAAGCTGAGAAATATCTTGAGAGCAGACTGCATGTCAGTGAACAATCACTGCAGCTCCACTCTTAAAGATCCTCCTGTTTTAGTCCCTATGATTTAAAAAGCGGTTCTAGCTCAAGTCCATCAGCTGTCCCAGATTTCATGCCAGAATTCAGTTTATCAACTCTCCTTAAGAATTCTCCTCTGCCTGTACCACCTTTTCCTCAGTTCAAGAAGAGCTAGGAAGCAAGGGGGTTTTGTTCGCTTATCTAAGAGATAAGTTTTAAATATCTGACAATGCTATTTTGAGTATCCTTAAATCCCTCACCAATATTAAAATCACTCTTGCTTACAAGTGCAAAAATCTCTCAAATTCAATGCTTAAACTGACATTTTATCCTATGTGGTTAACACCAACATCAGTAATTAGAGAGATTTCCCCACACACTTGTCCCAAATGTCAGTGATAAATTCAAGACAGACTGTTAGTTCACCTTGTGGCTTGACTGCAATGAACAGTTCTTCAGAAAGAAAGGAAACAAGAACATCACTGCTTCATTTCAATCTCTTTCCACACCATGAGGAAGCTCAGTTCTTCCCCCATGACAACTTAATCCCTCCAGTAATCACCCCATTTTACTGAAAGCTCAGGGGCTCTCTAAGCATGTCATCTGAACTCTATTTTGGACCCAATACTCCTGCCTGACAAGCAAGAAACCTTCTATAGTCTATTTACTCTGCAGAATATCCTTGAACCACAGTGTTCATTTGCAAGAAGATCCTCAAGGGAACGTCTTGCGAAGAAACATGATCTCGTATTGTTGTTCTAATTATTGAGTTTAACATGAGAACAGCAGTGCGTGGAAAGCCACCGTGTGGGGTGAGCCTCATTAAGATACAGCATTCCTGATTAATTGTTGAATTAATTGAACTCAGATGGGAGGACAGATCACTTTCTGGGGCAGAATGAAGAACTCCTAGGAATAATTAGATGAAAGGGAAGAAAAATAACGTTCGTTTCTTTGGGTTCTCCCCTTATCACTTTCATTTGTGTGTGTTATTGGAAAGACATTCAAGTAAACATAGAAGATTAAGAACACTTTAGGGTATGCCAGTAATCTGTTCCACACTGCCAACGCTACTCTTAGAGACACCTTTCTCAGATTAACACTATTATGCAAATCCAGTCAAAGGAGGAAAAGACACTTTGTGCAAATCAACGCTACCTTTGGAAACTGAAAACATCAAAACTGAATTCTGGAAGTTTTTCCTCAACTAGTATTTTAATCATAAAAAAGCTGAAAAAGTGAGGTGATCAGACTATTATCATTGTGTATAACCACAAGAAACCACTTAATTTTTTTATGTTGGTTATCTGGATATTTTCTTATCTCCTACATCTATGACAGATCAAACATTAATACTGTAACTGCAAGAAAGCACATCATTCAAATTTCATTTCTCGCCTCTAGGGCCCCTCTTAGGAAATGGAGAATCTCACTACTCTGTTTCAGGCCTATAATTATCAATGGTCAGTTTTTAACCTTTCCCATCATGCCAACTCTCTTGCTTGAATTATTCTTTTCCCTTTCCTGTTGGTTACTTCCCAGATATATTTATATAGAACAATGACATTCCTTCTCCATACACTTGCCAGACTAAACAACCTCAGTCCCTTTAGTTTCCTGTCTCTTCCTTCACCTGATCATTGCAACAGCTCCCATCTCTAAGTCTCCAATTTGCTTCTTTCTTATTGTGATCCCACTAGATCCACATGACTAGAGAGGCCCCAAAGTCACAGATACTCCATGAATACACAGCCTGAATAAATTGCACTCACATGCCTTACATCCATCAGACAGGATGCAACAAACTGTCCTAACCTGGGCTGGACTTTGCCTTGGAGTTTTCTGAAAGCATATTACTTGCTGTAAGCAAAAGGCATAGTAGATAGTGGGCCTGGACCAGGCTCTGCTTAGCACTAACATAGCCATTAAGCCTAGCTCCTTCAATAAACATGTGCTAAGCTTCCATTCTACAAGGCAGAGAGGAAGGTGTGCTTGAGCTTACACTAACTATAAACAGTGGTGTCATGTGTTTCAGGTGTCTTCAACAGAGCTTCCCTGGCCAAGTTTGTTTTCTGGCCAGACTGGAGCTGTTGCTGTACCATCTCCAGCTTGATTATTCACAAAGATCTTGTGTTCTGTCCCTCTCTCAGCGTGTCGTTTCCTGTGACATTTTCCATAACATCTTCAGCTAGTCCTTTGCCTTGTGGGAAACAGAAGCAAATGATCTCTCTGAACTCAGACCACACAAACAGAAGGCTGAAAGCAGTACAGCCAAATACATCTCGGAGCAAAGGCTGCTCAATAGAAACACACTACCATTCAGTTCCAGGCACAAAAAAACATCTCTCCTCTTGCTCTTCTTCTATCCTCCCACCCCTCTTGGGGGGGGGCTGGGTATAACCAAAACCACCACAAAACCCAAAACAACCAGCACTGTTATTTCTGGGAAATAACAAACATATTTGGGTCTAAGACACAGGAATAGGATTTCACTTGGAGATGTGCACATCTGGAAAACACAAATTACATTAGTGCACATCATGGAAACACACACATTGTAGATATTATTAGAGACGAACTATAACACACCAGTTCTTGGAGCTGAGTGTCAGCTGCTGTTCATTAGCAAAGCTCCACCACATCCAGAGATCTGCCTGCACACAGCAACTGGGACTCCAGGCCTTGGCCAGTAAACTTCTCCTGAGACCCTACCCAGCTACAACTTTAGCTACATCGCTGTAGGTACTGGCACATGCTCCCAACCATGAGGCAGTACACTTTTGGCTCTCAGTCAGTCAAGACCGTCATGCACTGTGAAGAGAGCAAAGCAGTGTTGACATTAGCACCCTGTGATCTACACACAAACAGTAAAGTGGAAGTAATTGTAAGATGTAATTTCCAACAGCATAATATTGACTTTTGCAGAGCAACTCACCTTACTACTCACACAGTACTCATGAGAAACACAACACAATCACCAGTGTGCTCAAACACATGCAAT
Organism: Bucco capensis; assembly: GCA_013396975.1. Taxonomy (NCBI): domain Eukaryota; kingdom Metazoa; phylum Chordata; class Aves; order Piciformes; family Bucconidae; genus Bucco; species Bucco capensis. The sequence goes on from VWZO01007198.1 coordinate 993,080, forward strand.
TATCTCTCTTTCCCAAAGTCAGGCAAGGCTTTCAACCAGATATTTTTGGAACAATTCAGGAATTCTGCTGCTGTTTTGTTCAAAAATATGGTCTCAGGGCTTAAAGTGTAAAGAAAAAAACAAAATGTGCTACTGGTGGGGAACCGTTTGCATGCATTAGAAAATTGTTATGGGTTATGTAAGTAGTAACTAGTAAGCAACACTATGCAGAAATGTGAACCTACAGAAGGCAGGATGCAGGGTCACTGCCTTCCAGGATAATCACCATTAGTGCTGTGCAATGACCCAGGCTTAACAGCACATCAAGTCCAAGCATTTAGGTCTTGCAAAAGCAGGCCTGCACTTGACTTGCTGATGATCTCTACTGAGGTAACAGAGGGGCTGAAGAAATCCCGGGAATGCTAATACTGCCACTTGAGTAGCAAGAAAAAGATCTGAGAAGTTTCTGTCAAAGATTTTGTGAATTAACATCTCCACTCTCCGGTGGGAGAGTTGTCTTTCCTCTTTCACCACAGGATGTACCTTCACTTGTGAATGTGGATTGTGAGGCATAAAGACAGGGCATAACTGGCAGATGTTGTGTTTCCCTCAGGAAAACTTGTTTGGAGTCAAAGCAGTAGAGAGAAAGGTGTTTGAGTGGATTGGGAATAGGGCACTGGTGGCTTGGTTGTTCCTCCTCCCAAATGATTCTGTGATTCTATTATTCCATTTTCCCAGCCTCCAGAGCCTCAGTGCTACCCTGGTTTGGAGGAGCACTTAAGCCACTCACAAATAAGCTCAAAAGCCACACACTGGTCATCTCTAGGTAAACTTCATGAGTCAATGCACAGTTCACTGATCTGTTCCACTCCGAGTGTTAGCCAGAGTTTTCCATCCTCCTCTTCCAGTAAGGTAGTCTGGTTTCCAGGGCTCTGGCTATCTTGACTCAGGTATGGTGAGTCCACCTGTTTTCAGCTGTCTTAACTGCTGTTTCTGTAGTTAGCAACACTTGACACAGCCCACACCATTTTGCTGTCAGCAGTGCCTCTTCCCACTCTTTCCCTAGGACCCAGTCTCCCAGTCAGATACCATGAACAGCAAAGTCCAAGAGCAGGGTCTGCATGAGCTGAGCCTCCTGTTGGAGGGATTTTACCTCCAGAGACAGCACTCTGGCCACATACTGTTTTAAATATACATTACTTATTTCCACCTCCCCATGCTAAGTCAGGAATTTATAGGGTAAGGAACTCCAAACATCAATTCAAAAGACGACAGCTGAATGTTACCTCTAGGTCTTGCCTGTATGCCCAAAGCCATGTCCATGGCATTTTGGTTTGCAATACTAATTTTGAAAGATGTTTCTTAATTCCTTCCATTCTTTTACACAACCTGAACTTTGTGGATGCCATGGGGTGTATAAGTCCCACTGTATTCTTAAAGCTACCTTCATCCCTTGAAGAACTTCTCCTGTGAAGCTTGTTCAGATCCTGGACACTTCCACTGATAGTGTTGCTTTTTGAGACTCTTCAACCACTAGTCAATTCTCCATTGCCTAGAGTCCTTTAACATCTATTACAGAAACCATCTTCTCTGCCAAGTTCACCACCTCCAATAAATAAGCTAGTAAATTCTCATGGGCCAAGGTTTTTGCAGGTTAATAAGGCCCTCTCTTCCCACAATTTTTCAAACGCATGTACCACCCCATAAGCATACTCTGTAGATATGTTTACCACCTCTCCTTGATGCAGTTCAGAGGCCCTGATTAAAGCACAGAACTCTGCAACCTGCGCCAACCACTACTGCAGTAATCTAACCCGTGAAAGGGGGGAATAAACTCTTTCAATACAGAGGGAGAAAGTCTCTCCTGAGCCTTGCCTTCTTCAGACTGAACAACTCCAGTTCCCTCAGCTGCGCCTCACAACACTTGTGCTCTGGACCCTCAAAAAACACCCATTTGGGATCAAGTGCATCAAAGCATACACGCAATTTTGTGCTTTTAAAGATGTAAGGCAGGGTATCAACAAGATTATATGACAGAGGATGCACTCTAAATCAAACACTATATAATGAAACGTAAGTGCAGGAAACTCGCAAATTACATCTCTCTGAAGTACCAGCTCAAGTGTACAACTAAGGCACTGTAGCACATGTACAGTTGGACTGAATCTCACAGTTCATAAAATTACAGTTTGTTTCCTGGACACAAGACAGGCAGTAAATTTTATCTGTTGTAGGAAAGCTTGACACATATTGCTGAGCATTCTACAATAGTTCATTATAGCCTTATTTTAACAAAGACAGTAATCATTTTAACTAGCTTGAAATAAGTATAACATTCAGCATTTCTCTCCAACACCTCTAGAAATTTTCCAGTGCTGTTTTGGACCACTGTAAAGTGAACTTAATCCAGCAGAAATCTTTTACCTTTCTTTGCTCTGTCTTTCACAGGGAACTGCTTAGCCACGTTACCAGGATAGCAGCAGCTGCAAGTCAAAAATACTAATTAATAACAATTTACAAGAGTAACTGTTTAGATGAAAAGAAATCCCCAGGCCTACGTACAAGCAACAGAACAAAAAAGACAAAACAACCCCAATCTTTTACTTTTTTTTCTTTTAAACCAAAGAAAAAGCAAAGAATGTCAATTATCCATTCCAAATGAAGAAAAAAAAATCTGAAAAAGGCAAACTACAAACTAGATTGACAAGTGACACTAGAGCTTCTCTTTGGGTTTGCCTCCTTGTAATAAAGCAAACGAGTACATAATGAAACATGCAAAACGCAGCATAAATTCAAGGTGATTAGTAGTTTGGGAAGGAATCTGGATCAGGTATAATCATTATCGACATGTGACTAAAGATTACAGCCTGATGTTTTAACACACAACAACAACTAAACTTCTAACTCTTAAGTTGCTTAACTGTCCTGGAAAAGCAAGTCCTCAAGAAGTTACCCAACAGAAGCATCCAGATCATTTTTAAGCAGTGTCGTGCCGTTTCATGACAACACTGTGTTACCAAACTACCATTAACTCACTGATAATCTGTATTATAGTCCTTTACATGGGAGCTTACCTGGCAGTACACACAAACACTTCAGAAACTTCTATATCATTAAAATAGCCTTGCCCTCCTTGTGACTGATATAGGGAGATTGACACATATAACTAAGAGATAGGAAACCTGGCACGTTGTGATTGTATAGACAGTTAGACCCCCCAAAACAAAGAAGGAACTAAGCCAGCAAAAGAACCGGACTTACGGTTAGGAGCAAGACCAATACAGCACTGTACAGATCCAAGAAGAGAAGATTAAAAGTTCATTAGGGAGGAAGACTCAGAACCTTCCTCTGTGTGACTACCAACAACCATCAGAAGAGAGAAATGGCGCATAAGCATGGGGTCGTGCTAAGATGTATATGAGTTACTGGAAATAATTAACATAACCTTACCACTTTGGTGAAAACTACTAAGGTGAGAATGTATGGAACCACAGACATGTTACGAAGAAAGATCCCCCAGTACCCCAGCACTGAATAAACGGATACCCGACTCAACAGTTTGCATTAATCTGTTAGGTCCCTTCTTTATTTCATGACAAAAAACAAATTCACAGACTTGTCAGCTTTTTACAGCTGCATAATAACCTACCTCTGTACCAGTCCACAAAACATTGTGTATTTAGTCATATTAAATAATGAATTTATGAAGTGTACCAATTGCCAGTATTACTAGATGAAAACCCTCTGCCAAATAGAAAAACACCTTTCATTTTTTCCTATTGAATTTAATTATGTATTATGGATTTACAGTGTGTTTCTAGCTAACTAAGGAAGATTTAAGAAAATAAGTAATTGAAACGGTAAAGACATAGATTACATGTCACCAGCAAATTCTTATTTCCTCCACCTTAAAATACATCCACACACTATGGAGGAAACATTGGTATCTTCCACTTCCTAGCTGTCAGAAAAATGTATTTGCTCTGTCAAGACAATACATCACTAAGTCTCTGGAGTAATATTAAATAAAAAAAGAAATGTAGGTTCATTTCTGTCTTGATTCAAAAGGAATCAACCTCATAGCCAAACTGTAAAGCAAAAGCACACTTTATTCAGCGCCCATGGTGCCAAGGAACATGCAGGGGTTACATCTTGCCTTGTACATGTTTGTTGAACCAGAGATTTTACAAAGCAGTTATACCCTTTGTTATCTTATTACACGGTCTTATCTCTGAATGCAGCATCCCTGGGCTACGTGACCACCCAGGGTCTGTACCCCTGCATGTAAGCATGTGATACAGAAGCAAGAGGCAGCGACGCCTAGATTTCTCCTGTTGACAGAACAGGGCTTCCTCCTTGCTTACCAAGCAGTCTCATTCTAAGCATAGCAAAAGTCCCTTTTTGTCAAGTCATGCTTGTTATGCAGTAGCCTTATTTACTCCTCATTACTTGGTGTCCAGAAGGTTTGTTACTAGGGTCCTAAAGGGTTTGGTAATTTCAGGGGCCCCAAGGTATGTGACTGCACCCCGCCAGAGTATCTATAGTTCCTATCACTAGGTCCAGGGGTTCCTTGTTTTTCTTTTGGCATTTCTAATATGGCTTCAATATGGCTTTAGCTTTCTCCTTTATTTAAGTCTTCAGGCAGAATCACAGAATCATGAAGGTTGGAAAAGACCTCCAAGATCAAGTCCAGCCATCAACCTAACATAGCCAAGCCCATGTCAGAGGCACCCACAAAACAAACAGCAATTGCTCAACCAAAATGGGGATTTATTAAACAAAGCCAATTAGCACTCCTCGTGAAAAATTAAATGAAGATTCTGCTGTTAGTTGGGACATTTCACTGCCACCCATCCAACCCTTACCTATAAATAGCACAGACACTACACATGACAAACCACAACTACACGTGCTCACTCCAACAAAAGGGTAAAAACCTCCCTTTTCGGGTTTTATTTTATTATGCTATCTATAAATAATAACTACTCACCAAAAACGGGGAGGTAAGGACACTCAATCCATCGGAGTTTCCCTGGACCAGGTCCGGTGCTCTATGGCGAGGCTTTCCCCGCCACATGCAGCACCGAGGTTACCACAGCACGGTCAGCGCCTCTAGCTCCATTGGCGCCAAAACTGAGCTGGATGCTGAGTCATGGTCACAGCAGCACCAGGCCGCAGACAGCGAGACGCTGCCCACAGCAGGGTGCCAAGCTCTGAGGGTATTCCTGCTCCACACTCCAGCTGAGGACTAGACACCACCCCAGCTCCTGCAGGCCTCGGCAATTTTGTTTCAGGTTGTGCCTGCTTAGGGTCTGTGAATATTCCTGTGGGGCCTGGCTGTGACTGCTACACCAACTGAGAAAGATTTCAGCAAGTGACTGCAGTGGCTGAAGAGGTAAGGACACGGATTAGAGATCACAAACAAATGCATTTTTCCTCCAACTTTAAATACATCCACATATTATAGAGAGGTTGATTTCTTCCATTTTCCAGCTCAGACTGAAAACATGCCTCTAAAGTTCTAGCTGTCAGGACAATACATCAAAAAGTCTCTGGAGTAGTGCAAAAAAATTAGTTTTGTCTGGATCTGTCTTCAGACATAGAATCATTAAGGTTGGAAAAGACCTCTAAAATCATCACCTAACACTGCCAAAGCACTACTAAACCATGTCACTATGCACCACACATACTTTTTTTTTTTTTTAAACCTCCAGGGATGATGATTCCACCACTGCCATGAGCAGCCTCCTCCAATGCTTAAAAACAGTTTCAGTGAAGAAATTTTTCCTAATGTTCAATATAAAGCTCTCCTAGCACAACCTGAGGCCACTTCCTTTCATCCTCTTGCTCAGATTTTACTCTATGTCCTTTTCTGTGCATTCTTCTTTAAGTTCATATTTTCCAAACCACATTTTAAATTGATAATACCTGGTCAATATAACCAAATATGTAAAGCTTAGCTAAAGGTTTTTTCAAAGCAGTAAGCTAACACAAATATTTCTTTTGGGGGGTAAACTATGTATACCTGCAGTTCTGCTTTATTAGTGGATGTCCGAGGCTCACTTAAGCTATTAGGCATTAGGATTCCTGAATAAGACATTTTACCTGAAAAACAAAAGGAAAACTCTTAGAGAATAGCAGTAACCTCATCTTTGAGTAAGAAACTTACTGATGATACAGGAAACTTGACACATTGTATAACTAAGAGATAGGAAAGAAACCTGACACATTGTGATTGTATAGACAGTTAGACCCCCAAAATAGCAGAGAAGGAACTAAACCAGCAAGAACCAGACTTACAGTTAGGAGCAAGAGCAAGACAGTACTGTACAGATGCAGGTTAAGAAGGTTAAAAGTTCATTAGGGAGGAAGACTCAGAGCCTTCCTCTGTGCGACCACTAACGATCACCAGGAGGGAGAAACTGCACATGAGCATTGGGGCTTGCCAAGATGTAAATGGGTTACTGGAAATAATTAACATAACCCCATCACTTCGAAAACTAATGAATATGTATAATTTAGCATAATAAAAGAAGGCGTGACTATATGGAACCCCGGATATGTTAGGAGGAAAGAAGCCCCACGTACCCCAGCACTGAATAAACAAATACCTTTCTCTGTTGGGTTTCTTCTTTGTTTAGCTGGAGCTAACCTGGTGGCGGAACTAAATGCATTGTGTGAGCTTGTTTTAAATCTGGTCCTATCCTGGCACCTGGCTCAGAAAAAGTATCTTAAGTGTGGAATCTATAGAGCTTTTCTGAACTTTAGGTCAGTACCTGATTTTTTTCTTAAAAGCCATCTAAGTTCACCTAAAAAAACCACACAGCTGGGTGAGAATGGGTAATAGTCATGCTTCCTTTGATAGCTAACCACTGTGGGACACAGCTGCTATCCAAACCCAGGGTGTAGATCAGAGCTTGAAACAACTTCTGCTACTTTTCTGCTCATGAGCACTCACCCTCTGAAGTCTGATGAGCCTTCACTTTCCCAAGCAGAGCTGCAGCCCTGAGCAGAAGCACTCCCACCCAGCCAGACTAGGGACTCTGCATGCAGCATGGTCCCCAGGCAGGTGTGAAGGTTACAGAGAAATGAACCTGAGTCTGTCACGTCCTTTAACTTGAAAGTTTTTGTTTTTCACAAGTAGCTATGAACTATACTTCCTCCCTTATTGTTTTGGGCAAAAAAGGGGGGAAGGAGGAGAGGGAAGCACCTGCATCTTGTCCAGGAGAATGCTTTTTGACTGTATCCCTGAAGCAATATTTGCCGAGGAACACCATTTCTAGATCCAGGTCAGATTTAGGCATGAATTGGGCAAGGAGCAGCTCTCTTTGCTCCCAATCAAAGCCCCTACACAAACCCAGAAAAAGAGCTTCTCTTACAGAGAACACAAAGAGCAAGCCCTGGAATATAAACAGGATATTTCTGGCAACAAAGTGAGATTTTCATGATCACATTTTGGGATTCAAATAGAACACAGGTGCTTAGATGCTTTCTGTATGACTGCTACTGGTAGCTCTGAAAAGAGCTAATTGAGCTAAGTACCTATTTCATGTAAATGACACTGTACAATTTAAGACATCTATCTGCATCTTTCAGAAATTAAATGACTTACTGAGTCTGTCTTCATTCATTAAAAGAGAAGGAGTAGAAACATAATTGTTTCCTTATGTTACTGAAGTCATCTGAGGATAAATATCTCAAAGATGAAATAGAAGCTATATAAATAAATAGGAAGGCTAGATGAAATTTATTCCCCTATAGAGGAGAATCAGTATAAAAATATGATTATTTAATAATATACTTAGAAACTCACTTCTGATTGTTTACACTTCTAGTAATTGGCTAAACTAGTCAAGATTTGTTAAATTTCTGATATAGGTTTTACCATAGAAAATATTAAGTTATTACTGGGAATAGGCTTCAAAAAGTAACAGGCTCTTTCCTACACCATCAGTTATAAAGTGAATCATCTAAGTCCTATCTTTAAATAAGCAGCCAAAGCAAAAAAGCATGAAATGGGAAGGACTGCTATAATCACTCTTCAGAAAGTGTCACCCTTGCTCACTAATTTCTCCTTCTCAATTTGTGAGCTTTTATTGCACAAGAGCACAAGCTGTTCCACCCAGGCATCTTTGCTTCCCAAACTCATCATCTTCTCAATCCCTGGTTTTCAGCTCCTGGTTTTCTACAAGCTCACACAACCCAGCTAAGCTAACTCAGCTCTGACCAATCTCAGTTTAATATAACAGAACAATTTAATTACTCTTCTCACTGTGCTCCAAGAAGGTTATGGACAAGGACTGAGATCACAGAATCACAGAATCAATCGGGCTGGAAAGACCTCCGAGATCATCAAGTCCAACCCTCCATCAACTCAAATCCATTTACTAGATCATGGCACTCAGTACCACATCCAATATTTGTTTGAAAATCTCCAGGGATGGTGAATCCACCACCTCTCCAGGCAGGCCATTCCAATGCCTGATCACCCTCTCTGTAAAGAACACTCTTCTGATCTCCAACCTAAATTTCCCCCGGCAGAGCTTGAGCCCGTGCCCCCTTGTCCTATTGCTGGGTGTCTGAGAGAAGAGACCAGCTCCCACCTGGCTAGAACTTCCCTTCAGGTAGTTATAGACAGCGATGAGGTCTCCTCTGAGCCTCCTCTTCTCCAGGCTAAACAACCCCAGCTCCCTCAGCCTCTCCCCATAGGACTTGTGCTCCAGTCCCTTCACCAGCCTTGTTGCTCTTCTCTGGACCCGCTCCAGCACCTCAATATCTTTTCTGAACTGAGGGGCCCAGAACTGAACACAATACTCAAGGTGCGGCCTCACCAACGCAGAGTACAGGGGAAGGATCACTTCCCTGGTCCTGCTAGCCACACTATTTTTGATACAGGACAGGATCCCATTGGCCTTCTTGGCCACCTGGGCACACTGTTGGCTCATGTTGAGCTTCCTGTCAATTAGTACCCCCAGGTCCCTTTCCGCCTCGCTGCTCTCTAGCCACTCTGTGCCCAGCCTATAGCTCTGCATGGGGTTATTGTGGCCAAAGTGCAGGACCCGGCACTTGGCCTTATTGAACTTCATCCTATTGGAATCAGCCCATCTCTCAAGTCTATCCAGATCCCTCTGCAGAGCCCTCCTGCCTTCCAGCAGGTCGACACACCCTCCCAACTTGGTGTCATCAGCAAATTTGCTGATAATAGACTCAATCCCCTCATCTAAATCATCAATAAAGATGTTAAACAGGACTGGACCCAACACAGACCCCTGGGGAACACCACTGGTGACCGGCCGCCAGCTGGACACAGCCCCGTTCACCAGCACTCTCTGAGCCCGATCTTCCAGCCAGCTCCTAATCCAGAAGAGGGTACGCTTGTCTAAGCCATAGGCTACCAGCTTATCCAAGAGTATATTATGGGAGACAGTGTCAAAGGCCTTGCTGAAGTCCAAATAGACCACATCCACAGCCTTGCCCTCATCCACTAGGTGGGTCACCTGATCATAAAAAGAGATCAGGTGTTACAGCTCACCTGGGTGGATGGATTTCTTTTTATTTTTAAGAGAGATCTAACAATTGAAATTATCCGGAATGTCTTTACTCCATCTGAAAATAAACATTTGCTCCCTCTGAAAAGAAATCTTTCACATCTTCCTCAAGTTATAATGAGGAAGAATGCAGATAACCATGATAGGAATTAAATCAGAGAGACTAGGTGCACATAGAAAGGAGAATCAGATTTTAAGGGTTCTGGTTGAAATATTTAGGACAGAACTTGTAAATACTGTGGGAGTGAATAGTTAAATTGTCCGATAAAAACCCTAATATGGCTTTATTAACTTCAGCACAAGGGTCTAACACAGGCCAAGCTCCCTCCCTGCTCTAGGCCATTGTTCAATGGGCCAGCATAATTTAATTAAAACTAATTTATTAACAATTACAACAAAACAAAAACAGACATTGTTTAAAGAACTGACAAAAAATCTAGTACCATTCTTTTTTATGACTAAAACCACAAATAAGAAACCCAACTATGCAGGCAATTAACATCCTTCAAGTGCAGAATCAGATGCTTAGCAGCAGTGGAAGCAAGAGGGGGGAAAAAAGACCTTAGAAACATGTAATACAAGCACAAGGAATCTGACACTGCAAGTAATAGCTAGCATGCCTATAAGAATACATACTACCAGAACAGATCTCTTGATCGAATTGTAGAACAATACCCACCTTGAAATACAGAATTTGCTTTCAAGAGGATAAAAAAAATAAAAATCCTGTATTTCTTGTAGCACATTACTGAAAAATTAGCTGCTGCTAATTATAGTATATTTATAGTATATATTTATAGTATAATTATAGTTATTACCTGAACTGTAAAACCTCTGGAAGGCTCACCAGTGTTTTAAAGGACTGAGAAATCATACTCTGAGTTGCTGGTGAAAAATCTGTGCAGTGTCATAAAATTTATCACCAGCACTTCTATAAGTCATTTTATGAAGACAGTCGTAAGAAACAACCTAAATTCACATATTATAATCTACAGTTTGTTGTGGACTAGAAAAATGCAAGCTGCCTGAGGACATACATAAACGGAAAAGAAAAGTCAGTTTAGAATTTCTCTGAGCTAGACAGGGTATCTATACTCCAGGGTAGAGGAAGTACCTACTTAGATAATGGTAACAGATATAGCAGAATACATAGTTTAAGGTACTATAAGAAATAATTAATGAACTGAGCATCTCAGCACAGAGCAAGGAAGAAAAATGAAAGTAGGAAGCACTTAGATCTCATTGAGGCCCAGATTCTCAGTCATGTCTTCGCTACAGCAAGGACAAAATGCCCACTATTATTCTTCCTTGGTGTCCAGTAGCCTTTTGTTGTTCAAGTCTGGCCTTGTGCTAACATGTAAACAGCTTTAAATCCTAAAGAAACCTCTGTGACACTTATTATCAGTGACACCATGCTCAAGCTGAGTGCCATTGCTCAGTGCCACTGGAAAAGCTGCCTGGATAGCCCAAGTCCAGCAGTGGGGCTGTAATCTGTCTTGTCAAAGCTGAAATCAGAGCTTTATCTCCTGGACTGGAAGAAGAGCACTCCAGAGGAAAAAAATAAGTGAACTCTGAGCCCAGAGACACATGTTCCCTTTCCAACCTGTTCCTAGAAGCATTAATGAACAACATCCCTGCCTTGCTTCAGCTGAAGCCTACATTTACCCAGGAGTGGAGAAGGAGAGAGACACAAGTGAGCTCCACTCTCAGCTGAAGAGTGGTAAGCAGGAGCTTGGGTCTGAGAAATGCAGCTTTCCTCTCAACTACAGATTACTTCTCTCCAAACTGGACATTGTTGTGAATAAGGGTTCATTGCTAAATACAGAGCTTCTAAGGTTGCAACCTCAGCTTAGGGTTCCACAGTCCCACAACTGGGCTTTTACTGTGAGTTAAGTTCAAACCTGAGCTCTGACATACCACATACAGTTTTTGCTCAGCTTTAAATGATCCCTGAAAGACCACTTCCTAAAGACAAAATGAGCTGCAGTACAGCAGCACATACAGTAGTTCCTTTGCAGAGGGGTGCCAGCAGCAGTCACTCTGCTGGCTCTTGGAGAGGGCTACCTTAGAAAGCCCTTCAGCAGAATTTCCTAACGAGATGATTAGACCAGAAATAGGAGTCTTTATACTGCATGGAATCTGGCGTAAAGCTATTTCAGAGGAAGACAGAAGCTAATCCATTATACCTCATCTCCCAATACACCAGATCACTCTTTCTTTTCCACATTTCAAACAAACAGAGCATGGAAATAAGAATTACAAGTCACTCAGGACTATATAGAGACAACAAGATGCCCTGGGACAAATCCTCTCTGCATGACTGTAAGCATTGATTATTGTCTGCAATTCTGGGAACATCAATTGGAGAAACATGCCTTTAACAATTTGCTCCATAGAAGCTTCTGTCACAAGAAGTAAAAGCTTCTAAATTACATACACCACACTGGGTGGCATAAATGAGAATAGAAACCATGGAAAGTAATTAAAAAAATACATGCCAGCTCTGACTGCAGCCTGTCATTTGGCTCCCGGTGAGGTTACAGGGGGCTCAGTAGTAAATGGAGTTCAACCTTTGCTCTGTTAAATTACTGTCATCTTCCCCTCTTCCCACATTTCTCCGAGTCTTGACTTGGAGTAGCCTTTTGTTAGTATCCAGCATTTTTCATAGCATCCTATCCATGCCTATCACATTGCACTGAACTTTCCCAGCATGACATCTCTTTTGGCTGAAGAGAGGATCTTCTCATTACAAATTACTGACTTCAGGCCACCTGTGAAGGCCTGAGTCATCCTCTTATTGTTCTCTGATTATTCAGCCGTTTTCCAGCCCACAGCAGCTCTGCCCCACTGCTTTAATGCAAACTGTTATTCTATTTAACACCCAACATTTGTGTTGCACATTTCATGAATTCACTCACTTTTCAAACTGTTCTGGGATAGTAATTGTCTTCCTTTTATCTTCACTCTGTGGGTGTTCCCAAGAACTCTTCTAGCACGTCCCCACTCTTTTTCTCTTCATGCTTGGCAACCAGCATTTTTATCTCCACTCATAGTACATGTTATCATTTGTCAGATGACAAACCATTCTATCTCTCTTTTCCATTCTTCTTATATATCTTATATATCCCATGCCATGGGAGATGTGGAGATATGCAAACATAGTTCTATTGTTCCTGATACCCAGCTTAGCTTAGTAAGAGCTCTGTGTCTAAAAAGCATTATAAAATATATATGCACACGTATCATAGAATGTTAGAGGGCTCCCAGTGCTGAAGATGAGGATGACATTTCTTCATGCTTCATTCATGCCCTTCTTCATCTGTCATTCTGTCTTTTATCAACTTGAAACCTCTAAGTCAAATTGTTCCTTTTATTTTGCATATTATCATTTGCCTTCCTAATTAATTTCCCTGTGCTAAAAGGACTGTGACACTCAGCAGAAAATTCCGCCCTGCTTCATGGCTCTATGTAGATCCCATTTCTCCATTTTCAGTGGATGGCTTGGAAAACTATAAAGAAAAGCCGTATTGTTTTCCAAGTTGAAAATAAATGGGAACTTGAATCATCCATCCCTCCCTAAATTGCTTTTTGACCATTTCATATTTTATTCTAACACATCTACCAAGTATTACAATGCTGCAATTTGTTACACAACAATGAAATGTAATTAAATGCCCATAAGCTTTGTTAGTAAAACAAAAAAACTTGCCCTAGAATTAAAGCAATTGGGTTTGCTTTTACTCTTCAATATGCACTTGCAGAGCCTTTTGTGCACTGCCAAATTGTGCACGGCTAAAGGGCAGTTGTCAAGAGGATGGGGCCAGACTCTTATCACTGGTGCCCAGGGACAGAATAACGGGCAATAGGCACAAACTGGAACCCAAGAGGTTCCACCTAAACACAAGGAAAAACTTCCTTCCTGTGAGGGTTTTGGAGCCCTGTCCCAGGCTGCCCAGAGAGGTTGTGGATTCTCCTTCTCTGGAGAGATTCCAAACTCACCTGGAGGTGATCTTTGGCAACCTACTCAGGGGGGTTAGACTAGATGATTCCCAGAGGTCCCTTCCAACCACCACCATGCTGGGAATCTGGGATTATGCTCTCCTGCACCTTTAACTTAGCTTGAGAGCAAAGGGGAACCGTGCTGCATGGTTCACGGGAATAAAGGAAAAGACTGCAAGGCAGAACTGCTCCCAGCAGGCAGTGGCTGGGAGTATGAATCCACACTCCAGTTGATCCTGCAGGAGGATACTACACAGGCAGGACATGAGGTCAGTGTAAAGAAGAAGTAAGAGCATGTTTGAGTTGGCTAGAAGGCTGCTGAAGAAAGGGCTGTGCTTTCATCCTCCACACACTCTCTCATCTCTGAGGAAGCTTCAGGAAGGCAGTATGTCTGACCTTGGATGAAGGGAGCAACTCACGTTACTCTCAGGAATGAAGACTGACCAAGGCTCTCTGATCAAGGCTTACAGAAAATACTGAAAGTTGATTTCATTCTAATTACAGGCTGTGTTAACAGAGGTAACGAAAGAAAGAAAGGTATTTGGCACTATTCATCCTTCTTGCTCTCACCATTCACATGCTTCAAGAACCATAGAGGTGTTTTGGTTCCTGCACTTAATTAATGCAATGATTAAAGTTCCCAAGAACTTCAGCAGATTTTTTTCATCTGACTCCTGTGCCAAAAGCAAGGCAAAAATAATTTTATAGACACAAACATACATTGAGCTCAAGATGGGACAGATGTAGAAGGGAAAAACATTGCAGACAGCACTAACAACTTAGTGGCATAAGCAAGCTGTCTACTCCCCAGCACCTCCTTACAACAGCTGTTCCTTGTTGTGCACAATTCACCGAGGTCAGATTTTTCTCATTACACATTTTCAATGACAAGGAGGGGTCCTGGCTGCTGACCAGGCTGTAAGGGCTCCAACTGCTTTTCCTCTCAATCTATTTTCTTTCATGTTGCACAGAGCGCTAGCCTCTACCCTACACCCAGCATTTGCATGAAGTTATGGTATAAGATATTTCACTTAAGGTGCTTACACAACGGGGGCACTCTAACAGCAAAATAAATAAATCCTCTCTCAGTCTCTCCTCCTTTCCTAGATGTTTCCTCACCACTTCTGAATTCCAGAGTCTGCTATGATTCTCCCTGGAGTGGGTCTCTGCCCCGTTAAAACTGATATCCCTGCTTTTTGGGGGCTGAGCCTGAGGTAGCTGACAGTCCCAGCCTGTATTTAAATGCACAGTGTAATCAATGGCTTCCCAAGAGTTTTCTACCTATTGCTCCCTTCTCCAGTTCCCTCTCCTGTCTCTTCACAGTCTCCTGTGCTTTACAAGCCCTCTTGTTTTACCTTCATTCTCATCTTATTCTCACCCAAACTATCCCTTCACTCTGGATCATCTGCTTTGCTGGTCACTTCTTTTTCACACTTAATTGATGGTCGCCCTTTTCTAACATGATTCTTGATTTTTTGCACCATCATGACAGTAGATTAAACAAAGGCCCCTGAGAGGGAACTTATAAAAGAGGTAAAAAGATTTCTCTTGACAGAAAGTCCATTTCTCTGCCTCTCCTTCCTTCTCAGCTGTTTTTTAAACATTTCAGCATCTTCACAGCAGGAAAACAAACCTCTGTGAAACTGTTGTACTGCACAACAAGGTCAAAGTGACTAAGATCAGGATACGGCTGTAAAATTAGCTCTTCTGTTTCGTAATTAACATTTATTATTAGAGCTAATTATTTTTATTTCCAAATGGGTTCATAAATCAAGCAAATGGTACTTACTAAATCACTCTCATAAGGAAGCTCTTTGCCAAAGCTACTTGTTTCAGATCTGTTCTTCAGAAGCCCTTTTATTTAGCATTTCATACACAATTATTTCTACTGCTTTAAGGAATACACGATTCAAAATGCAGGGGCAAAGTCTGAATCCTTGTTTTTTTCCTGAACAAGTCTTGACATCCCAAACACAAAAGGAAGCTACTAAATGTTATAGTAAATAAAGGATAATCAGAGCACAACACAAATAAATTGTCCTTACAGCATTTACCCTCCACAAAGTTATCATTACTGAGCCAGTATAAACATACTCTGTATCTGCCCTGAGAGAAACTACATTTAAAGTGTCCTGTTTATATCCTTTGGTTTGGAAAACAAGAGAGCATCCATGTAAATTCCTGCCTTTGTTTAATAGACATATACAAGCTAAACAACCATACTGGTACTTACAGACCGAAGCTAAGCAGAAAACAAGAAATACTTAATTTTGAGCTTGGATCCTTCTCTCTAGTCTCTGTCTCCAAAAAGCAAATAGCAAGCACTTGGGGCTCTATCATGTAGCCCGGTGCTGTACACCACAGTCTTCTTTGAATCATCAGGAAGCAAGTGCTAGGCCCCTGGGTCCTCTCAGGGAAAGAGCTGGTTGTGCTTCATTACCTCACATGGTGTGTATGCAGTCTGCAAAATACATGCATATATTTGCTGTATAGTTAAGAGCAGTGAATAATCACAGAGGTCAAAATTGGAGAAAGGCTTTGTCCAAAGACACTGAAAAGACACTGAAGTGATGCAGTTTGTCTGTGCTATGCATTTCCCTGTGAACCTACCCATCCCTTGGCCCTCCAGAACAAGCGGTAGCCTCCCTTTGGCTCCTTCCTATATTCTGTGAACATTATCTTTTTGCCCAACCTATTGCAATTTTTTCATTTCTTAATTTAGAAGATGTTCAATAACATTAGGTAAGGATCTAAATTTTAGACAGCACATATCTGGTCTACGTGGCCTGTCAGGAAGTTATATCACTGTGGGAACTGTACCAACACATCCCAAAAAGCAACCCTCTCATGCACACAAGTGCAAAACAAACAGCTTCCTACAGGCAGAGTTCAAAGAAAAAGAAAGCAGAAGGTTTCCTGGAGAGCAGGACTATTCCTGTTAATGGCTCTGCTGTACTTCATGACCACTAGAATATGTCATGAGACTTCCCAGAGATAGAGCATGGCTCAGTAACTGATAGCCAGTCATCATCTGGCAACATAACCTGGAGGTGATGGGCTGAAGAGAGGCAGACAGTGTCTCTGTTTTCAGGAAGGAAAATGGAAAAATTGATTCCTTTGCTGATGAGACTTTGAGGCTAAAGAGAGTTAGCAGGGATGTTAACACTGATCTGTTCTTTTGCCACTACCTGGGCTGTCCACTCACTGAGCTGTTGGAAGTGGTGAACTTGCCTTTGAACCCCAATCTTATGTGATTTTTCAGTGTAAGGTTGGTACTTATACAACACTATCATGAAAGATTCATCATAACTGTCCACCAAAAAGTGTTCTTTCAGATGAGTTTGATTGTTGGTGCTTGGGGAATTCATTCCCAGGAACACACATCTCAACAAAACCCAAGCACCTTAACTAAAAGATGTAAAAATTGTACAAATTGTGACTCTAAGATCATGCATACATGTGAATAAATATTCCTAGGATATTTTTGTAGCTGTTGCCTCTCTGGTTGTTAACTTTTGTCAATGCTGCAGAGCCAGCACATGTGAAAGAGCAAAGTGCTGAGAATAATTATCAGCTGAGCTCTGAACTGAGAAATCTTCACTGCTGTCTGCATTTCAAAGCAAGCATTTGACAAAGCAGTCAGAAAAATTATCTCCTTCCTTGGACTTCTAGACAAGTTATGAAAATCATTCTGAAATAATCATAATAACTCTAAGTTAAACTGCACCAGCAGCTATGAACTGGAGTAGGTATACACACTGAAAATAAAGTACAAGAGTAGTTAAACAGCATGTTTCATAGGTGGCATTATATTTTACTATGTTCATCCTGGGTAAGATTATTAACTCCCAGAAAACAGTCACAGCTGAGATGTCCATCTGATTTGAACCTTTGGGAACAAATCACATCATTATTAAACAAGTATGCAACACTTGTCTTCCCAAAGCCCTGCTGAATGCTACATAGATCACAGAGATAGTAAAGATAACTTTCCTCCGGTTTGTACATCTAACAATAAATCCATTTTCTTTTTTGCCATTTCCACAAGGTAGTTCTTGTGTGATCAGTGAAATTACCAGAAATCCTATCTGCAGCAGAAAAATGTGACAGATTTATTGTCATCAGGTTTTCATGTTCAGCTGCCAGAAGCGAATTGAGAAAATAGTCGCATCTTCCCTTTAAAAAGGAGAGCCAATTTGTCAGTCATTCCAGGTCAATCTCTCCCAGTCTCTCTCCATATAGACTAAAGTGTAACACCACAAACTGCTTTGAAATGGTACTGACAAGTAACTGGTCATTAGACTACTCTGAAACTTGTGTGAGGTCCTGGCAGTAGAGGTCACCTGGACTCCTTCTTAGTCACAGTCATCTTAAACTTCATGAAGTTTTTTTGTGGGGTTTTTTGTGGTGGTGGTGGTTTTTTCCTTCTTTTAAGCCACTGCACAGGAGCTTTTGCTCCAATTCAGCCTGCCATCGTGCCATAGCAGGACTAGTCTATGCTCTCTGCTTGCAGCCTCTATAAACATGTTTGCTTGTGACATATCCATCTTAGCAACCAAAGCAAAGCTTCCCCCACCCCCAGCCAACAAGATTTTTTTTCTCTATGCATACACTAAAGCAGCATGTGTTTAGTCACAAATCTAAAATCAGAACTGCTAAGCATGCCAGCTGTAATTTCCCCCCAGAGCTCCAGCATTCCATCTGTCAGGTAGAGTTATCCTGCTCACTTCCATGTACCCACTGCTCCCAGTACAGCCCAGATGCACTGAAGGTTCAGGCAGTTACCAAAAAGATCCATTTGCCCCTTGCCCCCAGCATTCACATTAAGGCTTGATGGGGTGTTTTAGCAGAGAAAGGCCTCAAACACTGCAAACATCACTTCTACTCCCCCCTTGCTCACCTAGGTAGTGATCCACATCCCACGACCACAGGGGAAAATGAAGGAATTTGAAAACCTCCAGCAAGGAACAAAAACAAAGTGTCAGACAATGTCAGGAGAGACAGAGACCTCTTAGTACACCACAAATATTATGAAGCTGTTACTTCTGAAACAGTCCCCAAGCTGTCTGCTGTTTACCAGTCCTTTCCAAGGCTTTCAGCTCCATTCTGTGCAGCTGCAAAGCAATTGCAGAGGAGAGGCAGTAGCTGCAGTCACTCACCAGGTTGAGGACATATCCACCTTTTGTGCTAGAGGTGGATTCTGAAAGCTCTGCCACAAGCCTAAATTGATGTGGAACCAGGACCATCCTTCACATGGTGATGATGAGCTCTCTGATCTACCACAGATGTTACACTTTGGCCAAATGGATGTGCAAAAAGCAAGTGATTCCTGAGTGCTCCTAAGATATTCCCATGAATGATTGTAAGATGTCCTTTCAGCCAAAGGAGCTTACACTGAGCAGCATTTCAGCTTCCTGGCCTGCTTTGTGGTTTGAAAACTGTCTTGCTCAAATACAGTTCATGGTTCCTCTAGAAAATAACCTCCTACAACCCTTAAGCCTTCTTAGCAGCAGTGCTGCAGGCACAAGTGGTGAGAGTTGGGAAGAAGGATGAGTTTTCTCTGGATGCTGTTAAGCTCACTGTGAAAGATGACAGTAAAAGAATAAAAGCTGTGAGACAGCCAGGTGGTTTCTGCCCATCTCTGCTTGCCAAAGACACACAGATAATTCACCCTAAAGTCTTGGGCTCTTATTCCTGGCAATCAAGGGACTGGGGAGGAGAAATAACTTTAAAGAAATCCATTATTGATAACATTTCTAGCACAGTTTCCATGTACTTTGCCATCAGCATTTTTTTGTAAGCTAGTCATACAAATAAGTACATAAACCACTCATGAGAGGAAACAGACTTTTGAGATAAGTCTTTCTTAAACCAAAAGGGAAATATATTTCAACATTACTTTAATTCCTAGCCACATCCAAAACCCATAAAATTACATTTCTCTCTTCATTGATTGAAAGCCTTCCTGAGTACTGGAAGCTATTAAAGAAGTCTAGATGTTTTTTTATTATGAGGGAAATGTTAATTCTGTTGAACTGAAAGAATAAACTTCCAGCAAAGAGCAGAATTGGGCTCTATGAATATGCTTTCATGGTACATGATCTTATAGATATGAGTTGGTTTCCATTCTGATTTAGTACTTGACGAAATGTGATTCTGCTATTCTACATCCTTATTTATACACCTTATCTCCTCTTGACTATTTTGTGCATGCCTATTTTTGTCCCTATTGATATTCTTTTGTTCAGCATTTTTGAGGTAAATGAGCAGAGGTAAGAGAGCTAAATCAGCATTATGAGTCCAGTTAAATGCATTCAGACTGTCAACAACCTGATAAGGTTTGAATTTTGTACCCAGCTTTGTCTCTCTGCTCAGGAAGGTCATTCAGAGCCTTAGGTGAGCAAGGAGAACATTTTATTCATCTTACAGTAGATCCCAAGTCTACAGCTGTTCCCAATATCCATATTGGTTTAAAAAAGCTATTCAGACACTGTGTTTTTGAACTATAGTTAAGATTCATAGTTCAATTGTATTGTAGGGACACTGCAGTTTGGTATTTCTGAGGGACTATTTTATAAAGGTTTTTAAATCAGTAATAGTCACTCAAATGTAATCCAGAACATCAGATTCCTAATCTTACCTCCATTCTTACTGGATCTTGCTCTGATCCAGGGGCAATCTGAAAATGAGCACAGACAATTAGTTCTGAAGCTGAAAGAACCCTTACTTGATAGTCAACAGTGTCTCCATTGATTGTCCTCTGTCAAAATAGCATCATCCTCTAACTCTGATCTGAATAAAGTAACAGATCCACCCCTGCCTCCAGAAACCAAATACCACTTAAAAAGCTAATACTAATTAGGTGGGAGCAAGCAAGAGAGAGAAAAACATATCAATACATCCTTGTAAGGAAGAACACACTTTTTCTAATGTTTGAAGGTTAACTAAAACCAGTGTCTGTTTTTTCACATTCCCAGACCCTGTGCTTCCAGAGATAACATATTGTACACAGCCTTGTCCTTCTGCCAGACAACACAACCCTGGGATAATAGCAAAGCTGGGAACTCTACCAGGCTTTCTGAGCCAGAGATATTAGCACCCACTACTACTAGTTGGGATGGTGGTTCCCACAGCCCTGAAATGGAAAGCTGAAAGTAATAGTGCTATTTGTTCCCTAAGGCTAGGCAAAGATCAGGAATTAACACAGACTCCAGATCTTGCAAGTGACACTGACAGGACACTTTTACCACACACATTTGGAAAACAAAAGCTCCAAGACACACTGATAATGAAGCTATCACAATGCCTAGCACCTTCCCATTACCACCAGACTTCTAACTCCCTGAACTGATTTGTTCCCACCTCATTTCTCTATTCCACCTCTTATCACCTCTGTTTACTTTCTTCTTGTCCCTGTGCCCCATCCTCTTTATTGTTTGTTCATTCCCCAACCCTATCACAACCCAATATTCAGTCTGTCCCTCCTCCTTTCTGAAGGCACCATGACTCCCAAGCTTGTAACAGCTCCACCATCCAGTCCAGTATCTGAAGGATACAGTAGGTACAGAATGCCACCATTTTTCTTGTAGACCCCTACCAATAACAGAATGAAGTTCCAGAGACAAAGCCATAAGAGCACTGCTCAGACAGCTGAGGTGGCAGCAGGGCTGCAGTGTGCCCTGCAGGATTTGTCAGTGCTGAGCACTAATCACTTTCAGACCTAGTCAGACCCATTCAGATCTCCAAGACACGGGGGAGTCAACTAGCACTGTTCCACACGAAATCTGCACACTCCCTGGGAAGACCTGGATAAAGCCAAGCAACCACTGCAGATTTAGAGCCCAGAGATCAAAGGGATGCTGGGAACATTCAAAGCCTTATGCAAATATCCAAATCTTCAACTAATTGGAAATATTCACTTGGAGAAAACATCTGGAAACTGACATCCATGCCCTGTTCCAAATAAATTATTTGCTAGGCAAAAAAGGAATAAAAATCTGTGGATATTTTTGAACGTGTGCAGTAACAGCAGCACTAGCAGGTTTTAGGGAGGCATTTGGGAAGAAAGAAGAGATTCATCAACCACTCAGAGCCAGGACTTGTGTTAGAACAGCTGTCCTGCTTGTGCTTTTCCTCTCTTTGCATAAAGAGTCTCATCCCATTCCAGATATAATAATGGCTTGTTTGTACTCTATTTTGTAATCCCAGATTTCAAACTACATACCATAAGGATGAGCAACTCATGTAAACATCCAGCTAGGCTCTGTACTGAACACAGGAAAATAGAACAAATGCAGACAATTGGATATAATCCTTCATGTCTTCAATAACAATGCCAAGCACAATGTCATCTGTACACATCCAGATAAGGTTAAATTGGTCACAAGCTCAATTCCATCAAAGCTTAATGTACCAAAATGTTTGTGTGCATATTTATATTTGCAGTTATCTCATTTCCATGCTTTGTTCATGGCATTGTACCTGGCTTTATTCCCTAATTAAGCTACTAATTGGTACTGTTAGTCCATTGGCCATTTAGTCAAGGAAATTCTTAAAGAGAAAACTGCTGTGGAAGATCCAATATGTAATTATCTAAATTTGTTACTCTATCAGTTCTATATAATATCTGTGTATTTATATCTGCCAGAAAAGCAATATTACTAATGAGCCCCAATAGATGTTTCCTCTATCACCTGCACTGCTGTGACCAAAAAAAAAAAAAAAAAAAAATCAAACTCTGGCAACCACACCAAATCCAAATATTTTATTACTAGAACATGAAATATTTTAATACAGAATCCTTGTGGATCCCTTGTGGAAGGGATCATCTAGTCCAACCCACCTGCTAAAGTAGGGTCACCCAGAGCAGGTTACCCAGGATCACCTCCAGGTGGGTTTAGAATCTCACCACAGAAGGAGAAATACTAGAATAGGCTGGGAGGGGAATGGGGGAGTTCAGCAATCGGTTTTCCACTCATATTTCACTTTCCTACCTTTCTAGAGGAAAAAATGGCTAGAGAGTTCTCCTACCTGTCCCACCAACTAGTGCTGCCCAGCCATTGTCACCTGCACATCTCATCTGGGAGATGGTCAAGGTCTGAGATGACTCACATGCTTTAGGCCATTGCTGTTTCCATCCAAACCAGATCATTACTGAAGCTCTACAGCTTATTAACAAAAGCTTGCCCTCCCATTAGTCAGGGAACCAAGTTCCCTAGGGAACTAGGAAACCATAAATCAGTTTCTAGCAGCCTATCTACTGCTTACACCACTTTGAGATCTCTTTGTTCAGGTCAGTATGTTCCAGTGTTTCATTTTTACACAGTTCAGTTCATTTTGTGATATACACACCTCCCTCTTCCCAAAGAAGCAAAAACTATTGGAGGAAAAAGAGCCTGTTTCCTTCATTTCATGGGAACCCCCAGAGCCTCCAGATCCCAAAACATGAGAGCACCATATTGCCATTGTTGTGGGTTAGTATTTCTGCTGGAGTGTAAATCCCAAGGGAGTGAATTCCCCTATTCCAGAGGAACCCAGAATAGTGGTGGAAGTTGTAGCTTTTCTCCTCACTTCTTTCACAAGCCTGCCCCTTCAGAGGGAACTACTGGAAAGCACCTTTTCTAACTTAGTTTCTTTCCATTCTTAAGGCTCACTGCTAAATGTTTCATTTCCAGGCAAATGAATGAATCATGTGTTTCAGAAAGCTATTTTTCAGCCTGGGAATGATTGTTTTCTGAACTGGATCACTAACAATACAATTAGCTAAGTAACTCTTCTATATAAAAAGGGTGTTTGCACACAAGAGTTCACTCTTTCCAATGAGCACATATAAATATTATATAAGTGTATGTCTTGCAACAGCTCTATTCAAGCCAGCAGAGTGATAGCAACATCAAACCAAAGCAATTAAAAGCCCTTGGATCTTAGCTGCTTTATCAAAACCAATGGGGATTTCTCTTTCCTCCTCTCCTCCCACCACCTTTTCTTCAGCTAGGTATAGGACTAGTCACATGTGAGGCCATCAGCTGAGTGATGCTGCTATGCTTCCTAGTCCCAAACCACCTGCCTTTAGAGAATACTAGAGATTTTCTATCAGCTTTACCACGTCTTGTTCTCCCCTAAGCTGACAAATTTGCAGTACAAGAGGCTAGATAGCACCCATCCTTGCCAGCTCCAGGAAAAAAAGGCAGTTTCTGCAAAAAATAGAAGCATACCATATTTTGCAAACACCAACTGCTTTGCAACAAACTCTCTGACATGGTAGAGTCCCAGAGTGAAGCCTGCAAAATATTTGATCAAGTGATTTCATTACAGCCTAAAAAAAAACAACAAACCAAAAAACAACAAAACACAACTGGAAAACAACTACTTTGAATATTTCATTTCAGTAATGAGCCTCAGCATATCCTAAGCACAAGGTTATGGGAAGTTACAACTCAAAGACAAGGAGGTACTTTAGCACTTTACAAGAAGACTGAAGTATGAGCTTTACACAAGTAGTTCTGCTTTTATTTGACTATTTTCTTTACAGCAATACTGACTTCAAAGGAGTGATTTAAAGTAGGTTCCAGAAATTAACTCTTCAGCACCTCTGGATGAGGAACAATACAAAGACTCCTAACTTTGTTGGGAGTGCTTCCATTAATATTGGTGGTGCTAGGATTGCTACCCTAGCACTTAAAGTATTACGCACTTTGCCAAGTACAGACCTTCAAAAAAACACATTAAGAGCAGAAGTCTGGCCAATATGAACTGGTGTTCAGTTTGCTGAAATCAAAGCATGAGCAGAGGGAATAGCACTTCCAAGCTTCCCAAAGAAATTAATTACCAGTCTGATATTTCAGAAGTTCCTCATATAGCATTTGTCATTCCTCACATCCATGACATACCTTCATCCAGGAGAGCTGATAGATTTTACAGTGCCTGAATCTTCATGCTAGAAGCCAGAGCTGATTTTTAGCCTATTTTTACTCATATTTCAAATGGTTTTGACTAACCTTGTACTAGAGAAGCAAAAGGATATTTGGCAGACATTTTACTTTCTGCCATTCTGAGATAAATGGAATACATATATAATGAAAACAGACGTAAAAGCATAAAGATATGTGCACCAAATGATACAAGTAGTCATGCCACTTAGGTAACTTGTGGAGCTGGGATTTCCAATTGCCAGTTTATTCTAAATTGCCTGGCACTGAGCCACAGAAGATGAACTCCTAAACAGGATCCACTAAGCAATGCACAGATACTAGCTACTTTTGAGAATCCTGGGTACTAATTGCTTCAGTGGTGGTCTTGTGATTTCAGCTTGTTCCAATGTCAGCTCTAAATACAACTTCTCACAATGACAGTTCTGTTTCTGAATGCCACATATTTATCTATGAGGGAGTGGAGGTTAATGTCCAGCACTGAAGCTTGGAATACTTAAGTCCCAAACCCACAGGTAGTCCAGAGCAGCAGATCCCCAACAAATGGTTCTGTGTGTAAATAGATGAGAAAAGCTTGATTGCACAGCAGAGTGCATATGCAGTCTGACTAAACTTTGCTGAGAAACAGAAACTCCAGAAAGGTCCACAAGGGAAAAAAAAGATAGATGCTCAAAGAAAATAGTTGCAAAACTGCAATAGACAAATTATTTTGCCTGGAGGAGTATCAGAACATTTAGAGGAGCACTAGTATGTGTCACATTGAGCTCATTTTGAAGGGATGGGAGCAAAGCACATGCCTCCCCTAGCAGGATGGTACACACATTGTGCCCTGGGAAAATAAGCCTGCATGGAGGAGCCCACAGGGGTCATTTTATTTTTCTACCAGTTCTATCCTTTCTTTTCTAAAGGTACAGAATGTCAGAGGTAATCTAGCAGCTCAGTGACTCAGAGAGCAGCACAGAGTACAAACTGTTCTGCTTTGAAGAGTTACATAAAGATTGCAAAGGATATATTTTATCTCTATTCATCCACTTCATCCATCCACTTCAGTGATTAAAGCAGTACCTACTGCATAGGGATGCAAGGAAGCATCAGGAATTCTGACTCCTGGTTAAAGGGCAGATGAGGTTTGCCTAGGCAGAGAAGAGGCACACAGAGCTCTACCCCAAGTGCAACTTGGGGCTTTCTGTAAGCCTCTCACAACTTGGTTTCAGCAGATATTGACAATCTCATCACCTTGCAAGACTTAACTACAAGATCATACAATCATTATGGTTGGAAACGACCTTTGAGGTCATCCAGTCCAACTGCCCAACACTCTTATGATCACCACTAAGCCATGGCCCCAAGCACCACATCTACAACTTTTTTTTTTTTTAAACCATTCCAGGTATGGTGACTCCACCACCTCCCTGGGCAGCCTAGGCCAATGCCCAAAAACCCTGTGTGTGAAGAAATTCTTCCTAATAACCAATCTGACCCTCCTCTAGCACAACTTGAACTAGTTGTTCTCATTCTGTTGAGCAGAAAAGGGCCAGAGAAAAAGCTAACTTCCTTCTTTTGCTATTTCAAAGCCAGTCAGCTAAGTAAACCTAATCCTTCCCATCCCAAACAGCCTACAGAATGGAAACACAGGAAACAGGAAAGGTACAACACCTGAACAGTTTGAGACACTAGAAACCTGCTGAGACCCTTGGGACCTAATCACTGGCAAAATTACTCCTTATAAACATTTCCTCCTTACATTAGCAAGAAAAAGAAGCCACCTGGGTTTTCACCTATGCAATCAATAGGCAGCACAGACCCTCCAGGTTATTAATTTGACAGCACAGCACTTATACTGTGATGTGATGCAATTCATTTCCTTACTCTATATATGTCTGTATCTACCTATGCAAAGGATGGAACTCTGAATGATGTTCACTCTATAAGGTAGCCCAGTGCCAAGTCTGGCTTTGAGGAGACCACACCTTCAGCCACACAGAACAACCAAGTATTTCAGACAGAGATATAATCAAATGGCTGCTACGTTGCTGTCTATCTGTTGGAGAACTATAGTTAAGATCCTGAATAAAGCTGAAATGATTCAGTTCTACCACACATTTTAATCCTTTTAGAATTAGTTTTCAGACCAAGATAGTGGCCTGATTTCTTTTCTAACTTTGTGCTAGAAGAATACAAGCCTCGAAGTATTGATTTTCTTTACTTCTGACATATTTCCTTACAGCCAGAGCTGTCCTTGTATTTCACGGCAACCCATCGGAAACATCATTGTGACAATGCCATTATCCCATTACATGTTAGCGCTTTTGTTCCGAACTTCCTGGGATTTAGAGGTCAGCTATAAACATTTAGTTGTGCAACCCTCCCATTCCCTCAAGTGACTGAGTAACTCTCTGATACTGTATACGCATGAGCTGGAACTAAGTGTATTCAGAAAACCTGGAAGTTCCACAATGGACACACATAAGCATGTTTCCTTTTTGGAATAAAGGCAAACAAATTAAGTACAAGCTCAGAGAGAGTGAGATAACTCCTTTCCATCTACCCATCCAGAACCACATGCTAACCACTCAACAAGGGCTAAGTATTGTGTTACAAGAAATTTCTTCAGTTCTGAAGGTACTGTACTCTTCATTACCTCTACCAGCTAACAGGTTTGACCTAGGTTTATCCTGATATTCTTACCTCAAGCTTTTTCCATTACTTCTCTTCTAATCTGACCACGTTCTTTGTACATATAGTTACTATAATATCATCACTTGCAATGCAGCCAAACATTCACCATTCCTTACAGGATGCTGAAACCTTTCCCTAGCAAACTAAAGCAGAGAGGCAGGAGGCCACACCCGACTTAGTATTTGTCCCTCTCATTTTCAGGGCACCACAGAGGTAGATTAGATAGCGATACAGTAATAGAGCAAGAAGACATTATTCTGGAACATCCGAGTATCACTCAACCAAAAAACCTCTGATTTTTAATCACTGAAGCAATCAGATGTTTTGAAGTTACTAATGCTTTAGATCTTTTTCCAAGCTTCACCTCACAAAATGCCAAGTGTGTGCCAATAGATGCCAAATAATAGAATATTATTCTAAAGTCAGAAGAAAGTGAGATATCTCCTAACTTCACAGACCTGGTTTTTAAGATTGCTCTCACCCTAAACTTACACTATTTCTGCATTCAGCCTTTGACCACTAATTCAAAAATGAAATTAACCCAGTGTACAAATCAAAATATTTTTTCTTGTTTCTAGGAAATCAGCACACAATTCGTAAATCAAAATGCACTATTTCTTTGATTGCTAGGAACTATACTCAGGCTCTTCAGTTCCATGTAAGATGAACAGAACACAAAGCCATACACTGTGCTTGGATCCATATCCTCAGCAGCAAGAAAATCTTTCCAGGACATAATACTTAGAGATATGTTGTGCTTCCCAGCCTCTGACAGAATTCCAGTGGATCTGGACTGCAGTTCTATCCCCATGCAGCAGTCTGAGTACAGGATTTAAAGCTTAGCTTTACAGCTACTTCTGACCAACTAGGAATTGAAGAGTAAGACAGTTTTGTGGCATTTTCCAAAAGAGAAGGAGTTCCAAAGCAGAGATACTATAAACTCCATGACAACAGTGAAATACAGACAAATTACATTTGGATTCACCTTTTCCATTACAAATCCCATAGGAAATTATAGTTTGCAGATGGGAAGTAAATGTCTCAATGTGATATGATCTAAGTGGTCCAGTGAGAGGCAACTAAAGATTTTATTGCTTTTCTCTTCATTCCTATGCTTCTCTCACACAAAATCAGACTCCAATTCATCAAGGAACTATTACTGTTTACAGAGACATTTTAATTACTGTTGTACAGAAGAAATGCAATATTTATTAGCATAACATCCTCAGGTCACACCAAATACATTTGCCAGTCATTTCATGAATTGAACAATCTGATCTTTTCAAAGCTTGCTCTCCCGCTCTCTTCACAGATCCAGAGCAGTCCTAGGAGAAGTCACTGCACACCCATGCCTAGTAGTCAGCCAAGGCACAGGCTAGACCCATGAAGAACTGGCACAAGAACAAACCTATGAATATATTCAGCATACAACAGGAAGGAGCAGATTTTAGTCCAAAGTAGGATGCATGTCCTTTAAAGATTTCCATTTTAATTTTTGACAGAACTATCTAATATTCTTTCCCCTGTAACAGCTTGCAGCATAAATATAGATACTAGCAGTTCCATGGGCAGCAGTAAAAAAACAGCCATTAAAGTGCCCATCACACTCATTGTAACTTATCTATGCACAAGACTTAAGTTTTTATCACTGATAACAAACAGTCCAAGGGAAGCTTTATGTTCCTCACATAACTGTCTCAATCCACAGAGCTAACCAGTAAAACACAACTGTTCTCACTTGGTGGACCACCTCAGTAGATGGGTCTACAAAGCCAGTGCAGTCTTTGGGGAAGCAGAGCAAAAGCCAAATGAGTGCAGCAGTTATTAGAAACAAAGTCAGCCTGAAGCTTATTTGAAAAATTAAGAACTAGTTAACAAGAGAAAGCTGAATTAGAACATGTTTGTATTCAAGAGGGAATGAAAGCATTGGGAATGCTAGAAAAGGAGGAAAACCTACGAAATTGAAAGGTTAGTTGGAACATGCAATAAGCACTGCAGGGAAGGTGGTCCTGGGAACAGGGCACCAGAGCTAGGCTCAGAAGGCTTAATTCCACCATTAGCCCTACAGGACCCCAGCTTTAGGAAACACTGAGTATCCCATTTCTGATCAGCTGGCCAATGGAAGGTGATAGGAACTCACAGACCACAGTGGTTGTTTCTGGAAGGTTCCTCTTTGCTTATGGGAACAAAACATACCCAAGTTAGAGTTTTCAATTCATTTAATTATAAGCACTTCCCTGGCTTTGCTTCATCTGCCTCTCTCCCAAGAGTATTTTCATTTCATTTCAAAGAGGTCCTAAGAGAAGCAAGAACATCACCAGCAGTGCTGCAGAACAAATAATTCACTGAGCCAGCCAAATTCAAACCTCCACACACTAATGCTTTTTCTCTTAACTGCTGCCAAGTTGGCATGTTTAATATTCAGGGAAAGTATGTTCCCTTTCATAGCTGCTCTGTGAAGAGCAAACATTATTTACTATATAAAACTTTTATATTCAGAAAGAAAAAACCCCAAAGGCATAATTCAGCACCACTAAGCTTTACTTCAGGGTTGCTCAGATGAATTAGAGCAGGAAAAAATTGGAGCAACTTGATGATGAACCAAACTCCCAGTCCCTGGAAATTTCAAGGTACTTGTGAAATAGCAACAAAATCACTACAGTAATCACATTTTTTTGATCTTTGTTTCCCTGTGGTTTACAGCATGAAGAGATTTATAAGAAAGATCACAAGATCTAGGAAAATATGAATTTAATGGGAATTGAGGATCACATAGATTAGGTTATGTAAACAAGCCTGTGACTAAGCAATAAATAAAGGATTCTCTCAAGCCACAACAAAAATAAATCAGGTTTTACTGAGAAGTTTTAAGCTTTTTCTTCACCATTTTCAATAAGGAAGAGACTACCCAATCCACAGTCAAACAGGGCTTGTGTTTGTAAAACTGTTACCTTTCTAATGCCATTTCACATAAAACATCAGCATAAGTATTCTGGGGAATTTGAGGGTCTGTTTAAGCCAGCACAGTCCAGCAACATAAATATTAAACCATCAGAACCTTTGATAACAAAGGAGAAGTCACAGAAACAGAATGGTTTGGGTTGGAAGAGACCACAAAAGATCATCTAGCCCACTTCTCCTGCCACATGCAGGGGTATCTTGCACTAGATTTGGCTGCTCAAAGCCCTGTCCAACTTGACTGTGAACACTTCCAATAATGGTGCAAAACAACAAAGCTAATACCAAAGTAGAATATATATAAAGTCATACCCAGCCCAGTGAAGGTAGAGCACTCACAGCAAACAGGAGCAGGAGAGCAAAGAGAAGCAGAGTCAACAGGAACTCAAACAGGAGAAGCTCCTTTCCTTAGCAACCCTTTCCCTTTATACTGTTGCTGGTATTGGTTTATGGGATACACCTTGAGCCAACTCAGCTCAGCTGTCCTCTCTGATTCCACACTGATACCACCTGCAGGCTGGCTTCTGGCCTGGGATTATGCAGTTTCCTTGGACTCCCATCAAATTACAGGAGAGTTGAAATAAAAATTACCTAACTTTCCTATGTATCACACTATAAGCCAGCTGAATTTCCAAATTGTTTTGTGTTCTTGACTATCTTTTACCTGTGCATTCAGTTGCTCTCTTCCTTCTTGACCTTCATCCTTGATATCTTTCTTGAAAGACACTGCAGCCCTCTCAGCCTTTGCCTTGCTCCTGCTGGTCATCATCTTCTCCTGTCAGCTCCTTACTGAAGGTTTTTCACCTCAAGGAATTTTTGTTCCTGAAGGTAAAAAATCCCATACCTCACAGCACTGAAGCTATGTCAGCTAGCTGGTCAGCAAGCCTGTCACCTCTCTGCTGGCCTAAGCATTGCCTGGGACCAACCACTGT
Organism: Bucco capensis; assembly: GCA_013396975.1. Taxonomy (NCBI): domain Eukaryota; kingdom Metazoa; phylum Chordata; class Aves; order Piciformes; family Bucconidae; genus Bucco; species Bucco capensis. The sequence goes on from VWZO01007198.1 coordinate 1,024,103, forward strand.
TCCCATTCTAGGAAGGATTTTCAATCAGTTGAATCTCTGCCTGTTTTCCTGTGTAACACAGAATTAATTTACAATTACAGAAGGAGCCAGTTTGTTGGTCCAAGATGTTATTGGCTTGGCAGTGTAAATAGGCTTTGAGGGCAAGGTAGCAAGCTCCACACAGGAGAAAATAACCACCAACTCTGCTAACAGAGCACAGGTGATGCACTCAGCTGTTAATGACTGGACATATGGTTGCTTTTTTTCCTTAAAACACTCAGTTTCTCCAGATTTACCTATTGAGGCTGCATTGAAGCAGCACTGCCATATCATGCTCTCTGCCCTTCCACCAAGTATTTCAAGGAAAAAGTGGAAGACCACACTTTGGATAGGGAACATGCACAAAGAGTGTCAAATTCCACATCCAAAGGACCCAGCAGGGACTGAGTCCTTCTCCCTCCCCCTCAGCACCTTCAGGAAAATTCACTACCTTTTATTCTTTGAATCTTAAAGACTATGGGAAGTTCACACTAGATTTTGTTTTCAAGTTAAACAAAACCCATTTCACCATGACAATACCTACCTATGATTTAGTATGATGGCATCAAGGTGACCATTTCTTCTCCATATAGCACCTGAGCCTGTCTGCTTTACACTGAATTAAGCTGGCTGAGCTCTCTGCTAACCTGTTGATCAGATGAACAGAGTTTCAAATGAACCAGAACTTGTAAAGGATTTGCACCAGATTTGCAAACAGAAAAAACATGAGTTTGAAAAAGTCAAACTTTTTATTATGTGGTTTCCAAACTAAAAGTTTTAAATCTACCTTTGAAGCTTGTTGAAATTTAAAGTGAAAATTAAAATGAAATTCCATGTAGAAATTTTTTGTTTGTCTGTTCTGGCCACTCAAAATGCTTAACCAATGTTTTGGTTTTTTAATTTCACCACTAGGCACAAAAACATTTTAACGAAAAAAGTAAATAAACAGAAAATGGAACTGGAATCCTTAGTCCATACGTCATCCTTCTTTTACAAAGAAAAATGTTTTCTGCTTGCATCTAAAGAATGAAAAAGTATCTTTGGAATAACTCATAGGGAACACCTTAGGAAATGAATCATTCTGACATTAGTGTAACGAAAAAACCTTGTGAGAGGATGTGCAAAACCAGCAAAGCTAGAGGTGTACACAGCAACAGTTCTGGTAAAGAGGACACTTTAAGTTTCATTCCAGCCTGGAAACACTTCTGACACACATAGTCCTAACTCTCAATCACTTGGCCACAATCTTCAAGGAGAAAATCTAAGTTGAAGAGATATGAAAGATTATCACTAGGCCATACACCCTGTGTTTATCTGTGTGCATAAGGTGTGGATAATGCAGAGTCACTTGTAACAGACACTGCTCACTTACTGAAGAGTGTCTGACTGAAATGCATTCTGTGAAATGACAGAACAGAAAGGTTTACCCCACGAAGACAGAGGTTGGATTATTTTGGGCATATGATTTTTATTGAAACTATTACTCAGGAATAGCTTTAAAGCTCCTATGTCTGTTCCAAGTGTTGATGTTCATCCTTTAGGTCCCCCCACTCTTCCCAGGATGCAGTTATTTATGTACAAGGTTACACTCTGAAAGGCACCTCAGCCAACATGATACCTTTGTATTTATTTGTAGGACACCACTTGCCCAAAGTGCAATGAGAGTGGGGAATACACAAGCTGTCAAGAATAATAATTACAAAAGAGGATAAATAAAGGGCTTGGCACATTGAAGTTTCTTCATTACTCCTTAGTGTATTTATAATCAACTGACCTCCTCTCACATTTCCCAGCTCTGTAAAATAAGACCTGTGTATCTTCCCAGAGTTTGTTTTAAAGCCATACAATTCCAAGGAGCCGTGCTTAAAGGTGTTTTATAAAGTGGCATGATAATTTCCATGTAGGATAGTCACTGGACACAGAAATTGTTCCTCTGCCAGGACAACGCTTCCAGTTCTTGATGATGATGTTTCTGACCAGCTTCCAGGAAAAGCTGCCATTTCATTGTATCCATGCTCAGTTCCTCTGCCAGGGAGCTTCCAGCCAAGTCACAGAGCTGACAGATGAAAATCTCAAGTGTCCTGCACAAAAGCTCCAGAGATATCACCTCTCCTGCAGGCAATGTTACACCACACACACAGACACTTAGGTATAGTCTTCCAGCAGTTTATGGAAAAGAACTTTATCCCTGGGGAGTCTCCTATTTCCAGGAGCTGCTTGAGAATTCCATGGTGATGTGGATCAATGGAAGGAGAGAGCTTTGCACCAGCACCACTGATGGCCAAGCTCAGAAGCAGTGATTTTTGGCAGCAGCAGCAGGCAGCTCTGTGTTGACAGGATGGGCATTGTTCTCTCAGTATCTCAGAAGTTCATTTCAGCAGATCTGAAATCCTTCTGTTGAGTTTCTTTGTCCTCCTCTCTTAGTGGTTTGGGAAGAAGGGAATGGAGGAACAACTCAGACCAGGATATCACTTCTCTTGCTGCACCACACTACCAGTGTGATCATGGCACAGGTCAATGTGACTGGGATCAAGATCAGAGTGATGAGGATCTCATCTGGTGGGTCTTCCCAGTGAACCTTCTCTGAGGTACAGTTAGAGAAGAACTGTTTATGAACTCCAGTGATGAAACCCTCTGCCAGGGGGTTTGGCCAAAAGCAACTTGCTTTGTTGGCTTCGTGCTCTGTGCACTGGGTGAAGTTGTCATAATACCTATAAGAAAGGGAAGAGAAGTGATTGCCATATAGCATCCGCAGAAATTTTCCTTCTCCAGAGATAACTTAGGTTTGAGAATTGGCTACCCCTCAGGAAAAAAAAAGGAAACAATAAGCCTAAATGAGTAATCAGATGGATTTTGTGGTGTTATCATAAGCCAAAGACATTCAGGAAGGGAACTGAGTATGGAGGAGGAGACTGGAAATCAATAAGACGAAGGGTGTCTGGTCGAAACATGAACAGGGCAAGAAATAAGGAAGTTGGATTATTGTCTGTTGCATTTTTAACTATTCCTTTCAGTCCTGACTGACTCAATAAACTCACTTCAAAGGGAAGTTAAAAACAGACAGGAGAGGAAAAGCAGCACAGGACACCTCCAGGGATAGCATCCTGCACTGTTATCTGAAGGTCTGACCCTCCCTTTCAGTATGTATAAATAGAGCAGCTCCTGATGAATGACTCCTGGCACTAAGTACCACAGGGGACTAATGCTCACTCAACTCTCCGCAGTGCACTGGTGGAGGACAGACATGCAGCGTCTGGGTCAAGTCTTAAGTCCACAGTTACAAGCACACAGGCTGCAGAGCTCCTGCTTTGTCAGGACTCTCACAGAAGAAGAAAAAGCCTCCCAGAAAGGTCCTTCTGCAACTTTCTGATAGGTCTCACTCTCAGGGAGTTTGAGCTGATGCCACTTCGTTCCTAAGCAAACACACTATGACCTGGCAAGTCCACACCCAGAAGCTCTGGCACACAGATGCATATATGCACAATGTATGGATATTTTAAGGAAAGCAACTAGAAAGGAAGTTTTTTATGAGGACATCAGCAGCTACAGGGAAACAACAGGAAACAAGCTAAAAATAAACCACAAATACTAGCTGTTTATTATTTTAGTAGTGTCATTCTTCCAGGTGACCTGGTAGCATCCATTCTTTAGGTCCCTGGACTAAATCAGAAGCTGAAGGTGTCTAGCTGAGTCCCAGAGGAGTTGAAGAACACTGCATCTAAAGGCATGCCTACAAGGTCTGACAGTGCAGAGAGGGCAAAGCTAGCACCAGGTGCCCAGACAGGTCACTGCTCCTGTATGGCATAGACACCAGGCAGGGCTCCAGAGAGCAGCAGGCTCTGCTCCAGCCCTGCTCTGGTGAGGAAGGTTGTCCCATCAATCACTCCTTCAGTTCCCTGCTGCCACAGGCACCTCAGTTTGGAAGGGGCAAGGCAAAGAGCCCCTTCCTGGTTTAATGAGAACATTATGAAGTCTAGTTTACTCTCACACTAGTAAATAATGGGCATTGTGACTGATTTACTCACTTGGGCTGAAAATAACAAACACAGTCAACTATCCTTTGAAAGAATTACAGATCTCCACCCTTGGCTTCACACCAGCAGCTGTCTGGAAAACGAAAACCTAACTGCAAACTCTAAAATGCACAACTATTACTAAATTGTTGATAATTTCCTAAAGATACAACAAGGAAATTTAACTATAAAGAGCAACTGTAGAGGTAAGCAGTAGTTTATGTACTGAACATCCATCTCCAGTGAAAGCAATGCAGCCTGACACCAGGTACTAGGTTATAAAGGTCAAAAATTTAGTAGCACTGGAATGCTTCCAAGCCGGAAGCTTCCACTATCAAGTGAGCTTTGCCTTGCACTGCTCCTGAGCTGTATTTTAATGATTCCTTGGTTATGAACTCATCCCATTTTGGGGGACCATCATTTCAGAGAGGATTACAACACTGCAGTGTCTCTCTGCTCTGTACACTCATCTATCTGCTCAAGAGCTGTGGCTTCAACGGAGTTTGTCCAAACTACTATTTACTGTGCTATTGTATGACCAATGAATTATGTCAGAATACATTACTTAATCATCAGCTCATCAGGGACAAAGACCAAAAGGAAGAAGGCTGAACTTCCTCTAAGGAATTCCTCCTTGAGCTAGCTTCCAGAGCAGCAAGGAAGAAATTGGTGCTATTTTAGTGGTGGACATGAATTCTCATAGAAGTTGCCAAGTTGAGGCAACCCAGTTTGAGACAACAGATATTAAGTTGCTAGGTTAACTAACACACACATTGGACACTTTTTGTTTCTGGCTTAAAATCACACATTTCTTTATCATAAGAACACGGTTCTCTGTGGATCACTGCTTTTAAATCATCACTGCTTTGTTTCTCAGGCACAGTCTGAAAATCACTTGGGGTCTTCTGTGGCCCCTGGTGCGATAACTGTGCCAACAGCAGAGGGAGCATTAAACTCATTGCCCACGGGAAAGTGTGGGGAGTGATACCCATGTTATAAACCTTGTATGGGAAGGATGAGCTCATTAGCCTTCTGGCAGTCATCCTAGGAGAAGGACAACTCTGATTCCAAACCCGGGCAGATGGAGCTCGTTTAGCCCTGGAAGGCCTTCCATCTAAGAGGTTAAACCTCTGTCCTAAGGACTTCGCTGCCAGCGTCCAAGCTTGCTAGGCCCTGGCAGATGAACCTTAGGACTGAAGGGTGGGTCAGCTCTGCGCATGCTGTGTCTCACCTAAAAAAAAAATCCATAGCACAGGCTCAAGGGTGCTATCCGCTAGCCTCTTTTTATCAGCGTGCTTGGAAAAGGCGCTGATGAGGAGCGTGGGTGGAGCCCTCCCTGGATCTTCGTTAGCGAAGCCTAGCCACGACGACGATGGCTTTGTTTCTAAAGTTGACTTCAATTACAACTTTGATGGTAGAGCAGCTGATAGGGACCACAGCTACACCCACGACTCATGTCTGGGTGAGCTCCTGAGACATGGCAAAGTTGCCTGTGAACAAGTCTCCTGCTAAACAGATGTCCTCATGTTTGCAGCAGTGACCTTGTTATCACACCTCAGCAGGAGCTCAAGATCTAATGGTGCAAACAGGACTGAGCATTTCCTACTATTTCGGGAGATCTGATGCCTGCTCCCTGCCCTGCCCCAACACCAGCAGCTCTTGGAGCAACACTGACATTTGATGGAACACAGAGAGACTGGCAAAGGGGAAAAGTAGGGTCATTTGTCAGGCACTGAAAGCTGAAAGAGTCATTCTTAAAACAGATTTTTTAACTAAAAAAAGATACCTCCAATTCCCAAAGCTTGAGAAGACAGCTCAACCACAAAATGGTATTTGGAGCACCACAGAACTGTTGAAGAGCATCCAGAGGAGGCCACAAAGATAGTGAAGGGTCTAGAGGGGAAGCTGTATGAGGAATGGCTGAGGTCACTTGGTTTGTTCAGCCTAGAGATTCTATGAACTGTGGCAGCTTGGCATGCAGATGCTCATGAAGAAGAGGTGTTGCCAACCCAACCCACATGTGCTCATCAGTTAGACATCTCTGTTCCTTATTTGTCCCTCTCTAAAATGAAGCAAAAGTAGCACCATCCAACCTCACAAAAATACTGTGTAATTAAAGACAATACAGCCTCTGAGGACTACCTTAATACGGACCCTATGTTATACACAAAGAGTTGGCACCCAGTTTAGATGTCCAAAAGCTTCCCAAGTATATAACAACAATGCCTTTATTATTTGACTGATGTTAAAATGGAGCCCAAAGTAGCTGCATCTGTTTTTCATTCTCAATCCCATTTGCCGTGCAGCTCAAACTGTAGGTAGTGGATTAAAAAAGGCAAAGAAAGGCCTCTCTTTACCATTTCTGCCATAAAATGCGGCATATTTGCTGTATCATTTCACAACATCTGTACTCAAACTTTCACAGATGTGAGGTATCCCTGCAGTGACAGTGAGAGCCCAGAGACCACTGAGAAATGAATAAACAAATAAAGCCAGCATGGGGAACTGCAGAGTTCTGGTTTCACGATCAGAGAGCAGTTATGAAATGCTAGCTAAAATAAACCAACCCATTTCTAAATAAGGGATGGTAACACACAAAAAAAAGGCTGCAAGGCTGCTATTTCAGAGACTGACTTCTATACACATACTTGAGCAGCAAGCTTGCTGTCATCTTTGGAATTTCATCACCATAAACTAACTCATTTGGGAGCACTCGGCACCTCAGCAGGTACTGTAGAAAGCGAACATGGTCCTTGATGGATGAAAAGCATGTTTTGTACCTGCTCTTCTGGACTTTCAGCACATGTCACACTTCTCACAAGACCTGTTTTGCAAACCTGTGTGTCCTAAAATTACAAAAAGTACTGTTGTGTTGGGTGTCACCAAACAGTACTGTACATCAACATCTCCGTACACACTAATCCTACTGTTATTATCATAGAATCATAGAATGGTTTGGGTTGGAAGGGACCTCTGGAGGTCATCTAGTCCAACCCCCCTGCAGTGGGCAGGGACATCCCCAACTAGATCAGCTTGCCCAGAGCCCTGTCAAGCCTTGATTGATCTGTTTCAAACTGTAGATGAAAAGCTAGATGACCATGGACATGAACTGCTCTACTAGCCAACTAAGGTGGCAGTGGTCACTGGTGAGCCACAGCAATGTTCTGTTAAAGGTAAAGTTCCCATAGGAAGAGAGTTCCTCCTCCAGCCAAATCACTGAACAGAGTGAAAAACCCTAACCCTCCAATTCAGCAACAGGAAACACAAAATTACAGCTAAACCACAGACCTAGAATGGAATTCCTCAACAACACTGTTTTATTGCTCTTTAAATCATCACTTGCAGACCCAGATAAAGGAGGTAGTATTCTAGTGGGAATGGTAGTAAAAAGCCTCCCTATAAACAGCCTACATCATCCTGTCAGAAACCTCCTACCTCCAATCCCATGAAGTGGCAAGGGACTGACCTCTATTAATCTGGCCAAGCAACATGGTAATTGTTTCTCATTCATCATTCCCTGGAAGGAACATGGGTAACTCTAACACAAGAACTTTCTCTGTAATTACAATTATATAATATTAGCCCACAACCTTTAGTCCCAAATTAAATGAATCACAAATAAAAAGATGGGGTTTTCCATCTGCAGATCAGTACGCCACTAAACCAAGACAGTGCAATACAATTACACTGTGGTAAGTTCCAATTAGCCAGCCAGAATATTAGAAACACTTTAGCCTTATCTACATGCACCTCAAAGCAAGCTCCTGTGTCTCATTTTTGCAGCCAGCTTTGCTCAGCTCCATTCTCCTGTGGAGTGGGCAGGTATTGCTCCCAACTGACCTGGTTTTAAAGGAGGGCAGTTTTGCTGACATGACACTGCAACTGGTGCTGGAGCTTGTGTGTGGACACATCCACCACAAGATGCCTCTTCTGGAACTCAAAGAACAGGTCTCTACTCAACCCCAGCTCCTAGGAATGAGAAGAAACCTTGTTTGCTCTCATTTGAGGAATGGAGATCTCATTTGAAGAGCTGTAGCCAGCAGTGAATATCGCAACTCGTTAGTAAACATACTTTAATGCTTCTGCAAAGTGAATGATGTTTTCAGCACTACTTGCAAATAAATAGCAAGACCCATATTACCTAGACAAATGGTAAGTGCCCTTGTTGATCAAGTCCTATCCCACTGATATTCAAAGCAGCATTGCTGGAAATCTAAGGAATGCCATAGCAACATTTGTACAAGATTACTGAGCTTCATTGTTCCAAGATTTCTATAGCCCCTCCAGGTTCTTTCAAGAAAAACAAAGCTAGATGTAAACAAATCTAACAATGGAGGAAAAGGGAGCTTGATGTGTTCCTTGATATCTTCAAGTAAGCAGATCAGAGAGAACAAAATGAAAGGACCCCAAACACAATCTGTGAAGGCTAAGTTTTCAGTACTTATTGTTGCAAAAGGATTGTTTTCCTTCCTGGAGCATTCTGACTGCACAAAACACAATCAGTTGTGCCAAGCCTGCAAACTGGCTGGCCACATTGCACCCCCAAATACCACCACCCCAATCACAAATCAACTCTTACATTTGTCACTTCCTGCTGAGCACTGCTCTTCACATCCCAGCTGAAACACCACAACAGGTGGTTACAGACCTTCCAGGCACAAACAGGTATCTGCTTGTAAGCAGTAAGTAGCAAAAAGCTCCAACACCTTCCCCAAAGCAGTACCATCACAGCCACCAAATGCAAATGGTGGTTAGTCACTAGCATCAGTGACAATTCTGCTTTCTCCCCAACAGAACAGTCACTTTGGAGGTTCACCTTGTCAAGTTTCCTATGAATAATGGTTTATTTGACACCAGTTCTCTCAGAACGGTCCAACTCCATGCTAAAACCATTACTCTACCAGTGTTTCCAGAATGAAATGCTCACTCAGCTTCAGGCCAAGCCTCCAACACCTGGAAAGGAGCCAGAGTCAGGAAGGAAGAGCCAGTCCTCAGCCTAGAGCTGCTCTGAGCTAGTCATTCATAGCACACTCTGCATCATCTCAGCAGCTACAGGCTTTTCCTTCCACCTAGCTGAACCAACCTGACACACAGACAGAGGAAATGTGGCTCTACTCCAGCTCAGTGCCATCCAGTGAGCCTTCAGACAGCTACTCAAACAGGCACCTGGGAACAGAGTCATTCCTCTGACCTGCAGACAAAAATACTCCAAGGGAAAGAAAGCACAGAAGAGCCTTCCTCATTCATTCCAGCTCACAGCTAACAATCACTTTGGATGCAGAGGACATTAAAATGTCATATGCTGAGTGGAAGCTGTTACTAGATTCCGCACAGCCCAAGGTAGCACAAGCCCCTTTATAAAACCACAGCATCAGTTCTTAAATTGGAAATAGGAGAGAAAAATAGCTGGTGATACCCAGCTGTGAAACAGAAATCACAGGTCAAGCAGCTGAACACTGCAGCATGTGCACAGAGGGAAAGAGAACTGAAACAAAAAACAATTCATCTGCTCCTAAGTCAAACTTTCCATGAGAATTTCCATACCCCTCCTTACTTAATTTTTATGAGCATGCCAAGAATGCAGATTTCTCTTTTCTGATTATTTGTGGAAAATGGGGTTTATACACACCAGCAAAATTCCTGTAATTACAAACTCCATTTGCTTTGGAAGGAGAGTGGCAGCTTTCTGTTCCAAACAGAACACAAATAATGGGAGTTAAAAATCAAGTGACTAATTACAGATCTTAAACTTCAGATCACGTCAGCTACCAGGTAAACAACACGGGATTTTGGCAGTTTTGAATAATAAACACATCTTTTAAAGCTGCAGTCTCTACATGGACAGTTCACACACAAGACCAAACCCAATGAAAAATTAAGCACAGAATCATTAAGGTTGGAAGAGACATCTAAGATCATCAAGTTCAACCATACCTATCATCCCCATGCCACTAAACCATCTCCGTAAGTACCACATCTAGACATTTCTTTAACCCCTCCAGGGATGGTGACTCCACCACCTCCCTGGGCCAATGCCTAACAACTCTTTCTGTGAAGAAACTTCTAACATCCAACATTTTATAAGCACCGTAGTTATTTCACACATTGCCATCAAGTTTATCAGCGCAGCTAGCAACATATCCATTCCCACTGCAAAGTAAACAAAAGGCTGAAGAAGGTGACAAATGTCTTTAAGATGGCAAAATATTGCATTATTGTCTTGGCTATACTTCCCAAATTTGAATGACATGCTGCTTTGCAAGGGTAAATAGAAATGCTGGAGCCTTTTCAATTAACCATGTAAAATACATTTTTAAGTACCATTAGATGATAAAGTTATGTAACAGAAACAAGACCCTGAAGAGAGAACAAATGGGGAGGATTAATTCCCACCTCACCATGCTGTCAACAGTCAACCACATGACTAATACCAAATGTAGCTTGAAGCAAGACAATCTGTCTCCTTGCCTCTGCTGAGTTAATCTGGGTTATTTTATGTCCATGGTTGATCCACTTAGGAAACAAGAATGTAGAAACTGTCTTGCAAACCAAAACAGAAGAACCACTAAAGTTTTTATTAAGTATTCATTTTCATAACATTTATCTTCTTTTGCATCTTCACTGCTTCTAAAAATACACTGTCCACACTGTTTGCACTGCATAATTGAGACCAGTCTGTCAGCTAGGCCTTATTATTTTTCCACCAAGTAACTTCAGACAGAAAACTACATACTGCTTATTTTGACACACAATCTTTAATAATAAGCTCCATGAAGACTCTTTTCTAGTACTGATCTTGCCGCAGTAAAATCCGAAGAGGTCATGAAAGGTGTGGAAGGGGCATATCAGTTGACAGCCATGAGGTTTAACAGCAGAGTGCTAACATCACCTCTAAAGTGCTGGCATGATTTTTTCCAGTGTCTTTAGTCATTAGGATTATTATATTCTTAAATCTGGAGCTATTTGTTGTTTGACTTGCTGAAATAAGCACTGACATACCAATCCCACGTTGTGTGAGCAAGCTACCAGCCACCACTTCAGTGCATCTGCTGCAGGACACATCAGTTTGACTCTCAGCACCCTTACTAAAATATTTCAACTGTCTTCTGGTGACCTGCACTTCACTAGGATGGAAAAACCTCTCAGAACTTCAAGAAGCAATTATTGATATTTCCACTAGTGACCTTATGGCAAATGCCAGATTTCACTCTCTTCCTGAAAACAGTGACTCATGACAAATAACTGCAACATCTCAAAACCTCTGGGGAAAAGCACCTGAGAAGCTCAAATCTGACATTAGAAATGGAAGAATTTTCACCTATTGGTAATGAAAAGGGAGATTTTAGAAACCAGAGGCCTCTTTCCTTTCCAATCTTTTAAATAATCGATAGCAAACATTATTTCAACAGTGAAAAATTGCTCGTCAGCTACCAGCAGGATGGCAACACAACTGCTCAAACATGACAATTTTTTTCCACTGCTTTATTTGCTCATACCTGATTTATAAGCTGCTTTGCTTTTGAAAAGAAAAGCATGAATCACATTAAAAAATAAAACTGAAGACAAAATACTAGGTTCTTGGAGGTAATTAATATCAGTCTGGTATTGCTACTGCTGCCATGACCTCAAGAAGTTTTTGGAAGCTTTTTTTAATACAAAATTCCTGTTAAGTTTTGGTATTTGAAGATGTTAAAGAAATACACAGGTAGGAGGGATGAAAGATCAGAATTATTGTCACTGAGAGCTTAAAATAGCAGCACTATCTGTATGGAAACCCCCAAGGAAGATCACCTGAGTAAAGAAGTAGAAAATGCCCAAGATGACGCATAACCAGTGTAGTAGCTTGCCTACGAGGCTATAAATCCTAACACAGGCACATGGCTGAAGACGAACAGGATTCCCTCTAATCAGCCCTACTCTGTATCTACTCTCACACATGTACTGGTCACTCTCAAGCTCAGCTCCAGGCAGCCCCAGTTTGTCTTTCCTGTGAGAAGACTTTTCTGATAAGTGTTGAAAAAAATGAGCCCAAGGTGTCCATTTCCTAACTGAGACATGTTCCTCTGGGAATGAGTGAGCTCACAGGAATCAGTGCCTCACCAAGACCCAGTGGTTGGTCTGAGATGATCACACTACATCCCTCTGCTGCAGATGTTTTGGTGTTAGCAGCTGGAGGCAATCACCCACCGGCATCTAGACCAGACTTCCTGCAGCAGTCAATGGGGGAGATGAATAAAACTTAGAGAATGGAGCAAGGAAAGGACTCAGTTTGGAAGGCTCTTACACAGCCACTCAGCCAGCAGGACCTCCTGCATCCAAGAACTGGGGGCATGTAATTTCATCTCGGGTTGCACATGTTTCTCCCACAGTTTGTTTCCTCATTGATCTCACTGTCATCTGGCTTGCTTTCCTTGAATATTATACTATGTTTCTTTGAAATCTAAGCACTTTTACGATTGGTTTAGTTTAGCTGGGCCAAATTATAACAGGCGAAACGCCCACTGACTTTAAAATTGACCAACAGCTTTAGGATTCTTCTTCCAGAAGATTAGATCAAATTTGGCTCTAGCCATGCACATCTTTTTTCCTTAATTCCTTTTGCAAATCTTCACCATCTGTCCAGAACATGGGTGGACCTCTTTTGTCATTCTCTATGGAATTGAAGCCTAGTGCTTCTAGTTATAGGATTCAAGGGTTTTTTGTATATAAAGGGCTCTAGTAAAACTCCGCTGAGACTGTACCAAAAATGAAAGGGTTGTTCAGCCCTTAGACCATGCTCAGAGCAGCATAGGGAATTCCACCAGCTACACACATACATGCAGTGGAAAAGCTTCAGGCATATAGTGAAAGACAAATGTTGCCTTCTATTCTGCTAAAGATTCAAACGTGAAACTTTGGGAAAATTGGAATTGTAACATCTTCCAAGTGTCCTAGAGCAGTGCCTCACAGCAAACTGGGGGCTCTGAGCTGAAACAGAGAAGCCATATCTCCTTACACACACTACTCTGCTAGAAGCCTCTTCCAAAACATAGATCACTACTTCACCCGCAGCCCACTGCCCCAGACACTCAATCTGCAGCTTCTGCCTCAGACAGGATACTTCTGGCAGACAAGTAAAGTCAAGCATCATCTCTTAACACTGCAAAGAAAAGAGATGGCCTATGACAAAATAGTTACATCATGGACAGCTTCACTCTTCCTCCACAACATCCAACCAGTCACCCCCTAACTATTTCTCTGTATTCTTACAGCCTAAGAACTTTTACTGCAGAAAAGCTTAAACCAAATCCAAATCAATGATGAGGAGACAGACATAGTTTTAAACAGAGGAAGCGCTTTGTGGTATAGCACCAAAAAAACGATGTGAGTATCAGAGAGCAGTGCCATTAGCCCTATTGCTACCACTGGATAGGAACAGCACCTAAAGTGTTCACTTACTGTCAGATAATGACACATTCTCACCAGGCTGGGCATCTCAATGTGAGTGGCAGTAGCAAGAGAAATGGGAAACTGCTGCAACAGAGCACAGCAGTACAACACTTCACCATCTCTCCTGTCTACTGCCCATCAGCTAGCTGAAACCTTGCATAAGGTGACTGCAAAGTCTTGCATCATGTGAGGTGATACTAAACTGGAGACAATACCACAGACCATGAGACAAGAAAATGACCCTGTGCCGACAGTTAGCTTGTGGCTACCCTACCAGCCCCTGAAACAGCACCAGAGCAGTTCCAAACCCAGGAAGAAGCTCTGCTTCAGGCTGGCTCACAGCACTCTAGATCTAATTGACTTGAGGCTCATTTTGTGCAGTGATGAACACCTGCAGTTTCCTCTGATGTCAGCTGGTGTTGAGGGTCCTCAGTGCTTCCGAAACCAAGTATTATGCATCAGCAGACATGCTCTGGAGAAGGAGAGACTTCACAAAGCCCAAAATGCCACCAATGACATAAGGCCTGTGAGTTTCCCTCAGGGCATGTAGGGACAGAGTTTGAAGCATATAGATTTACAGAGAGATGATTAAATACCTCCAGCAACTACAGAACAGAAATAAAAGATAAGCAAATAAACATGCCCCCATCAGTACTGCCACTCTTGCAGCGTTTTGGTCATCCAAACCAAAATGGGAGGTGCTCACTCCCTCCATGCTGTCTGGCAGGCAAAGAAACAAGCTGCAGCAGCTGCAATAGGATAAATCATTTTACATGGGCATGCAAGAGGTGGATTTCTGAAACTGTATCTGAGGAAATGTTCCTGGTGTCTTACTGAAAAAAAGAAATTAGAGGAGGGAACTGCATTGCTACCTACAGAGAAAACTGAATAATGTGATTTTAAAAGCATATTGCTTTAGTGGTTTCACAGGAAAAAAACCACTGGGTTTAGTAACATTTGTCTAAAATGCACAAAAATATAGATTAAAAAGAACTGTCTGAGGTAAAAGCAGTAGCAGCTGGTGTTGACTGGCCCAGTGGTTAGTTTTTATTCTAGTGCTCTTCTCTGCACTCTTTGAGCTAAGAGCTGGCTCTCTGTGTGCCTTTGGTCATACTGCAGGGACTGAAGAGCTACAGCTTAGCCCTCTGCAGCTGGCAACCAGCTACAGGAGGACTTCAATTTATCTGGAACACATTTTGCATGCATTAAGGATGGAAGTTGCGTTTGAGGGGATTCTTTTCTTTAAAGGACAAACACCACTAATAGGTTGAGAGCTATTAGAACCAAAACTAGCTCTTACATGATGAATTCTGTCAGGTTGCACCATTTTTTATAGTCCACTTTCTTCATCAGCTCTTCAAAGGATTTTCCACAGGCAGGCAGCTTTTCCAACATGAGAGATTCATTGCAGAGACTGGTCTGTCTGTATGCACCTAGGGAAAATCAAAAGATACCTTACATTTCAAATACTGAAACAGAAGAAGCACAAACATATCACTCACAGACTCCTTGACAGAATTCCGCTTGCTGCTTACATTGTTGTAAACCTAATATTCTACTTAAACAATTTTAGAAAACAGATAAAATACATCTTTATGTAAATTCGCCCAAGAGTACTTAGGGGCTGGCAAAGAGCTCACCAAGCCTCTCTCCATCATATTTCAACAGTCCTGGTCAACAGGCAAGGTACCAGATGACTGGAGGGTAGCTAATGTGACACCTATCTACAAGAAGGGCCAGAAGGAGGATCTGGGGAATTACAGGCCTGTCAGCCTGACCTCAGTACCAGGATAGATCGTGGAGAGGATCATCTTGAGTGAGCTCCCACAGCCAACTGCAGGGCACCCAGGGCATCAGGGCGAGCCAGCATGGGTTTATGAAAGGGAGGTCTTGCTTAACCAACCTGATCTCTTTCTATGACTATGTGACTTGCCTTTGGGATGGGGGAAGGCTGTGGATGTTGTCTACTTGGATTTTGGTAAGGCCTTTGACACAGTCTCCCACAGCATTCTCCTGGAGAAACTGGCNTGTTGAATTCTGGGCCCCTCATTATAGGAAAGCATTGAGATGCAGGAGCGTGTCCAGAGGAGAGCTACCAAGCTTGTGAGGGGTTTAGAGAACAAGTCATATGAGGAGAGGCGGAGGGAGCTGGGCATGTTTAATTTGGAGAAGAGGAGGCTGAAGGGGGACCTCATGTGATGCTCCAGAACATGCTCTAGTGAGGGCAGGTTTGTGGGGTTTTGATTTTGGTTATTTGGGTTTGTTTGGTATTTTGTTGGATTCGGTGATCTGAGAGGTCCTTTCCAACAATTAAGATTCTGTGATTCTGTAATGTATTTAAAACATAAATGTGTTCTATGTAACCATATAAAGCATAATCTTTTAGACCTAGCACAGAGGAATCTATCTAGTCACTGTTCTAATCTCACTTAGCTTCTAAGCTACTTTATGTAGTTAAATGTCTTGCTTTGCCTTTAGAGTTGCACTAATTTGATTGTCCTTCTATACACAAAATGCATACATTTTGTAGAACATTTAAAACTACATGTAAGTATATATGTCAACATGTTTAAAACAAGTGCCTAAAATAGTCACAAAAGAGCAGTGTGATTTCTTCTCTTTTCAGCAGAGAAAATGTTTTAACTAAATAAATCTGCTCACCTGCATATCCAAGTGTCATCAGACCATTAACTAGAGAGGAGAAAAAAAGGAGAGAGCAGTTAGATATCTCCGTACCATTACACAAAAGAATTAGTGCACACACAAGCAAACTTGAGCATAATTCAGGTTTTAACAGAATACTCAAAATCTTCATTTGAACTTTAGTTTCAGTTTTATTAAAGCATGTGTTTAAATGGAAAAAATGAGCATTTACAGAACATTGTTTCAGCTCTAGCCACACAGTATTTTGCAAATAGAGCTAAAAGGGATGTGGCTTCAAGTATTTTTGATGTCCCATCAAAAAAATATTGCTGACAAATCTTTAGAGAGAGTGAACCTTGCAGCAGAAATTAAATGAATAATTTCACACAGATGGATGCCTCCTGCTCCTTGTTTATACTCCCCACATCACTCCAGTAAAATGAATCAAGATATCCCTAGCAGAGTATCAGTCCCAACCACATTGATCTAGGCTGGGTGTTCATTAAGATATGCCAAGCTCTCAGCTGATTTAACTGCAAATTGTCACATACCTACACTGAGAAGAATTTAGATCCTTCTAAGGGACACATTTTTCTTCCAGACAAGTATTAATCTCTGTCTTAGTTACCAATGAGCCAGAAAGTGTGACTGTGAAGAGCAGGAACCCATGTACCACAGAATTCTGCTGCATCCAAACTCTCAGAGCTGAAACTCCATTACACACACTGATGGCTCATCTCTCTCATAAATAAAGCACTTCAACTTTCCAGGCTAACAGCTGTTATGCCAGGAAATATGCTGGAGTTCCTGGTTAAGTTTTTCTTTACTCCTCACTTGCAAATGTGCCTTATCAACTGCAAAAAACTGCAGATCCTATTCAAAGCACACACACTTAATGAGGAAGCCAAACCCATCCATTCTGAGGGAATGGTCTAGACACACACAGGTGCCCTAGATGCTTCCCTTGAGGAACACAGACTACACCTCCAACTCTTATTCTATCAATTTCTGGCACTTGTCTCTAGTTCCTTCATAGTTATTGCTGCAGTAATCCTCACACGGCAAATAAAATAGGATTGACAATGAGAGAGAACCTGCGAGAGCAAACACCACATCCATGTTTTACAGAGAAGAGGTTGAGTGATTATCCTGGTGTCAGGCTGAGAACTATGATAAGCCAAGCACAGCATAAAGGCTCACAGGTTTGTGTTCACAAGCAGAAGTCTCCCCCTGTACTTACGGGAAAAATGAAACATATCTTCTCAGGTTGCCCTCAGAGAGAAAACTAACATGAATGACCACATTGTTTCAACTCCAGAAGCTGTTGTGAATGTACAGAAAGGAAATATAACCTTACTAGTACAAAAACTGAAGCCCCACCTGCCCATCTTTAAATAACCTCACTACAATGAGGTTATGATGAGGTAGTATGGCTTAGAAGGTCATCTTTTGTTCCCAGCTGCTCATTGGCCCTTTGACACCTCTCCTTCTAAGAGGAGCAGGACAAAGAAGAGGGGACAGGATACAAGAACGTCATCACTTAGTATGAAAGCACCCGAGGAAATGAGGCACCTGAAGTTCATGGAGACAGGCAATGACAGGAACCCAACACAAAGGAAGGATGCCAGGAATAAACAGAAGCTTGCAGTAAATATAGTAGTTGAAAAAGAAGTGTTACACTTGCATTCAACATTGGCCCAGAAAAAACATGCCTCAGCAGATGGAGAGGTGGGAACAAGGTAAATCTGTTGGCAGGGTGGATTGATCTGTCCCTATGTCCAAGAAGTTATCTAGAGAGCTAGTGTGGCACAAATTCAGCTTTGCTCATCCACTGCTTTGATGTTGAATCTCTTCTAATGCTATTTTTTTTCTTCTTCTTGTGTCAACTACATGGAAGTTGTGTATTAGCCATGGAAATGCAATATTCAACACTAAAAGCAGCATTCAGTGCTGCATGCTCTCCCAGTTTGAAGCATTATATTATTGCTTTTGACCTGGTAAGGTAATTTCCAACGGTTAACAATTTTGGACGTTTAGAATCGTCTTCCTGCAGAGCCAGAAAAGCATGAAAGGAAGCAATTTAAGCTTTTTCATTTCAGCAGTTCAAATCAACATGGAGCATTTCTGCGGGTATCAACTGCTCAGCCTCATGTTGGTTCAGAGTTCCCCAGACTTCCAGTGACTGCAAAGAAATGTGACAGTTATTCTGAACTCCTATCTCAATGGGTATTTTTCAGAGCAGGAATACAAAGGAATGTCCTTTACATTCCGTTGTGAAGTTCTTAAACCACCGCTGGCAGCATATAAATAATTCTTCACAATTTCTGAACAGTCTCTCTCTGCTTCCAGAGGTGTTGGAATGGGTTTTATGCTGCTTTGTTTGAAACCAGTATGTTTTATTTAAATAAATACATAACCAATATGGTCTATTTAAATATGCATTTATTATAGGTTAATTATTCATGGGGTATTTAAATTAACCATACCAGTTCAATGACATACTTAGGGATGAGATTACTTGGCAGTTGACTGAAGGCTGAGGTCTGTATGGGAATAGAAGTTGTGTGGCTCAAGCTGAAATGTCACATAGCATTTTCTTCACCTCTTTTCTGTCCTATTATGTTTTTGATGAAGCACTGTGTTTCTGAAATATAAAATGGTATTCTTTACAGCCACTGACTCCAGACAGTTGATAAGCTAAATGTTTCAACAGTGGAATCAATTATTTGAAGTAAAGTCTCTTCACACTGTTTTAGAAGAGTGCTAGAGACAAATACGCTCCTTGAAAAAAATTTCAACTCAAGATCCTCACAGAGAGTAAAACTGAGGAGTACCCTTTGTGTCTGCTGTGTAAGTAATTGGAAAGGCACATCACCAATGAGGCAGCACAGTTAAGATTCACTGCTCCCAAAAGGCCAGACAGCTTGCAATTACTGTGGAGAGACGTACCCTCTCAGTCCACACAGGACCCTGTGAACTGTGATAGCCACCAAAGCTGGTCACCCAAATCCAGGCCAGACACTGTACCACCTCATCACTTGGAAGCACAGATTTGCTCTAATGGGTGCTCATTACTGTAACTCAGCCTGTAGTTAGTTGAAAAGGCAGGAGAACAAAGAAGAAAATGTGATGTGACAGAAGGTTCCTGCTAATAAGGAAACACAAGGTCATCACAATACTGACTTTATACCTATTCACCTGTGAATGAGTGTGAAAAACCAGTCCCTCAAGGCAACTAAGGATTCCAATCTGCTCCTGTGGAGCAGCCTGAAAGAGACAACAAGCAACTTTTTTTTTTTTTCTTTCTTTCTTTTTAAAAAAACCTTGGGAAGGGGAAATGACCCATGAAGGTTTCACAGACCAGGGTCCTGGCACAGTTCCTCCTGAGGAAGCATTTAAAACCATAGGATACCTGAAGACATTAAAAGCTTCTTCTTCCCTTGTCAGGCAGAACATTTAAACCAAGACACTGCCATCATAGAAGGCATGAAAAATGCTTTTTTCATCTTTCTGACCAGACACCAAAAATCTTTGCCCTGTACATCCACCTTCTCCTAATGCTACATCTAGTCCTCTCACCGACTCCTAATGCTGTTAGGTACCATGTCTAATCACTACATCAACCCCATTTCAGCAGAGTCATGCTTTCAGTGGACTCTACATCTACCATGAAATAAGAAGTTGGCCTGACTATTCCAAAGTGGGTTGGTTTTCTTCATACTATAAAAGTATGAAAGTAATGAGCCAGCTGCTTTACTGGAGAGTGTGGTGATGCTGCACAGTCCTTTGCTTACTCAGCTTCATCTGGTTCCATGAGAACAAGATGTGCTTTTGTCAGGCCCCAGCAGTGCCTATCACATTGTCCTCCTCAGATCAGAGCCTCCCTGGCCTAGAGCACAGGTAGAGCAGGTGACATCCCATCTGCACAAGGCCATCAATCTGGCTTCACAGACCAAATTCTGTATCCCAGGGGATGAGTTCCCCAGCTGTTATGCAGATGTGCCCCTCCCTCATTCCAGCCACACAGGTCACTTCAAGCTGCTGTCAGGTCAAAGGCTAGAACCCTCTCTAGTGTTCAGACCACTTCTAACAGCACCAACACACTTTCTTCTGAAGCCTTTACAGAAGAACAAAGCTATCTCCACTTTCCAGACTGGTTTCAAGGAAGCCAGCGTATGAAAGATGATCAAATCTAAAAACTTGTGAAAAGATGACCTTCTTCTACTCTGCTTTCCTACTCCTTTCTTTTTTCTTACCCATACATCTTTATCCCAAATGACACAAAACTTCTTCAGGCAGCTCTTTAGATTGTTCTACATACACAGTCAAATTCAAATAATGCCTTTTTTTTCATTTATATTTCCCAGTTTACCTCAATACAAAACTGGCTGTGAAAAGACTCTTATTTTAGTAAAAAAAGCACAGGCTGTTTACATAAACCACAAAATAATGCACTTCTGCACTCCTAATCTCAAGTAAGATGGTTCATGTGACAGCTTTCGCTAGCACAAGAAGGTGTGAATTAAAACAGGCTTCATTATGTCTGTGAAAATTAATCTCTTTATGAGCCCTAAATGAGAACACAGTTTGCTTTCTTCATACCTCTCTCTCAAGCACTAATTTCAATACCAAAGACAGAGATGGCAGCAAATGCTATTTTCCAAAGGACCTCCCCTCCCTGCATCTCTTTCCTTGGTAGAAGGAAGTGGAATTTCATTCAGTTTCCTTCAATCCAAGCCATGAATCATCTTTGTTATCAGCATGGAGGTGAGAGAAACTGAAACAACCAACTGTACAAAACCTGCAATATTTAAGCACAACTTAATGGGCAAAACCACCCAGAGCTCCCCTTGAGCCCAGCCAGTGCTCAAGATCCTTTCCTTAAAATCTCGTGCTGAGCACTTGTACCTACAGCAGTACCTATCTCAGTATGTTTCTCACGTCATTTCACAACCCCTAACAATTTGCCTCACAGCTTTGCCTAAAACAAACCTAGAAGCTAAGGCCTCAGACCTCAAAGGTATTAAAAGATCTAACTACTACATAGGTAGGAAAATCTTACTAATTCAAGAGCAAGAGTCTACTAGCTATATAGTATCCAGTACTGGATCTCATCGGTGTAAATCAGGTTCAGAAAGTCCGTTTTCTTCCTTCCCACTTTCAAACTGGAGTTACCTTCTAATACAGAGCGCCATGCCTCCTAGCTGCTGGGAGCAAGGCAGCTGGAGATGGCATTTCATGCTCTGTGCTACCATCTGCAGTCCACTTGCAGTCACCACAGACAACTGATCTCAGAAGACTGCCTTTCGCCCCGGCAGGGTCACATACTATGAACCTGTCTCCTGTTGTCCATGGACACCTCAGGAAAAGGGCAACATCTTCCCAAAAAAAGGAGTCAGGAGACATGAAAAGGGTGAAGGCCGATGGGAAGGATGTCAGGATCCAACAGCAAGTTGGAACAAGAGCTTGTATTTATGCTTTGCTTTCAGGCTGGATGTTGATGGGGTCTGCTAACTCTCCTCCTGGTGTGGAAAATCCTGTCTCTAGGAAATGAAACATTGTTCTGAGAGAAGTGTTTCTGTCAGAACTCCTTGGTCTGTCTCAAAATCAGCTGTTTTGCTTTGCAAAGCTTTATTTGTTTTACTCACACACCCTCCAGGCTCTATTCAATCCAGGACTCCCACTACAGCTTTCCCTTTCTTCATTCCACTCTTTGCAGCTGCAGAACAGCACCACAACTGAAAAAAAACTATCTGGTTTTCAAACTTTAACCCAATAAAATTGTTTCCCATTTGTTTTTTTCCGCATTAGAGTTATGGACACCACATTCCACACAAGGGCAGCCTGGGACTTCACAGAAATTGGACTTTCCTACACAGCTTTTTTATTGTTTTCAGGATGAGGTATGGTCTTTAGAAGATAAAGTAAGAGCAGGAACCTGGAGCCAGTCTCAGCTCCCAGCTTTCCAACTGTCTGGTTGTTCACCTCTGACCAAAATGCTAAGTTCCACTAATCACAGCTATAGACAGCCTTTGAAATCTGCACAGGAAAACTGCCCCAGCTAAGCATCACACCATCTCTGTATGGATAGCCACACACATACTTCTTTCTGCGAGGGTGCCAGAGCCCTGGCCAATGCTGCCCAGAGAGGTTGTGGAGTCTCCTTCTCTGAGGAGATTCCAAACCCACCTGGAGGTGATCATGGGCAATCTGATGTGGGTGACCCTGCTTTAGCAGGGGAGTTGGCCTAGATGATCCCCAGAGGTCCCTTCCAACCCTCACCATGCTAGGATTCTCTGATTCTGTGATCCTGCAGTAAGCAGGTATCTTCCAAGTATCTACAGCTCTGCAAAGCAAAGCACAGAAGATCCCACCTGACAGCTGCTGTTTCCAGCTCTGCATCTCACCCCATTCTGGATGTTATCAGCTCTTGACAGGAGAAATAGCACCGATAATGTGCCTGGGTACCAAGTACCTCAGTTTACACATTCCTTTCCATCCAACACATACACAGAGCAAATCCAACTTCTACAGTCACTGAGCTCCCAGCAGGTGGAACACATTACCTTTCTGGTCATCCTCACTAAGGAGAGACCACACAGCAGATGGTTCCATATAGTGATAACAGTTTCAAGAGCCCTAGGCAAAAAGATCTGCAGAAAGCTGAGCTCTGAAATTACACAAGTCCCCACCAGACAGACTTCACACTGAATTCAGTGAGAGCTAACAAACAGGAACCCTAGCAGAGTTTTACCTTATGAGGGAGGTCACAGGTCTCTGGTTAATCAGAGGGAGGAAAGCAGAAACAATTCAAGTAAAAATCCTTCCAAAATAACTGATATTAAAAGTGTGTTCCTATTAATCAAAGAAGAACTTTAGTTTTCTACCACTTAAGGCTTTCCTTATTAAAAACCTCAATTTCACATCATAAAACTTCCAGGGCTTTTCTACTAGGAATTTAGTCTGATTTCATTAGCTCTTAATTCTAGCTGTCCTTTCCAATTCCAAGAAAAAGTAATGCATTATCAGTTAACAGATATCCTTCACTTTTTTTGGTCTTATTCTATTAAGAAAGCAACTAGCACAGTAAAAAGTGTCTAGCACAATTGATCCACCTGTGTCTTTCTGATTAAAAATATCTTTCTGTAGCTCCCTGAGCTACAGGGGCATTGTCTCTCCACTCACTCTCCAGAAATAAATCTCCAGTGAAGAGTTTTGCTTTCCAAAAGTCACAGTAACATCAGGATGTCTCCTCATTCGGGAAGGTAACTGTCTGGTTCCCGAAGTTCAAGGCTGCATGAGTCCTTTATGTGTCAAGACAAGTGCTGGCTGTTTTTTGTTATTCTTTTTCTACCGGGAAACTACAAAAATTTTGAGCAATCAATGTAAGATTTTAGCAATTCTCAAACCACTGAGAATCAGAAAGTTTATGCACTTGACAGGTCATTCTTTTGACAGACCAGATCAAGACAATGCTACTGAACACTGTCAATGCAACTATCCATTTCTTTGTGGGTCTTAACACACAAAGATGTCCAGTGTTTACCTGCTTTGTACACCAAAAGGGGCATGAAGTTAACAAAGTTATGAAGTCCTCAAGTCCTCACATGAACCTTCTAAACATATGAAGTCTGATTTTCTTCTTCCCTATCTGTGACTCATGGAGAATTTACTGTCAAGTGAGGAAGATCAGAACAGACTTCCCTCTGTAACTTTTCACCTGACTGCAACATATTAAATCTGATAGTCCACCTGAACATAAGGGAAAACTTCTCTCCTGTTAGGGTTTTGGAGCACTGGCCCAGGCTGCCCAGAGAGGTTGTGGAGTCTCCTTCTCTGAAGAGATTCCAAATCCACCTGGAGGTGATCCTGGACAACCTGCTTTAGCAAGGGGGTTGGACTAGATGATCCCCAGAGGTCCCTTCCAACACCCACCATGCTGGGATTCTGTGAAAACAAGCTACCTGACAAGAAAAACCCCCACCATTTTTCTAGCAGTAGAGTTACTCTTCTATTAAGTGAAGGACCTGAAGAATATCTGCACTTCTACAACTGGCTGTTTGTAACTCCGCTGCTCAAACAAGAACCAATCCTTCAACTGCAGCAGAAAACCTTCCTCTAGGGTCACCGACCTACCTCCCCAGAACCAGACTCGGCACCCGAGACGGCAAAGCCTGGCTGACACTACAAGTTAGTGAAATCATTTTTCCTAGGGGGCTCTCGGCGGTAGGTAGCTGGCAGGGTGGAGGGATGCGGGAGGCGACGAGAGACGCAGATGCTGTTCGCTGCCCGCGATGCCGAAACGCTCCGCTGGGAACGGAGAGCCCACTAGGTGGTGGGGGTAAAGCCGTGCCCTCTCCATAACCTCCCGCGGTACGGCCCTGCCCCGCTAAAAACCCCCTCCCTCCTTCCCCACGGGGTGCTCCTGCAGAGGGACGGGTGAAGCTCATGTCCCTCCCCAGCAGAAGCCGCTGCCCGCGGGGACCACGGAGCCAGGATGCTCCGACCGCTCCCCGCTGCGTCCCGGAGCGGTACGGGCGAGCCCGGCCGCAGGCTGCCGGGAGATTCTCGGCAAGCAGCCCACTCCCCCAGCACTCACCCCACAGCAGCAGGACGGGGAACTGCCGCCAGCTGAAGCAGCGAGCGGGCAGCTCCATCCTGGGACGAAGCCCGCATGGAGCGGCCGGTCGGAAGCCGCGCAGAGCCCAGGCCCACCTCTGCCCCTACCCCCAGAGAGGCTCCTCTTCGTACAGCGGCGACCAGCCCCGGGCGGCGAAGGGGAGGGGACAGGAGAGGGGGGGAGCTCCTCCGCCCCCGGGGGGCTCCCAGAGCCGAGAACGGGGCGGGGAACGGTGGGGCTGTACCGAAGGAAGGGGATGGGCGGGGTGTGAGAGAGGGAATGAGTGTCCCTCCGACTGCGTGGGCACGCATGTGAGTGGGAGTATCCTGGGTGTGTTAAGAAGAGTGTGACCAGCAGCAGGTCTAGGGAGGTTCTCCTCCCCTTCTGCTCTGCCCTAGTCAGGCCGCAGCTGCAGTACGGGGTCCAGTTCTGGGCTCCCTACTTTAAGAGAGACAAGGAACTACTAGAAAGAGGCTATGGAAGTGCTGAGGGGACTGGAGCATCTCTGGGAGGAGGAAAGACTTGAGAGCCCTGGGGCTGCTTAGCCTGCAGAAGAGCAGACCCAGAGGGAATCTGCTCGATGTTGAGCAATAGTTAAAGGGTGAGGAGCAAGAGGATGGGGCCCCAGGCCCTCCGGATACCTCTGCCAACCTAGAGGCAGGGTGGGTGTTTGCAGAGGGAGGAAGGACCCAGCCCTCCACAGGGAAAGTTCTGGTCCCAAGGGTGTGAGGGGTTCAGAAACTCCTCACCCCCTGCCCTCGAAGGCAGAGCAGCCTCTCCCCTCCTGCCATAACATCCTGACAGTGGGGGTGAAGTCCTTGAAGGGCTGGAGGACCACCTCTGTAAGCCCAGCTGCAGCCCTTTCATCTTGGCTTGCCCAGCACCGATGTGTCAGGATACTTAGCACTGACAGCTGAAGAAGGGCAGTGAGCTAGCCGAACCCCACAGAGCACCACAGCAGAGCCACCAGGAGCTCTAAGAAAATGCCTCATGTATTTTTATGTTGTTGTTTCATCTCTGCATGACTCTTTTCAGAGAGTGGCACAGCTCCTGGTTTTCATCAATATTTAATAGCTGTGTTCCTGGAGTTCTCTCTCTCTAGGAAATCAGCATCATCAGCAAGAAACACAAGGCTGAGAAGCTGCTAAAGAAGCCTCTTTTAGCTAAAAATAATTGTAGTACTCAGTAATAAAGAGCCAGAGAGTGTTTCTAGGTAGATGGACACTCCACCTCAGTAAATGCCTTTCAGTAGGACATCAAATCAGTGCCATTGTTAAAGGTCAACTGTACCATAAAACCTCCAATTTCAATAAGATTTTTATGCCCTACACAAGAGCAAAAGGTACTTCTTTGTCTACCCATCAGGTTGCTCCCATCCACTTGCACAGCACAGTGCTTTCAGACACTTCTGGAGAGCAAGACCCCACCACAGTAGCAGAAATACACACTGTACATGCTTCTGAAAGCAAACTACTCAATACACAAACTCTGTCTGATTTATGCTGTTACCTAGGCTGAAGGAGATGGAAAACTTGGGAAAACATAGAGAAAGCTGGGAATCCACAGCCTTGGAATAGCTCTGCAGGCATTTAAGTGTGTCAGTTATAATGAACCTCCTATCATTTCTGTGCCACATTTTCCTGTTAGCTGAAGGCAAATCTTATAGAATACCATAAACCATAAATAAACCATAGTTCAGGGAGATCAGCCTTCTGCAGAGGGGCTGCCACTTCTGCTTTGTAAGAAGTGTTTGCCAGCTGCCCCTGTCAGAAGGAACGGCAGTGAAATGACAAGCGTGAAGGCATGTACACAGCAGACTTGCTATAGCATCCTTCTTCACAGTAAGATCTTGATATCCCTCATGAGATCTGTTACTGGCAATACCTAGAAGTTACAAATAGTATTCTCAAGAATTTGGACTGATCTTCAGGAGGGTTAGGATGTATTGTGCTTTATATACAACATATAATGGCTTTGAACTAAAGGAGGGGAGATTCAGACTGGATATAAGGAGGAAATTTTTCAATGGGGGTGGTGAAGCGCTGACAGGTTGCCCAGAAAGGCAGGAGATGCTTCATCCCCGAAAACATTAAAGGTCAGGTCGTCTGGGGCTCTGAGCAACCTGATCCTGTTATAGGTATCCCTGCTTGCAGTAGAGGAGTTGGACTAGAGCACCTCTAAAGGTCTCTTCCAACTCCAACCTTTCTGTGATTCTACGCCAAGCAATAACTGTATATTATACAGTTATTATACAATATACAGCACACAGGCAACATTTTTTGTCACAGGATATGGAGATAATGCTGACAATTTTCCTTTACATCTTTTGTGAATGTTACTGCTTCCATCTATCAATATTTAGCAAGCTATTCCCATGTCATGCTTGCAGCAGGTACTAGGAAGGTGCAAATAGCATCTTTGAGGTAGAATTTTAGTCAGAAAATGCATGTCTTTCTTGTGATGGTTGTGTCTCACTCTTTTAGTGAGGGGATGTCTCTTGTAGTGAGACATATTTAATTGATTTTCATATTTAAATGACTCACTGTAGAAATATCTCACTATTTTTAACTTCAGTAGTGCAACATTCTGCATCTCATGGCTTTATCAGTGAAATCTTACACAGGATCTCCTCTATCATTGCTCCTTTTTGTTTCAACTTAGAAAAGGGCAGGAACAATAAAATGAGACAGCAGCTGTCCCCATTACAGATTAAATTTACCAGAAATGAAATTGTTCCATGGAAAGGATGTGAACAACTAATAGAGATGAACACAAATACTTTAAATAACTCAGACTAACAGAGATAGGCAGCTATCCTGTTGGTAGATACAGATGTAAAATATTCCAAAGGCCAGCTATCTTCACCATTGTCTCCTGAGATTTCTAAATCAGAGGAAGGATGTGGGTCAGTGTATGACAGGCACAGCAAAGTGCCCTAAAAGCCAAACCAAGATTGAAAGTTCACAGCAAAGTGGAGGAGTGTTGAACACATGCAAGGTGGGGTTTTGCACTGCTGCTCCAAGCGTGTCATTTGCCTCAGAGCTTCAAATAACAGGAGTTTCAAAACCAAATCCAAACAGAATAATCCAGAACAAAAACAGAATTACACTTGCCCAAAAGTGCTTAAAGTGGATGTTGGAAGGGGGGAAAAAAACCCATAACTATTTAACCAAAACCATATAGCTGTGCACACCACAAACTGGGCAACTACTTTCAAAAGACAGTATTACCTCCAGTTATTTTTAATTTGCTCTTTCTTCTGCATGTGTGCCCCAACTGTTCCTCTATCAGAACAATCTCTGTTTGCTTCTTTGTCTACTCTTCAGAACATTGCTATTGTAATTCTGAATAAAATAAATGCCTACAACTGAGCTTGTGAGGAAAGCTCTAATCAGAGTTTGAGACAGCAATTCCATCCCTTAAATACATTTCCTCTAACAGATTTCTTGTACCACCTCTCCCTTTCCTGGAAGAAATGAATAAAAAGATCAGAAAGATCCTAATTTCCTGAACAACCTTTCTTTCATTTGTCCATTTTGCTGAGTCTGATATCAGCATTTTTGGGTAGCATTATGACAGCTTCTGAGATGGACTAAGAAAGCATGAGTTCTGTGGATTTACACGGAATTGGTCTATGTAAAATACGAGCACAGATGTTTCCTGCAATAATAACATATACATTTACTTTTCTCAAGTAATTTATTCTGGAACCTACAAAATACTAATTAATTGATAGAAGGGCTTCCATTGAAGTAAACTTAAAAAATGCTGATCTTCCTTAATGAACTACAGAAAAACGTGCTGTCTGAAGAGTAACTGAGAAGACTCCAGCAAAGAAGCATTATTATTATCTAGAGATCATATTAATGGATTTGCTTCATCAAAGAAAGTCCTTTGAAGGGAATTATCTTGACTAAATAAGAGAAAGTAATTATTGGCCTGGTGATGATAAAGGTGGTAACAGATAAGAGTTCCAGACTCTACCAGTGAGAGACACCCTGTGGTAACAGCCTAAACAGTCACTCTTGCAGTCACCCGCAAAGAAACAGCAGAATGGATGATTAAAGATGATGTAATAACATATTAAAAAGCTATCTCTTAATAAAATAGGTAAGGACAGCACAGATCTGATGTCAGTGTAGCAATTTCTGGTTCCAAGATCCTTCTCACAAATTCAAGCACATCTTTAAGCTCACGAATTTTGCAGGGGTTGGTCTCTTCTCCTGGGATGAGAGGACTTGGCCTCAGGTTACACCAGAGAAGGTTTAGAGTGGATATTAGGAAAAATTTCTTCACAGAAAGAGTAGTTAAGCATTGGAAGAGGCTGCCTAGGAAAGTAGTGGAGTCACTGCCCTTGGAGGTGTTCAAACACATGTAGATGTGGCACTCATCATAGGTTGATGGATGGACTTGATGATCTTTGAGGTCTTTTACAACCATGATGATTCTGTGATTCTATGCATCTCACTTATCCATCATCTTCCAGAACGGCAATGCGAAACCCTCCTGTTTATTCCACTCACATTCCATAGCTTTGCAGGCAACACCACACTGAACGGTTTTTAAACTCTCAGCTCCCTCTCGTGGACACAAAGAAGAGAGAGCAACCTGCACATGGAGTGGGAACTTCCTGAAGCTCCTTGTCCCTCCTGGGCTCTTGGTCCCCACTTAATAGATGGACCATTATCTTGCTCTGCACTTCCACATTCTCTTGCAGACAGGCAAGGATCTCAAAACGCAGTAAATGTAGTACTTCGTGTTCCCAGTGTGGGAACTGTCAGTTTAATTTGATGACCACTAATTATGAGCTGCAATCCAGTCTCCTCCACAGAGACAAAGCAGGGCTGCTAAGGGAAAAGTATTCATCTTCAGTACCATGCAGATAAAAGTGCTAGAGACAAGGAAACTTGCAGGAGAACAGATTGTTCAAATCTATCACAATTAACACAAAGCTTTAAATAGAGGTCAGAAAAAAAGACTAATACTGGTAAGAAAAACAGATCACAGAGATTTTTTTTATAAATGAGTACTTAAGAGGCAGACATGAAATCATGGCTATTGGGTATAAAGGTGAGGAAATAATGTTTTTAAACTCACTGGAAAAGAATGGGATTCTTGCAGCTCTTACAAATGTAGAAGTGCAATATGCAAATATCATTAAGGAGAAAAAACAGTTGAGCATGAAGAAGGTAAGTTAGAGAGCTATCAAGCTACTGTATAATTTCTAATACAAATAACTAACACCTTTGAATCCTTTCAAATGTAAAAATAGACAAAGTATTGAAAAATACTAAGTAGGGAACAATGCTGCAATAGTCTGAGGGAACTGGAGTGACTTCCATTTTTCTTTCATGACATGCACTTCAACAAAAGCCAAGATAACTGAACAAAGAGTCTGACAGGAAGAAAAGATACCGAGGATAAAAGGCAAGAGGTTCAGAGTTTGAAGAAAGGCTCTGCTTAGATTAAGGGGAAGAAAATATCATGCAACCCGTAGAAGAAAGAACAAGTATTGTAAGGAGAAGAGTGAGGGAAAAGCTTTTATTTGTGGTTTATAAATCAATACAGCAGAGATAAAGAGATTCAATGTAAAATTGATCAGTTTTCAAAACTGACTAAAGCAAGGTTAGTCTAATAACAATCTACATGAGTAAAGATGAAAATCAAAGACAAAGAAAAACAGAACAATTTTGGAAGACATGTCTTCGGGAGTTGTGAGGTTTTAACCACTGACTCAAATTGATCTGTTGATAAGTTTTATGTAGCATTTCAGTATTAGTGAAATGACAGGTAATGAGGCACTTTTTTCTTTCATTTTTATTTTTCACCTCCTGTGTTTATTGGTGAATGTGCACATTTGGAAAAATATATACCTTAGGATTTAGTTTCCAACTGGACTGTTAATTTCAGTGGGAACTGTTTTTCTAACAAGGAGCTCTACACAGAGAATAAATAATGAAAATTAACCAATGATTTCAGTTAGGATCAAGAAGATCATGTACTTCATTAAGTGCAGAGAATCAAAAGTGCTTCTGCTCATGAGTGGGTCACTCAGTGTGTGGTCTGCCTTCTTCAGCTGCCAGGCAGTAATTTAGCACATTTTTCTGTTTCACTGATGTTCACAGGTGTTGTGCCTACACAGCAGCACAGGTGGCTGAGGAGAGTGTGCAGGCAAGAGAAGGGAAAAGGGGAGAGTGAAAGTAGGAGGTAGGGCAGGGAGGGAAAGAGGGGAAATAACTATCACACAAAAAACCACAGTGATCAGCAAAGTTTGGAAGAGTTCAGAAAGCTGAGAAGTAAACATAACCTATCAGCAAATCTAATAGAAACAAACAAACCAAAGAGAATTATAAAGCGATTTAAACCACCGGAAATTCACTTAGAAAAAGAAATAATCACAGCACAGAAAACAAATATCACTGTTCTCCATGATAGGCCTGGAGGTCCAACTGATAATCACACTAACCAAAGAGGAGCTGTCATGGTGATGAATGCCAGACCCATTCAGTACCCCTCAGTGGCTAAACCAGCAAGGTACTCAATTTTTATCAGATCTGTTTCAAACTCCAAAAGAATGCTAGAAAGCAATGAAGTATTCAGTCTGTAGAGCATCAGAAAAAAAAACCCTGCAAGGATTCAGACCCTGAGCCCTGCACCCTGAAATAGTACTTTCATAAATTCATAGAAAGCTTGAGATATAAAAAACTGATGGAATTCCAGCTCTAAAACACTGAGACAAGAATGAAAAGTGAATGAGACTGAGGCATTGATACAACAGATTTAAGTTTTCTACTCTAAAAATTCCTGTTAGTCAGGGCTACAATTCCTTCACAAAAGATGAAAAGGAAAAAAATATAAAAAAGAAAACAGGTCTATAATCTAAAGATAGAGACAAAATCTTGTGTTTTATAATGGCTCATTTATATGCAGATTCCAGCTCCTTCAAAAGACTTTCAATAAATACAGCAATTGAATTTCAAATTAATATTGTACTTATACACTTTAGTATTACATCCATGTTGCTGGTAGATAAACCAACCAGGTCACACAACTAGCCTTGAGTCATGTAGCAAACCATTTACAAGGGAAGATACAAAAAGCTCCTTCTAAGCCTCTTCCGAATCCTAGAGAAACCTCTACTTTCAGTGCAAAACCATGATCAGAGCAGGGTCAATGCTAACTGAGCTTTTGCCTCCACATGGCCATGTCACAGCCTTCCTCAGTAAACCCTTCCCTGCCTCCCTCCCTCCCCCACTTAAAAATAAAACAATACTTTTTTTTTTTTTTCCATTTGGGAACCAAGAGATTTTATACCCCCCTGGGAAATTAATGTTCCCAAAAATTGCCTTGTCTGGTATTTGATTGACCACAAAGTTGTCTAGGCTCTGGCTTCCAGCGTCAATCTTGGAGCGCTCAGCTATGCTCACTCAACTTTTGCTGCCTTTCCCAACCTCTTTGGGCTGCCCTCTCAAGACCCAAGTGTCACATCTGTGTTAGTGCTGTGATGGGAGACAGCTGAAAATGAAACATGTTGTTCAGTGGAACTAGGAATATTTTCTATTAAACACTAGGGAAAGGCTCAAAGCAAAAACTGTTAGTGATGTAAACTTAAACACACCCAATAAAAGTTTGCTATGCCCAAGTATGGTATGAAGAAGAGCTGGGCCTCAGTCTACACCATGAACCAAATAAGAACCAAATAAACAAGCTCAGCAGGCAGAAAAAAAGCATAATGTTGAACAGAGGGATTTCTAGGCTTTTCCCTACAGGAAGAAAAGGGCAGGAGCCCTTCAGTAACTCACTGAAGGTTTGCAAGTAGCAACACCTGACTGTGGCTTTACCTGCTTATTCTAAATATGTTCACTGTTTACAAACAGATAACAAAATACCCTGATCAAACAATATCCAATCATTTCAGGAGTAAATCTGTGCCAGCACCTTCCACTGTTTCCACAAAGAAATGCAATTATGATTTCAGTTGTCTCAAGTTGGAAAATTTCAGTTTAAGAATACAGATCCTTAACCTTTCTGCACTTTTCACATTCAAATAAAGGAAACATTTTTACTTTTGTAAAGGGCTGTGAACCACAGTGGAAGCTGCTAAATAATGTATGTTGTTGAATAATTTAGTTTAGCACAGCCATTGCATTTCTACTGAATAGGTTTGCCTGTAGGAGTGTCTGTAAACCTAATGCAATGTGTACATGCAAGAACAACAAACTGCCCTTGTAAAGAACCTATGCTACAAATCATAAACATCATAAAAGAGTACAGTTTGAGCATTATTAACTGGATCCTACAAGTGATTAGATAGTGAAATGAAACAGAAATAAATGTCAAGACCTATTGCTATTCTCTAAAAAGCAAGATTAAAATAAGTTATCTGAAATAGGTAATTTGAATTTAAACTAGTGTTAACAGTCAATCTCACAGATACAAGTATCTCGTACATAGCTGAGACATTCTGTTTTCATTGCTTTAATAATATTCCTTATATAGGAGAAAAATAACTGTTGAAAAATTATGAAAATAAAAGTGTTTTATTGCTGCATAACATCTAGACACACAGAGATGATATATTCTCAGGAAAAAACGGCAGAATACTGCAGCCACCTTAGAAACATTATCAGCTTGCAAAGACAGCAGCACTGAGAAAGGGCTGAGACCCCTCCAACTCCTAAACAAGGCTGCAGGAGAGAAGTTGCTTTGCCATCTTCTAAATAATCACATCCGCATCTCCTTTGCCCAAGAAGCTTCACTGGCTAGTTAGGGAGTAAAACCTCCTGTCTGAGCTGAACCTTGCTATCTTAAGTTGTGACTCTGGCCCAGAGGAGCACACTTGCCCATGTGGTTCAGAGCATCATGCCCTGACAACCTCCTCATGAGCACAAAGGCAAGGGGAGGGAAACTAAAACATTAGTCACACCATAAAAGAAACAAGAATAGCCTGAACCTTTCCATTCAAAGTGTTATAGATTTAAAATATAGCATGCAGACCATTTGCAGATTCTGGATTAAATAACATTCTCTCCACTCTCCCAAGACTCAAACTCATACATTATTGATAAAACACTGACCGAAGGAAAAAAAAAATATAATCAAGTACAATCCCCTTTGGAAGCCTTTCCTCAAGCCTGAAGCCAGTTACAGAAGGACCATGTTTTAAATCCACTACAGTCTGGTGAAAAGTACCATCTAGTGGTGATTTTATATTACACAATTGAATGTTACACACTGAAACTGTCTTTGGTCTAAGACAGTCAGAGCACAGACTCACCAAAACTGAATTTTTGCATTGATACCACCTTATATCCAGGCACAGTCTGAAAATCACTTGTGGTCTCCTGTGGCCCCTGGTGCGATAACTGTGCCAACAGCACAGGGAGCATTAAACTCATTGCCCACGGGAAAGTGTGGGGAGTGATACCCATGTTCCTATAATCCTTGTATGGGTAGGATGAGCTCATTAGCCTTCTGGCAGTCATCCTAGGAGAAGGACAACTCTGATTCCAAACCCGGGCAGATGGAGCTCGTTTAGCCCTGTAAGGCCTTCCATCTAAGAGAAGGTCACTCTAATAAAACCTCCGTCCTAAGGACTTCGCTGCCAGCGTCCAAGCTTGCTAGGCCCTGGCAGATGAACCTTAGGACTAAAGGGTGGGTCCAGCTCTGTGCATGCTGTGTCTCCCCTAAAAAAAAATCCCTAGCGCAGGCTCGAGGGTGCTATCCGCTAGCCTCTTTTTATCAGCGCACTTGGAAAAGGAGCTGATGAGGAGCATGGATGGAGCCCTCCCTGGATCTTCGTTCACGAAGCCTAGCCATACACACACGCACCACCTTATATCACACTACTAAAACAAAGCAGCACATTATTCTTTGCTCTCACCTTTGTCCACATATGAGCTCATGTCATGAAAGTCCTGAAAGGAAAGGAAAGATCTTCAGCCTCACTGCTGGGTTTAGCTTATTTTCAGGACTGGAGCAGTAAAGACTCCTGGAAAGGAAATTATGATAATTACCAGACATGTTTTTTGCTCTCTTAACAGAAACCTCAGATGTTGCTTTCTATCAAATTAACTAAGTGAGCAGCCAAGGCATAAAGCAGTGTCTTGACTTTTTTCATGTTGCAAATCCTTGGTGTAAGCTCACTGAAGCCAGTGAACAAATCTAAAACTGTCTAGCCATAAAAAAAGCAAAGCTAGGCATCCTGTTAATTTCTCAGAATGATAACGACTTCTTTTTTTTCTAAGACAGTCTGCAATTTATGTTACCAAAGTGTTTGGTGTAACTCTGCAAGCATTCAATATAATTTTTAAATCAAACATGAAACATAATTTAGTAATAACCAGGACAAAAGGAAAAAAGAAGGTAGCAAATGAAAAGACAGTGTGATGACACACTTAAAAATAAACTGGATATCTTTTTAAAAAGAAACCTTATAGAAATAAATTACTGGATTACAACAAAACATCTC
Source organism: Bucco capensis (assembly GCA_013396975.1). Classification (NCBI taxonomy): domain Eukaryota; kingdom Metazoa; phylum Chordata; class Aves; order Piciformes; family Bucconidae; genus Bucco; species Bucco capensis. The sequence continues at coordinate 1,059,297 of VWZO01007198.1, forward strand.
TGTATTTAAAGATGGAAGTTCTGGGGAAAAATCCACCTTTTCCTTAGAAGTACTGAGCATTTGCTTAATCATCCAAATGATGACTTAACATGGTCCTGCACAGAAAAGTGCCAGTTTCTGTGAAAACTGATGAAGAGCAGGCATAAGGAATGGAAATGATCAGAGAGTAACAAACAGGCAGAGAGCTTTCCTAGTTTTATATCTGACAAAAAATGAATTTAAATGATAGCTCACCTAGAGCTATTCTTTCAAGACCTTATCCTCTGGAAGGAATCCAAGAGGAGATGTGTTGCCTTAAATAGAAGGGACAGATACAATGGAAGCTCTCTCTGACAAACATTTGGAAGAGGGTAGGCAAAAAAGGATTCATAATGTAACTGTAGATGGTGTTGGTGGTATAAAAGACAAGCAAAACAGGAGTGCAATATAGGAATCAATAGTATTTCTATTACTGTGACTTACTGTGTTTCATTAACTTGCAAGAATTCAGCAGTATTGAAGGGGAACATTTTCACATCAAACTTTTTAACGTGTTTCTACAAAGATGACTGAAAGTTTTAAAATAAGCATCACAATGCATGAACCAACCAATGATCAGAAAGATGAACTTTTTTTTTCTTGCTCTCTAAATTGTTTCTAGATTTAGATGAAATGTAAAACAGGATGGATATTTTAAAAGCATTGTTTTGAGAGTCACATATTTTTGCATATATATTAGCAGCATTTCAGCCATACTTTAGATTGCCAGTGGGTGGCATCACAAGCACCAGCAACTCATCCTGTAGGGACGAAATACTCTACCAAAAAAAAAAAAAATCACAGAAAAATAAAGTGGTTTGTCACAGAGTTCTACTGAAAATGGTCTGCAACACACTCCAACACCTGAGGTAACTGATGTGGTGCTGTGGCTGGCATAGCCTATTAAAGGGGATTTCCAATCCTTTAAGCATCAACAGGAACTTACTATAGCACCGAGACACAAAATTCATATTTAAAACCAGCAAATTATTTGTTGCACCTCTGTTCAAACAGTATCAGTCAGCATCTACTCAGGATCACTATGTGAAATTACAGATTACAATAAATTAAACCAGCTACCACATATGTAATACAATTATAATTGTTCAGTACCCTTATTGGTAGCCACTTGGTATCAGCAGGCTGTGAAAGACCACATAAATCAAGCCTATTTTTGAGACTGTATCATAATTTACTAGCAGAAGAAAGACTAATGTAGCTTAGTCTAGCACACCTTGCAATTTTCATGATTTTTGTGATAACATTGGCTTTTTTCTTCTGTGACATTTACTCCTGAATACGCCTCTTCTAAGATCAACACCTGTACCCTGCAGAATATACAAAGTGACGGGCAGAAGATGACTAGTATCTAGGCCACCTTTTGAAGGAGAAAAATCACTGCACAATACAAAGAAGTATTTCCACACACCATCACCAGCTGTGGTCTGACTAGGGCAGAGTAAAGGGGAAAGAGAAACTCCCTCAACCTGCTAGTCACACTCTTCTTAATACACCCTAGAGACCACTGGCTGCCTTGGCCACAAAAGCACATCACTGGCTTATGGGGAACTTGTTGTCTACAAGTACTCCCAGGTCTTTCTCTATGGAGCTGCTTTCCAACAGGTCAACTTCTAACCTGTCCTGGTCCATGAGGTTATTCCTCCCCAGGTACACTTGCCCTTGTTAAACTTCATGAGGTTCCTCTCCCCCAACTCTCTCTCCCCCAACTCTCAGCCTGTCCAGGTCACCATCACAGATGGACTCACTGCACTCCATCCCACTGAGAACTCTAGGGGACCCCCAGGCGCGACAGCACTGTCAAACACTTCAGGGAAAGGGCAATAAGCTCCTTAAATAATAACAAGACCTTTGGGGCTTTTCTCACCGGGAGCCCCAAGGGCGGTAGGCCGGGGTGAAGGCGTCAGGGTGCCTCACCATCCTCCAACAGGTCCCCTCAATATCCCCCTCCCACAACAGAACCAGCACGCCCTCTGAACGCGGCGCGCTCTCATAGGCTGCCGACTCCCGGTGGACCCGCCCCCTCGGCGAAAGTCTCGCCAATTGGGAAGGGCGACGTGGCTGAAGCCCCGCCTCCCTCCCTCCCGCTCTCGAGGCGGCTGCGCCGGAGACGCGTGTCAGGCGGCGGTTGGTGGCACGGCGGCAGCCAATGGCGGAGAGGCACCTCAGAGCAGGTGCCTGATTTCACGCAGCGGGGCTGCACACGCCCTCTCCCCTCCAGTCGGTCGTGCTTGTCTCCCGCCGCGGTATAACGCCGCGCTTGAGCTCCCTGTGACTGCGGCCCGGGCCTTGCGCGGTTCTAGCCGCTTCCGAGGGTCGCGCTAGGCGATTGGCGGTAACGTCGCCCGCGTTGCAGGGCGGTAGCCAATCAGGGGGCGCGGCGTGCCGTGAGGGGCGCGGCAGGCCCAGAGCAGAGCAGAGCAGGAGTGGAGCGGAGCGGAGCGGGTTGAGGAGTGGTCGGCGGCAGGATGAGGCTAAGCAGGCTGTGGGTGTTGGTGCTGCTGCTGGGGCTGGCCCACATCGCCCTCCTGGCGCGGAGCGTGGTGGCCAAGGAGGACGATGATGGAGGTGAGTGCGGGGGACGTTTGTGGCCGTATCGACCGCCGGTGAGCGGCCTGGCTCCCACGGAGAGACCCCCTCAGGGAGTGCGTGGCTCTGGCCCTGTGAGGTGCCACAGGGGCCTGGGCTGGAGGAGACCGGGCAGACCTGTGGGCTCAGCTGGAGGAGGCAGGGCACCCGCCCCCCTCCGCACTCCTCCCCCAGGCCTATGGGCTCAGCCGGAGGACGCAGGGCCCTGACTCCCTCCCTGCAGGCGCTGGTGTTCTGGAGAGCCTGCTTGTTTATTCTTCGCTGTGTGTTAGCTCAGCCTTGCCTCTTCTAACCATGCAAATAAAGAGCCATGATGGTAGTTAATGGCTTTTAAATAACCAGTAAATTTGCAGTTTCATTATCCTAGGGAGTACTTTTCCTTAACACCTTCTTTCTTTTGTGCATTCATGAGCTAGCAGTGTGCTCTGGTGGCCAAGAAGGCCCGTGGTCTCCTGGGATGCATTCAGAAGAGTGTGACCAGCAGGTCACAGAATTCCAGCATGGTAGGGGTTGGAAGGGATTGTTTAATGCGCCTCAGTATTCCATTGGCCTTCTTTGCCTCAAGAGTACACTGCTCTCGGTTAACTTATCTGCTAGCACTCCCAGGTCCTTCTCTGTGGAACTGTTTTCCAGCAGGTCAACCCCTAGCCTATACTTGTCCATGGGGTTGTTCCTCCCCAGGCGCAGGACTCTACACAGGTCTGTTAAGAGGCAGCTACGATAATCCTAGGTATCAGTGAAACTGGAGACTACAGAGGGTGAGTTTGCACTCTTAAGGACCTATTTATTGGTGTGGTTAATTTTGTTTTTGGAAATGTCTCCTCTTGGTAATCCAGTTGGGAATAGCTGGAGTCATGCTGTTTAGGTGGTACTGTCCTTCTATGTCTGGGGCAAAAGAAGTGAGCGTGAATAAAGCCTGTGACCATGTATCACTGTCGGGAAGTTTTGTGTTAGCAGGTTGTACATACACTGCAGGGAGAGAGAGAGAAAATGATTTTAGTGATGAATGTTAGCTCTAGGGCTACATCTTCCACTTGTGCAGGATGTGTTTGTGGGTGATGGTTTGTTCTCAGCTCTCTGTAACCATGAATCAGTACCACAGTAGCTGTGGTGTTCTTTTCCTCTGGCGGTTGCAGGTAGTTAATGTCAGGAAAAATAAGTCTCAAGTGATTTGCCTGGAAAAGCAACAGGCATTGAGCAACTTGCTGAGAATTCAGGCACAGACCAACCATGAACCCCCTGCAGTGAAACACAGCCTGGAAAACTGCTGAGCGTGCATGTGAGCATGAGTTTTGACTGCTGAAATCCCCTGAAAACCGTTGGTTTTCTTTTTTTCACCGGGGCAGTCCTGTAGGTATGTGACTGAGGTAGATGCACTTCAGGAACATTTGACAGTGCACTCCTTCCGCTGCAGGTGCTCAGAGGCAGTAACACAGGAGGCATTGTCCACTTGCAAATAGTGCTTTTAGCTGCTTCATGGGTCAGATGAAACAGTAGTAGTTGTTAAAGAAACTTAATCCGGGTGACCAGTGTTGTGTGATAAATGATCTCCTGTGATCTCTCTCTTCATTAGAAGCTTTAATATATATTCAATATATAGGGTTATGGTTTTTAATACCTTCTTCAGAGTATTTTCAGAATTTTTGTCCTGAATAAATAACTTACATGTGCATGATTTGCTGTCCTACTCCAATAATTCCTGTCAAGAGCCAATTAAAATTAAATAGAGAATAGTTTTGAGCAAGAAACCTTGATTTCTTTTTTAAATCTTCTCATGGGGCTCTCAGTGGTTGAAAGGTTCTTAGCTTCATTGTTGTACGGTTTTCATTTGGGATGAAGTGTTTTCATTACTTATTCTGTGACTTAAATTCCTTTGAAGTCGTTCAGGAAGATCTACTTGCCTCAGTTATCTACTTAATCCATCTTTAGCTTGTGTTATTTCAATGTTAAACTTGACACAATCTAATCTGTGTTGCATTTTTGCTTTTCCAGAATCTGTTACAAAAGAAGCTGATGATGGTGATGATGAAGATGACGAAGATGAGGACGACGATGGTGATGATGATGATGATTCTGAAGTTAAGGAAGAAAACGGCGTTTTAATCTTGAATGATGCAAACTTTGACACCTTCACTGCAGACAAGGACACTGTGCTGCTGGAGTTCTATGCACCATGGTGGGTTCATAGCCTGTACTGTCTCTTTAGGTGCAGGCTGGGGTGACTATCAGGGCCTTGTCTCTCAGGGCACACTCCTAAAAATGAGCTTGGGTTGCAATTGTAAGGATGGCATAGAAGTAGCTTGGCTACAGGAGAAGCACTGGACTCTGGCATAGTGCAGGGTAGGAGATCGTTGTGGTAGTGTGGAGGACCCCTTTTCCCTGCTCCTGTACCATGCAACAGACAACAGCCTGCTCTTTGTCTGCAGATGTGGGTCATACTAAGGGAATCCCTGGTTGCAACCCTGCTCTGTGCCTATCAGGGAACAGAAGTGGTCCCAGTGACGCCCAGAAAAGTCATGCTGTGTGCTTTCACAGCTTGCTTTCATGTTTTTGTGCTGGCCCACTGAGAACTTGTGCACTTGCTCATCTGGATGGAGGAATGCAGGAGACTCACCTAGTAAGAGAATTGTTAGAAGGTTTTCCCTAGAAGATTCAAATCTCTGTGTTTGCCAGAAGGGTGTGGTGCGAGTTAAGGCTCACTCATATTACCAATTTAATCAGTGCCTCACACGTTTGTCTAATGATGACAATTCTGCTGGCACACCAGGACACACAATGGCACTGGTGCCCTCAGGGGAGCTGCAACATGTTTACCCAAACAGAAGTAAGACGAAATCTATCTTCTCTTTCATTCTTATGGACAAAAGTAGTAATAGGAATGGTTAGGAGGGGAAAACAAGGGCAAATATATATTTGCAGTTAAGTTGCTGAGTTGGTGTGGCAGCTAGAACCTCTTCCTTTGTGTCTTAATAGTATAAAGACAACTTAACTATTTTGTCCTTTTCTAGTGTTTGAACAGAGGGGGAAATATGATCTGGCCTGAAGTGGTGTTGCATTTTAACTAGTGCCACTCTTTTGGCTGGAGGTAGTATTTCTGCAGGTGTACTTTGCCTGTATGAAAACTGAGGTTTATTTAGCCACGCAGAAGGGTGTGTGGTCATCACACACTAAACACTGCTGTTTTTTCTTCAACTCCTGCCAATTTAGAGGCTAAGGAGTACAGGCAGGCTGTTACACACTACTTATTTTTTATTTTCTTGGTTTCATCTGTAGCTTGTCAAGCTATACTCAGCTTCTCTTACACTGAAATCCTCAATAATGCCAGCTTGTGTGGCAGGAACCTCTCTGGTGTGGCCACAGGGAGAGAGCAGCTGCTGTGATACCATGGTGGGTGTGAGATTTTGTTAGGCCAACTTAACTACTGGATCATTTTTCTCTTTAGTTCAGTTTAGGGTGCTGGGTGGACAAGATGAACCTAGATTAGGGAGAAGCTGAGATCTGAGTGACCACATTTGGCAGTGCTGGGAGGAAGGAGAAATGCAGTACCAAGTTTGCAATTCTATTGTAAAAGCAATTGTTAATGTTTTTTTATGATGGCTTTAGAAAGCATATAGAAATGTGTTACCTTTTTGTTTGAATGAAGGAGGGGAACAAAATCACAAAAACCATATGAGGTTTGGATTTGAGCAAGCAGCACTTTATTTACAGTTACCCTCTCTCTCCATCATCTGAAACCAGTCAGACCATCATTCTTGCACTGGGGCTGTGAACATCTGGAAATGCAGAGAAACAAAATACTCGTGTGGGTCTGCTGTTGTGTTTATGTGCTTATTTGTGTCTTCCTCTGACAGGTGTGGACACTGCAAGCAGTTTGCTCCTGAGTATGAGAAGATAGCCAAAACTCTGAAGGAAAATGACCCCTCTATTCCAGTTGCCAAAATAGATGCTACTGCAGCCACTTCCCTAGCGAGTCGCTTTGATGTCAGTGGCTACCCAACCATCAAAATCCTGAAGAAAGGCCAAGCTGTTGACTATGATGGCTCTCGGACAGAGGACGGTAAGCACCAGTGCTTAGCAATTCTCTATAATAAAAGCAGAAAGTATGTGCTCTTGTTTCTTAATGTGACTAATCTGAAGGACTTTGATCTCAGTTACTTAAGTAGGATAATATTATGAAGGCAGAAATTTTTCTGGCATGCTAGAGGATAGTTTTGCAGGTAGTGGGTAGTGCTGTTCATGATGGAAGATCTCTAGAAATGACTTTACTAGAAGAGAAGATAGTCTCATCCTTGCTGAAGGATCAGCTCTTAAGAAACTTCTGCTCTATATATTGACTGCATATGAGACCACTTTTTTCTTGCTTAGTGAATGTGTCCAACTTAAGTCAAAGGGGAAAAACTACCTTTTCTGTCTCTTTTTGAGATGGAATTAATATGCCATGGAGCTGTGAAGTACAGATCTGTTCTGCATAAATAAGATGCTCTGTAGGGTGAAGAGAATATTGGAGACTTTCGTGGCAATATCAACAATTAAGTAAAGTATAAACTAGCTTGATGAAGAAAGTGTTCTCGTGTAAGCTTGGCTATGACTTTAAATTCTTTGCTCTACTGTGATAACGCAAACTGCTAATTGAGCTCTTCACCTGTATTTCAGCAATTGTGGCCAAAGTCAAGGAAGTTGCCGATCCCAACTGGACCCCCCCACCAGAAGCAACCCTAGTGTTGACCCAGGATAATTTTGATGAAGTTGTGAATGGTGCTGACATAATACTGGTGGAGTTTTATGCTCCATGGTAAGCAAGGAAGCAGTACTTCCCTAGTACAGCTGGTCTGAACATGCTTGGTGCAGCTGTTGTTACACCTCTTCTAAAGCAACCTGCTTGTGTAGCTCTGGTGTACCTTTGTTCTAATCCAGACAGAGGATCACATCCCAAATCATTTGAGTGACTGAATCTGTGTCTTAGGAAGGAGTATCCTTCAAAACTTCACTGAAGATTCTCCATATTTACTAACTGCCATCTACTCTTCTTCCCTAGGTGTGGACACTGCAAAAGGCTTGCTCCAGAGTATGAGAAGGCTGCCCAGGAGCTCAGCAAGCGCACACCTCCTATTCCCCTGGCTAAAGTGGATGCCACTGCTGAAACTGACCTTGCAAAGAGGTTTGATGTTAGTGGCTACCCAACTCTGAAGATCTTCCGCAAGGGCAAGCCTTATGATTACAATGGACCACGGGAGAAATATGGTATTGTACCTTCTGGTTTGTCTTCTGCAATGAAAGCTTGATTACAAATGGTTTGATGTATCTGTGGGGCTTGCAGATTTGTTAACATAACAGTGGTAGTAGTGGGAACCCAAAAACCAGTGCTCTCAGACCTATATAGGGTACCAGTATATGTTTGTCTCTACTCTTTATAACATCTTAATGGTGGTACTACAAGCTTCCTTTAATATGAAGTAAGTTAAATACACGTAGTAGCAGTGTGAGAAAATGGACACCCTTTAATTGCACTGGAATGTGCTGTAAGGGCTGGTAAAATGCTTAATATTGGGTTTTGATAAGAGGGAAAGCTTAAAACTGTCCAACTAGAACTTTGGCTAATAGCAGGCTAGTTCTGAAAGAGAATATTCAGAACTGCAGCTTTAAAAACTTGGACTGAGATCTTGCTTGCTTGGACTTGGGGTTATTGTGAGAAGGCTGCACAGAAAGGAAGGTGTCCCCAGGAAATGTGGTATTAAACAATGTTCTAGAGGCAATACCAGAATCTTTCAGTTCAGTAAATGTTCTAAGTAACTTTTTGGGGTGGGTTTTTCTTGCAGGCATTGTCGACTACATGATTGAACAGGCTGGTCCTCCATCCAAACAGATCCAGGCTACCAAGCAGGTACAGGAATTTCTGAGGGATGGAGATGATGTCATCATCATTGGTGTCTTCAGTGGAGAGAATGACAAAGCCTATCAGCTCTATCAAGAAGCAGGTAAAGAATGTTTTAAAATCCTAATGAAATATATGCTTTGTTGAGATTCTGCCCCGGACTTTGGAGATGGAGAGATCTTTTATTTCTCCTCTTAGTTTAGTGAGGGAGATTGGAGAGGAATAAGATTAAAGGCTGGTATTCTACTCATACTCGAGAAAAAAAGCTTACACCAGATTTTGAGGCTATAACTAGAGTGTCAGCCAGTCACAGGAGATACCTGGTCCTGGTGTTGTAGGGACTACAGAGGAGAGAAAACTCCTAGCCTAGGAACAAATTGCAGCTTCTTGGCTTAAAGCCTTGATAGCTTTGCCATCTACTATTGCCATTGATTTGGTTGCTCCAGCATGGCAAGATACAGAACTATTTCCCAGGCTGCCCCAAAGCAAATAGATTGTCTGGGTGACCTTGTGAGTTCCTTTCCAGCTCTACTTTCTCTATCTGAGGGGAAGCCAAGAGGTAGGAGACTGACAAACAAATAGCTGTTTCACTGTATATGTTTTGGGAGCTGTTCAAGGTTTTTGAGTATGTAAAATAGCTTATCAAGTAGATGGATTGTTGAACAGCATTCAAATAGTGCTACTCCTACACAAAATCTGTGTGTATTTTTACATGCATTTTAGCCCTGGATGAGACTATGGGTTGTGATGTGCCCCACTGAGAATGAAAAGAGACTTTCCTTGCAGTGCAGTCTCAAGATTTCCATTGGAGGCTCTTGGTTCACTTCTTGATGACTTTTCCTTCTCCCTGATCATGTTTTTTTCAGCTAACAGTTTAAGAGAAGATTACAAGTTCCACCACACCTTCAGCAATGAGATTGCAAAACTGCTGAAAACATCTCCAGGAAAACTAGTTGTCATGCAGCCTGAAAAATTCCAGTCAAAGCATGAGGCCAAGATGCATGTTTTGGATCTTAAGGTGAGTAGCTGGTCAGGAGCTAGAAAGGCTGTGCATAGTTTGAAGGTTCTCTTTCTTTGTGTATACATAAGCAGTTGGTGTCTTCCTGTTGGAAGTACTCCACTAGATACTTGATACAACTTGTTTGTCCATTGAGATTGTATTGCTTTGTTGGAGAAAAGCTTTATGAAATTAACCCAAAGGTTATGTATTCAAATAATAATTTACCACTGCAATATTCAGGTTAAAGATAGAACACTAAATGATATTTATTGCTCAAAGATTTGAGCAATATGGTAACAGCATTGTTTATGGCCTACCTCTCTTCCTCATTCATGCTTGCATCAATATTAGCTTTAATAGTAACAAATGCCACTAGAATCCATTTGTCTGAACACTTTTTCCCAATTTTTTTAAGCAGGACTCTACAGATGGGTCAGAGATCAAAGAGCATGTGCTAAAACATGCTCTGCCTCTAGTTGGTCATCGCAAGCCTTCCAATGATGCTAAAAGATACACCAAGCGGCCTCTGGTGGTTGTCTATTACTCCATAGACTTCAGCTTTGACTATCGTGTGGGTAAGTTAGCCAGGATTACGTTTTTGGGAGGCAGCAAGCACAAACTTACTAGCTATTACTAATCCTGTTGTCTTCTGGTTTTTCAGCTACACAGTACTGGAGAGGCAAAGTACTTGAAGTGGCCAAAGACTTCCCTGAGTATGTGTTTGCTGTTTCTGATGAGGAAGATTATTCTTCTGAAATAAAAGATTTGGGCCTGCTTGAGAGTGGAGAGGATGTCAATGTTGCCATTCTGGATGAAGGTGGCAAGAAATATGCCATGGAACCAGAAGAGTTTGACTCTGATGTACTCAGGCAATTTGTACTGGCATTCAAAAAAGGTACGGTTTCTAACATAGGCTTCTCTGAGCAATTTCTTGTTGTTCTCTTTTGTTTTCCAAGAGCTTTTGCTGAGGCAGTGGCTACAGTAAAGTCATAGAAGCAGTAAGTTTGGAAAAGATCTCTGAAGATCTTCAAGTCCAACTGTTAACCTAACACCGCACATCCTCCACTAACCATGTCCCTAAGTGGCACATCCACATGTTTATTGAACACTTCCAGGGACACTACTTCCCTGGGCAGCTTGTTCTGATGCTTAACCGCTCTTTAAGGGAAGAAATCTTTCCTAATATGCAATCTAAACCTCCCCTGGTACAACTTGAGGCTGTTTGCTTTTATCCTGTCACTTGTTACCTGGTAGAGGAAACCAGCTCCCACCTCGAGCCTCCTTTTGGGGAGCTGTAGAGAGAGAGAGGGAGTCTCCCTTGAGTCCTGTCTTCTCCAGACTAACCAAATCCAGTTCCCTCAGCTGCTCTTCACAACACTTATGCTCTATACCCTTCACCAGCTTCATTGCCCTTCTTTGGACATGCTTCAGCACCTCAATCCCTTCTTGGAGTGAGGGACCCAAAACTGGAGCCAGCTAGGGTGATGTTGGCCTTCTTGGCCACCTGGGCACACTCGTCATTCTTGTTCAGCTAGTGTCAAGCAGCACTCCCAGCCATAAAAAGAGGAAGGAAGTTTCTAGGGAGTTCTGAAACAACCTTGTGAATATGGTCAATCATTTATTATGCCAGAACATCCCCAGCAAGCTAGCCTCTGTTTCATGCAGAGGTAAGTTCCTTTACTGATGCTATGGTTTTCCCTGGTGGGAGGCTGTGCTCCTGCCCTTTCTTCTGGGGGGAGCTCATAAGGATTGCTCTTCCTGTATTTTAACAGTGATGTGTGTTTTGCTTTCTTCTAGGAAAACTGAAGCCTATTGTGAAGTCTCAGCCAGTACCAAAAAATAACAAAGGGCCTGTGAAAGTGGTGGTGGGTAAAACTTTTGATAGCATAGTGATGGATCCAAAGAATGATGTTCTGATAGAGTTTTATGCCCCATGGTGTGGACACTGCAAGAAACTGGAACCAATATATACTGAGCTAGGCAAAAAATACAAGAATGAGAAAAATCTGGTCATAGCCAAGATGGATGCAACTGCCAATGATGTGACAAGTGACCACTACAAAGTGGAGGGCTTCCCCACCATCTACTTTGCTCCCAGGGACAAGAAGAACCACCCAATTAAATTTGAAGGTGGGGACAGAGATTTAGAGCACTTGAGCAAATTCATAGAAGAGCACGCGACAAAACTCTCCAGAATGAAAGAAGAGCTTTAGAGAGGATGAGAGGGTGGTGAAGCCATTTGTATGGTGTAGTTAAAAGCAAGTTACTGACAAAACTTGCCTGAGAGAAGAATTTTTTGAGCAAAGAATTCCTTGAGCAGTAAAGCAATTGCAGTATCTTTTTGTTTTTTATATGGCAGAAGAGGGTTTTTTTTCTGGACACTGAACTTCTGATATGAATGTCATAAGTTAGTTATGGTTTTGATCTTTGGAGAAAAATACATCTTATTTTTTGTGACTATCTTGAGCTTGATTCTTTGACTCCAGTGCAACTGTTTTTTAAGTTAAAAGATACTACCAAAAAAAAAAAGAACCAGATCCCTCTGCTGATCAGATTTCTTTGTCTTATTTGTTGGTGTGATTCCTGGGGAAACAGTGTTCTGAGGCAGTCTCTCTTCTGCTTTATTTCTGTTTACCTATTCATGTGACTATATCACTGTATTCATTGCTGAGAGTCTGGGCAAGTTACTGAGTCTTGAGATAAGACACAGTGACTTGTTAACTAAATGTGTTCTAGACCTGTCAGCTTCTGTTCTGTGCCCCTCTGCAGAGAAGGTGATACTAAAATAGCAGGTTTTTCTAATTTTATTTTCTTTACTAGTACGTATTGACAGATTTACATCTTAGTCTTCCCAGGTATATTTTGGATTAATTGGAGTGTGACAAAAAGAGTATCTAGTGCGTGGTAAGGTTAGGATTTTGGTACTGGATCTGTGTGTTAGCCTCTCCTTTCCTTTTGCAGAGAGGAAGGTTTAGTGATTCTTTGGGGAGGCAGATTGAGACCTTCTGATGGACTTTATTCCTGTGACAGCTATTTGAGGTACAAGGGATGATAGCATCAGCTCTGTGCTTCACTTGGCAGTAGGTGCACTTACAAATGGATTTTGAGCTTGGATGTCCCAGTTTAGATACATCCATAAATGTGTGGGCTGTCCTGGGGTGGGCAGGCTTATACTCCCCTCAGCCCTCTCTACCTCTTCTCAGAACTGTGATGCTGTAGTCAGGAGATCCATGGTAGATTGTATGAAACCATGCAGTCATGGGCAGGAGAAACATCTTCATGTGTGACCTGTCTTGACATCTGAGCCCAGAAACCCACAGAGCTCACAAATCAGCTTGTTATATTTCAGGCGTTGCTATGCGCTGAAGCTGATTCCTTCAGGCACAGCTGTACATGCTTTCAAAAACCAGAGGCTGATGTCCTGGTAGGGTTAGGGCTGGAGTTAGTACCATGAACAGCTGGCTTTGTATGAAGCCTGATCTTTTGCAGCATTGTTTTCTGCACCATTCCTCAATGTCTGGACAAATGCCACAGCCACACCATGGTGTCTAAATTTCTTGCAGACACTAGATGAGACTGCTTGAGCAGTCTGGAAGGATTTGGGTCTGGAAGGACCTGACCATTGTCCAGTTTAATTTCATAAAAGCATAGAATGGTTTGGATTGGAAGCGACATTAAAGATCACCTAGTTTCCAACTAGATGTTACTTTTAATAATGCTTTTGAACAGTAGATTTTACTCATGTATTTTAATGTGGAGCTTGCTGCTCTTCTGTGCTTTCAGTTGGTTTTGGTCTTTTACAGTCTCAAGATGGTCTAACAACTAAAGGATAACCAGTAAAACTCCACTAAGCTTAATTAGTTCTTCCCAACTAGCAAGACTTCACAGAGTGCCCAGTAACAGGCAGGTTGAGCTTTGTTCAAGATCCTTCCAAGGAACCTGAAGGAGCAGTGACTGAACACATAACTACAGCAGATACAAATCAAGAGAGATGTTTCTGGATGTACTAACCAGTCTGTTGAAATGTGAGTGGCCTTACTAATCTGGCTGCCTTTTGATTTCTCTGAGAGATCGCTCTTAATGTTCAAGTTGGACAAAACAGCCAATCTTTAAATAGAAGAGTCTCATTTTAAATAAAAACAAAAGGTCACAGTGGGCTTTGTTTTTCATTCTTTCACTTCTGAGAGGCACCACAAGTATTGATGAGATCCTTGAAGCATGCCATTTTCTATAGTAGCACAGCAGTGGGTGGAAGGGCAGAACTTTTTCATTCTGAAAGCTGTCCAAAAGAACTGCTAAGGATCGAAAAGTCTTCCTTTGGTCAGAGTGATGTGACAACAACTTCAGTGGTACAAGCAATTCAGTGTGTGGTTGGGTTTTTTCCCTGTTTGCTCAGAGTTGGATGAATGGTCAACCTTCGTAAGACAGAGTTAATGCTTCAGCCTATGGGGATTGTGTTGCTCTATGGATATATAAGGAACAAGTCTTCTTGGCTATGACACACTGCACTTTGGAAGACTAGACCAAACTTGTTGATGGAAAACACATTACTGGAAAGGAAAGGAAATGAGGATGCACTACAAACGTAACTGTGAATAATAACAGGCAGTATAAGACAATAGAGCTAATTCTCTTTATGTTGCCACCATCAAATACAGATCAGTAACTGTGAGTGCAAGAATATCTGGGAAAATGTTTAGTCTGAGAAATGTATCAGTTCAGATGTAGACTAAGAACAGTATAAAGATGTTCTGGTGGGAATTTTAGATCTGTGTTACTGTTTGGAGGGGTAAAAACCACAAGTGTTCCAGTGTGCTCTGAAACTCCCTTTACCTGACTTTTTACTGCTTCACAAAAATACTTGACAATACTTTTAATTGTTAATTTTTGAGAACAAGTTAACTGCTTCAGACGTTTCCCTTTGCCTCAGCAATCCTTTGTTTTTCTTGAGGAAGAGCAAAGAGCAGACAGGTCTCTGCCCAGTACTTTGAAATTTAAAAAAGTTCCAGCTCTACTTCTCTGCACTGTCCAACCCTCTTCCAAAACACCCTAGTCTTAGAAGTGCCCTGAATTCTGTGACTGTAAGAAGCATGTGGAGGATTCATGGGTGGGCACTTCATCCTCTTTGTTCCTGGTCCCGAAACAAGCAGAAGGGACTGTGGCCACCATGCATTGCCCTCAGCTCTTCCTGCGCACATAGAAGCCCTAAGTGGTGACTTGGCAGTGTTAGGTACCTAACAGCTGGACTGGATGATCTTACGGGGCTTTTCCAACCTTAATGATGCTATGATTGTGTCTCAGAGCCATCTCTGAGAGGTGTACTCTGTCCTTTCAGCATGTCCTCAGGCTAGTTGACAGTGACAGGTAAAGTTCAATGCTTTGGAGGCTGCAGGCAGTGAGCAGGAAACTGAACCACCGAGACTTTGGCTGGAGGTGTGGCTATTGAGATAACAGATACTCGAGTCTGTAGTGGATGGAAAATGCTGTTGGTTAGGTCTGCTTGAGGTGGAAAAGACTAGTCAAGTGCAGTAGTGGGAAGGGGGGAAAGAGAGAACGAGGAGATCAATCTGTAACTGACTGTGAACAATCAATTGAGATACCCCACTACCTTCGGACCAGTCGAATGTCTAGTTCGAACCCATAGCTATTTGTACCCCTGTTATTTGAGCCCCTCTAGGTCATGACTAATTGCAGAGAGGTGTCTTTAATTTCCCCCTGCCGGTCTGTTCACAGCTCTGGTCGCGATATGGCGATAAAAGCTAGGATCGCCAGGAAACGGAGCAGAAATCAGCCGTCGATCCGTGCTGAGTGTCCCGCTGCATGCTGGGAAGGATGTATGCAAATCAGCCTGGGAGCATCCCTTTGGCATGTTTCCCAGCACGTAACGAACACTGATTCGTCCGCTTTAATTTTCTCCTGGGTTTCTCTCTCCTGTCTCCAGAGGCTGCTATGGCTGCGGAGACACAGCCCGCCTCCTTGCCTCGGACAGACCCAGGCACTGCTGCCTTCACAGGAGCTGAGTCCCAAATCAGGTCTGACTTGTTGCCTAGTCTTCCTGATTACAGTGAGAACTCTGCAACAGCAGAAAGTATTGGAACCTCTTTGGAGTCCACAGTGCCATTCATTGTGGCTACAGAAATTGTAATTAAAAAAACTTTGCAGAATGGTTTACTTTAGCCACATGCTTTGACTTCTCTGACTCGGTTTGTTTTCTGGTTTTGTTTTGTTTTTTTTCCAAGGGTATGTTTCACTGTACTGAAGCTGTTTAATTCCAACTAGCATATTCCATTTCACTTGAGGTTTGCTGATAATTAGGTCCATACCTTCAGTATGTGTAAATCAATATTGCTTTGTTAACATCAGTTACCATTAGCTATTTTTTACATTGAAAAAGCCCCTCCATGTCTCAACAGAGCCCTCTGACAGACAACAGCACAAACAAGAGGCAGGAGACACTTTCCTGCAAGCTCCTTAAGGCAGAGATTCATGGATTCTGATTTACAGGAGCTATGGTTCTTGGAGTATTCTTATGGCTAGGACAGTGACAGGGAATGATGCACTCACTGCAGCACAGTCTTAAAGCATTTGTCTTTTAGATGTGTCATCTGCCATTGTTTTGAATAGGTGGGGAATGACTTCTTGAATTACAGATCTGTGTGCTCAAGACAACAAATTATTTCATGTGACACTGTTAACAGCACTTCCTTCTGAGGCCATGTAAGGCTAGCTTTTTCTCTGCTCGGGGTTTCAGTCCTAAGAGAGAGAACCTGTATCACTGTGAAAACATTTTGAGTTTTCTGGGGTGGAAAAAACTGTGAAGGATTGGAATTACACACCATTCCTTCTCTTTTTTTTTTTTTTGCTGGCATAGCTTCCATACAATTTAGAGTTTGGGAATACTCTTTCCCCATTGGGAATTAATTAAAATGACTTTATTTAATCTCTGCAGACTAGAAGTGTTTGTATATTCAGAGTCTTCTAGCACCCTTCCCTAGGGAATGCCTGCTGAAGAAATAGCTCAACTTTTTTAGCAGGGGTAATGATGTTGCATATTTGCAATTATTGTTTCTTACACTAAGCAGTGAAGTTAACACTTCCAGAGTTCAGTTTAAACAAAGAAACAAACTACTAGTGGAAGGATAACTTTGCCTAGAGAGGGTACTCTGTCCACCTGTACTTTGAACTACCTACTGTTCAAAATGTTTGTTTGCCTTTAATGAGAGAATTTTGTAATCTGTTAGCCTTAAGCTAGTTCTGTAAAACTCAGCTAGAAAAAAATTGAGTGAATTTCACAAGAAAGTTGGTCATATTGTGAGGAAGATTATTTATACCTGGCTTTGTTTACCGCATTCTTCACAGAATCAGAGAATCACAAACTGGGGGGGATTAAAAGGGACCTATAGGGATCATCCAGTCCAACCCCCCTGCTCCAGCAGGGTCACCCACAGCAGGTTGTCCAGGATCACCTCCAGGTGGGTTTGGAATCTCTTCAGAGAAGGAGACTCCACAACCTCTCTGGGCAGCCTGGGCCAGGGCTCTAGCACCCTCACAGCAAAGAAGTTCTTCCTTATGTTTAGGTGGAGCTTCTTGTGTTGTGGCTTTCTATTACTTAAAGGGAACATATAAAAAAGAGAGGGAGACTTTTTTCCGTGGACAGATAGTGATAGGACAAGGGGAAATGATTTTAAACAGGCCAGACATGGCCTCTCTCACCACAGCCCTGGCAATGCAGAGTGGGAGAGGCCTGACAGAGCCTCTCTCGCCACAGATATAGCAGCACTGACACTGGGCAGAAGTCAAAGGCCAGCTCCCCACACACTGAGGAGAGAAGAGGAAGCTGAAAGCTGGGATGAGGAATGGCAGAGCAAATGGCAGCGAGGCCTGGCCACTGAGATGGATGTCACAGCTCGAAGTGAACAGGTATCCTCTGCTGGGATCCAGGTGGGCATGGCTGGGTGGGGAGCAGGCACCTGGGCAGCAGCTCAGCAAAGGTATGCCTTACATATTAACTCAAATAATTGACAGCAGGCTCTCAGTGTTATCCCTGAAGGGCATATCCCTCGGGATTTTGAAGGGCCCTGTGCCTGGGGCAGGGAAGGGAGAAATCTCGGGAGGGAATTTTTTGGGAGCTCTGTGATGGAGATGGACCTGAGTGTTTGCAATCACCACTGCCAGGCCAGGAAAAGGAGCACAATTAGTCTCACATTGATTAGCAAAGCTCGGTTAAATATTCATGTGTGGCAGAGGAAAATTACTATATGGCTTTCTATGGCCCTTGTTAAGATAAATATTCCACACCCTTGGAGAAGGGATGTAGTGAAATATCTGTATCAGGGAAATTGAGAACTGGTAAATAAAATCCTGAAGAGGGGAAAAAAAAAATACTGAATGGATTTAAAACTATGTCAGCATGGAGGTTTGTACTGCTATATTCATGTCTTTTGGGTTTATGGAGAGGTATGTGGTTCTTGATTTCCAGAGCTGTGCCTGCAGAGTTCATGGTGCAGGGGCACAGTGTGAGCACCAGTGAGCTCTCACCTCACTGCTTTTGCCTGTGGTCACAGTGAGAGGGAGGATGTGGAGGCAGTGACAGGAGTATATATACAGTGCAACTTTGCCTCTTCCCACAAGAGGAACCTTTTGTTTATATTCTATGTATTTATGGGGCTGTAAGATATTTATAAGGTAGATGTAGCTGAAAGGAAGGAAAAAGAATATTTTAGCCTGCTGGCTTCAATTATTGAACAATAAATGCAGATTTCTAATAGATGAGAAATGATGACACAAAGAACCTACAGGAAAATGAATCTGTAGTGGCTGAGGATATATTTCTCACAGCAGAATAGCCACCAACAGCTGACTTTAAAAAAAACCCAGTACAAACCCCACCCTCAGTCTAGAAAGGAGGGTCTAAAATAGCTTGAGGATGTGAGCTTCCAGCCTCCACCTGTGGGAAGCAATCATCAAAGAAATATTTGAGGTTCATAACGACCAAAAATTAAATCCCTTTCTGCATGAAATGAGAGCCCCCACCTTGCTTAGTTGCTGTATTCTCTGGGAATCAAATGGCATATTTGCTTGAAGTACCTAGAGCAGAAATTCTGGTGTCTTGTATGTGAAAGATTTAGACAGTCATCACTTAATTTTGCTGTTTATCCTTTTGACTGTTCTGTTTCACTAGGCTGTGAAAAGCATGCTTGAATTTGTAAGCATGATGTAGCAGAAATGATAAACCATACAATTAAAGGAGAACCCAGCAGCAAGTTACACCATGCCATTGCATGGTAAACTCGTTTGAAGCACAGTGCACTGGCCTCTCAAAAGGACCAGGGAAGAAAGCATATTCCATGAGGGATTAAGAGTAAAAAATACATACTCATTTATTCCAGGAAATCAGAAGCTAACAGAAAAGACTATCAGCTAACAAATTAAAGGGAATGGGGTCTAAAAAAATGCTGAAGTCACTAAAGCACTTGAAAAAGCAGCAGCAGGATGAGGAAGGTTGAATTACACATGTAGTGTTGGTAATATTCCTGAATCTAGGCAGCTGCATCCCTGTTTTGTCCTGCCTGCTGGAACTCTATGCAAATGTTATTTCTAGAATGCAGGTGATAATAAAAACATGCAGAATTTCAGCAGCAAAAGACTAGTCAAGTGCAGCAGTGGGAGTGGAGAAAGAACAAAGAAATCTGTAACTGACTGTGATCAATTAATTATAAGTACCACTGCCATCGGACCAGCCAGAATGAAATCTGTGCACAGAAGTAGTTACAGCTCCGAAAGCTATTCACTGTCACAGTTATGACGATAGTGCTGCTGCCACCCCGGTCCTGCAAAAGCAAATGACTGTGGTTTTCTCTTTCAGAAGTACTGCAGCTTGTCTCTCTCCAAACCCACTATGCAAGCTATTTCCTGGGGTCCTTTTCCTTCAGGCAGAGCTGAGCACCGTTGCATGATGGGTAAGTCATATGCAAATAAGCAACCCTACGACATGCATTGCAAAGTGCTGCAGAAGCGGGTCAGGCAGCTGTCTGTACAACAGATTCTGTCAGCTTTGTCTGCTGTAGCTTATAACACCACAAACACCTTTCTCTGTTCCAACAAGCTGCTAAAGCCTTAGCTCCCTGCTCCACAGCACAGCAGTGCTGCAGATGAGATGGCGAGGCCAGCAGCTAGAGGGCATGGGTGGGATCCCAAAATTCCAGAATCCAAAGAAAATCACATTTTATCCAAAATGATCTTTCTGAAATGTTCTTCCTGTTGTGCTTGAGACCAAGCAGGTTCAACCTGGGCTGGAGAAAGATTAGCATGGCACAAATAGGGGCATAAAAGTAGTGTCTCTTTCATGGGAATGTAGAGTTCAGTCAGCAACAGCCAAATCTCGCAGAATCATAGAATCATTTGGGTTGGAAGGGACCTCTGGAGGTCATCTAGTCCAACCCCTCTCCAGTGGGCAGGGACATCCCTGTCTAGATCAGGTTGCCCAGAGCCCTGTCAAGCCTCGCCTTGAATGCCTCCAGGGATGGGGCTCCAACCACCTCCCTGGGCAACCTGTTCCAGTGTTTCACCACCCTCATGGTGAGTAACTTTTTCCTAGTATCCAGTCTAAATCTACTTTTCTCTAACTTAAAACCACTGCCCCTTGTCCTTTCACTCCAGGCCTTTGTAAATTGGTCATGTCCAGCCTTCTTGTAAGTTCCTTTTAGGTACTGGAAAGTCACTAGTAGGTCCCCCCGAAGCCTTCTCTTCTCCAGGCTGAACANTCATCACTGCTCTTCCTCTTCAACCATTTTGCTTTACCTGGTTTGTCAGGAAATCAAGTGGTTATTTTTCCTCCTGTAGAGGTTTTTTTCAGCTACACAAACCTACTGAGCACAAAGAGAGGCAGGGAGGAAAAAAGAGCATGTCTTTGCATTAAAGGAGTTCAAATCAATGCAGGAAATGCACACATAGTTTAGAATCACCCTGAGATGATTTGCTACCTCTTGTTTTTGACAAATAGCTTGCTAATGCTATAAATGAATTTTGTTAAGGATTGCTTGAAGTGACACAGTTGATTTTCACATTTTACATCACTAATATTGTTTCCAGGCTTTGGAAACAAGTTCCTAATCTAACATCATCTTTATGGACTATATCACAGTTGGAACCCATTTCACTTGTTACTGCTTCAAAATCTGTTTTGCTGTGTAATTAGCTTCCTTCAAAAGGCTGAAAAATTGGGCCATTCTCAGCTGCTTCTCAGTGCTTTTGTGCCATTTCTACAGCAGGCTCCAGCAAGTTAATATGCATTGGAAGTAATCTCTGTTTTCACCCTTAAAACTGAACCACTGCTCTTCTGACCAGCTCTGCTAAGTTTAATGCTGACTTCTCTCTCATTATCTACTACCTTTGTGTTTAGCTGTGTTTTTAGAGATGTAACCTGCAATCAAAATATTTGACGTGCTAAGTGGGGAAGTTAGTTGCTACAGAAACCTTTATGATTACACTTACTTATGGTTAATTAACTTTGACAGACTGAAAAAAGGTGACAAAGATCCCACAGTGTATGTCAAATATAGCGAGAGAGAGCATTTCAGCATCTAATGTTAGTGATGGGGGTACAGGCATTCACTCAAAGCAGCACTTGATACTTCCTCATGTGCTGTAAGCACTCCCAAGAGTGTTTGAGGGATGTATCATGGTTTTAACATAGTGTTTCAAATAATCCTCACTATCAGTACTCAGCACTTAGCTGCTCTTCAAGTAAAAAGAAATGTAAGGGAATCCTTTTTGTGTAAGATTTTATTTACCCTACATGTTTTTATTAAGGTTACAGTCAGTTTATGGGTTAAATGGTTTATGGCAAAGCACTGCTTAGTCAAATCTCATTTAGTAACAGTGTCAACTGAAGGCCTGATCTAGCAAAATATTGAACTATTGGTAGTCCCGTAAGCATGCAGCTCTTTCTTTTGATGTTGGAAATACTGTGCATGAGCTCAGTGCTGAATGGAGGCCATGTAGTGTTTCATCTCTGATGGCTGTCTAGACTGTGTTACAGCTGTTTTCTTCCAAAGCCTTTGGCACCCTGCAGATTTGTGCTACAAGTGGAAACCAGTTCTCCTCTTGCCATTTTCTTAGCAACCCTCCCAAAATGACAGTGTTAGAAAGACTACTGTGCACTAGAAAGGAAGGATTCAAAGTTTGGAAAGATAACTTATGTTTTTCATATAAGGGGAAAGTAATAATCAGTATGTTACCCTTAAACTAACAGCTTCACTTATTAATTTTTTTTTCTAAGGTGTCAGTCAAGGCTAATGAGGAGTTTTAGCTGCAGTTGAAGGTCCTCTGAGAGAGATGAAGTTATGTGATCCTTGAGAATGTGCTTTAGTAAGGCACTGAATAGCACTGGGAAGCACATACACACACATTGCTGCATATATTCAAGCACAAGTAGTGTTTATGTTGCTACAACAGTCAGGAATGACCTAAGGGAAGCACATTTGGATTCAGTTTACGTTTATAGTAATGTAGGCTGTTATCCAAGCTGGAGCCATAGATTCTTATTCTGAAGGTTTTCCTTCTAAACTTTCTCTCCTTGAATTGCAAACCTTTTTATTTAAGATCAGTTACATTAAAACTGGGATGAGAAATTGAAGTTTCTTCTGAGTTTGGTTGAAATCACAGCATTTAGGCAGGTGTCAGTACAAAAATCCCATGTGTTTGTGGACCACTTCTCCAAAATAGTATTCCCTTTTATTACAGGTATTGAATTCTTGCTTGCGAGAATATATTTTAATAATTTCTTGAACACTAGTAAGTCTTACTAAAGAGCAATGCTTCTGCAAGTTCTACATCCCTCCCACCTCTCACCATCTCCCATCTAGGGTGTAACTTGCATTTTTACTACTGCAGTATTTCCTTTCCAGTTCTCCTTGGTTTCTTAAAATAGAGGTCTTTATTTCCCTGTTTCTATTTTATTCTCTGCAGCTTAGGTAACACTAACTGGACACCTAAATCTTACCCAAGTGTGAGCACTATTTGATCCTGTTGCCTTTTATCTATAGCCATCACTGGCTCCAGTTTGTATTAAGAAGAGTGAAAGATGAAAGTTGTCCTTCAAAGGAGATCACAAAATATTGGTGAAGTAAAAATTCACCAGGAAGCTCTCAACTAATCTTAATAATCTTAATAAAAATCTAAGCTTCCCTGGGGGGAGGTAGCTACCTGTCACAAATGGCAGAGGTTGGTAAAACTCCAAATCTTTGCAGAGTATTATGCTATGTTACCCACTAACAGAAAACAGTGGGGTTCATCTATTGCTCAAGTGAAGCATGGAGTCAGCTTCACAGGTCTAGAGCTGTCAGTAAGAGATGTCCTGCTTCCCCTTCCACTGGAGTGCAGGCAGCAGCACTGGACAATCACTTAGGAACCTTCTGAAATGTCCAGGGAAATTGTATAAATTAGACAAGTAGGGTTAATTGGATTTTCATTTGGTCACTTAGCCAGATTGATCTCTTTTTTTAGGTAGTCTCCATGATTCTAAGTACTTGGACTGTAATAGTTAAGTTTTACATCCTTCCCCACCTTTCACCATCTCCCAACCTTCTCAGTTCTTCTTGGCTTCTTAAAGTAAAGTCATGGCTTTATTACTTCTGCCAAAAAAACCCCCAGAAATTTGGAAATTCAGTGCTCCTTACACCATAGTTACAAGCACTCTTCACTTTTGTTCCAGAGGCAACTACATCATGTGCTGAACTCTCTACTGTAAAAGGTCGTGAGACCTCTGACAGTCAGAGCACAAAGTGTTTATCTGAGAAGACACAGGGTCACTTTAACTACAGACTGAGAGATGTGGCCAGCATTTCTCACCCTGCTAGGTGTCTGAAAGCATGAAAAAGACCAGTCAAGGTTAGTAGTGGGGTTGAATATAGACAGGTTAGTTTAATTAACAGTAATAATTTCTGTTATCCCACTACCATCGGACCAGGCAGCTTGTTGGCTGCTCTGGTTCTCATATAAATCTCCCAAATCTCTGCCCCACTCTTATTAGGATGATTTACTTGATTTATGCTTGTTTCATCAGCACCAGTTAACAAGCTGTCTGTCCCCTTGCCACATTTCTGTGACAGTTCAGTTGGCACAACTAGTTCTTGGCTTACAACAAATTTGCATGATGGGAAATATAAGGAAAAGACTGAGCTGTAAACTCCTCTCTGTGCTGTGCAAGCATGGTCTGAGTTGAGGGACCATGGAGAAAGGGGTACTAGGACATTGGATTCAAAATCACATTGTGCGCTTCAAAACCCATGCGGAGAGACAGGTGAGTTCATCAGGGATCTCAAGATTGGAGGCTCCCTGGGCTGCAGTGATCATGCACTGGTGGAATTCACAGTCCTGAGGGTCACTAGTTAGCCAAGAAGCATAGTCAGACTTCGGGGAGACCTACTAGTGACTTTCCAGTACCTAAAGGGAATTTACAAGAAGGCTGGAGAGGGCCTGTTTACAAAGGCCTGTAGTGAAAGGACAAGGGGCAATGGTTTTAAGTTAGAGAAAAGTAGATTTAGACTGGATGTTAGGAAAAAGTTCCTTACCACGCGGGTGGTGGAATACTGGAACAGGTTGCCCAGGGAGGTGGTTGGGGCACCATCCCTGGAGGTATTCAAGGTGAGGATTGAAAGGGCTCTAAGCAACCTGATCTAGTTGGGGATGTCCCTACCCACCGGAGGGGGGTTGGACTACATGGTCTCCAGAGGTCCCTTCCAACCCAAACCATTCTATGATTCTGTGATTTGGTGGTACTTGTTCTGCTTACTGAGCACTTCTGCATACAACCAAGGGAAAATCCCACTCCAGCAGCCTGCTGATAAAATGCAGCAGATGGCAGTAATGCACAGAGGAACCACCATCCTGTGCTTAGTTCAGGATTACCCTCAGTATACAGACCTCCCCCTTCCTCACCCTGACTGACTGACCTACCTAGAGCTGCTCAAGTGTCTCCACTCCACCTGCCTGGATTGCGCCTCGCTTTAGTCTGTTTGTCAGCAAGTGTCTTAAGTCAAGAATCGGGAGGATTCAAAGCTGAATGCCTTTACAAGTTCAAAAGAACATCACAGAGATGCTGTCAGCATAAGTAAATAACTTGAGAAGAAAGAGCTGCTGATATTAAGACACACCTACTCAGAGTACGAATGTCATCTTGACTTCATTTTAGCTGTAGTTTTAAAGCATCTGTACCAGCAGTTTAAAGGGTGAAGCATATAAATCCTATTTTATGGCTTTAAAAAGCAGTATTTCATGGATTCATGCCTATTTGAAAAAGGTAGAGCAGTACAACTCTCCTGAATGCTATCAGTTACAGAATTTCATCAACTATTTCCTGCAAAGAGTGTAAAAACTTTCTGCTGAAACAGGGCTCATCTTCCTGAGAAGTAGTATGGCATGGACTATTTATACAGGTTTCAAGAGAATAGTAATTAGAAGTGATGGTTAAGCCTGAATATAAATCAAGATGTTAAGTGAGGCGTCTCAGAGGACATTTATAATTAGCATTTGAATGCATAAGTAGATATTAATTGCAAACTACTCAAAGGCATGTAGGAAAATCCATAGTTTTGAGTAGGAAGGGGGTTGGATTTTGTAGGATTGTGTTTCCTCATGCAACCACTTGGATAAAGAGGGATTCCCTTGGCTTTCAGGTCCCCTGAACCCACAGCAAGCAGATTCTCTGCATGTCTGTCAGGACAATGATTGGGGTGTTTCCTCAGTCAAAACCAGAAGCTGTCTAGGATTTCCCAGAGCCCAGGATGCAGAATGGCCATTTTAACACATCCTCACTGACAGCAGCTCTGCACATGCCAAGTGGTACTTGAGCAACACATCTCAAGAGCCTTCTGCTGACTGCACCCTAAGAAGAGCCTAGCATGAGTGCCCAACTGGAGCCTGGCATTCTCCCTGTCCCTGCCATCCCATGGGCCTGGCAGCCATCAGAGCCCTGGCTCTACTGCACAGACTGCTGCTGCCAGGAAGGGAATTAGGATGTCAATGGTAATTCCATTAGGGATTCCCGAGTCCCAGGAAAGCCCAGCTGTGCAGCTCTGCAGTGCTAACAGGAGCTCAGGGGCTAGTTTTATCAGCAGTATAAGCATCTGAGTGTCAGGGGGAGAGGAGGTATATCAGGTAGTAAAATAACATTTTCTTGAAGTGTTGATAACAGAGGCTTAAACTCCTTTATATTGTCTCAAAACTACTTTAATTATGGATACAAACATTTTAACTCCGTCTTTTTGTGGAAGTACTATTTTTCTAGCTAGAAACCTGCTTCTAAAGGAGTGTTTTTACACTGTATTTTGGCCTGCACTAACAGATCTCAAAACAGAAAATAACACCATTATTAATATAAGACATTGTCATTATTACTACTGGATAACTTACAGTAATTTATTGTGCATGTTAAAAATACTACTTATGCCAGAAGAAATATATCATAGTATGCTAAAGCAGTAAAATAAAATTTACAGGAAGCTAATTTGAGCATTTGCATTCTAACATCTAATTAAATTTTACTTTGAAAAGAAAAAAAATTATTGAAATATAACAACTGTAGAAAGTGGGGGAAAAAATTAAGTGCAGTGAGCTGTGAATTTTCATCATCCTCATATACTTTTTATTATTATTACTACTAGTATTTCTTTCTCTGTCCCTGGGGTTTGTAGGGAATATTTGGTATTCAAAAAGGTCCCTTCCAACCCAAACCAGGATGTGATTCTAAGGTGCCTCCTTCATCTTTCAACAAATAGGACAGTCTATAATTGTTTGTAATCACCTGCACAGCAACTGTTGCAGTAATTTTTCTTTAGAGTATATAGACTTTGTAAGATATCAGAAAGGTTGCCCAGCTGTGCTCCAAACATCCTCACTCTCTCTGGGTTATTACACACTTCATCCCATGTTTTGAATGTGTATACAATATGTGGTAACAAGATAATAGCTGTTGGTTCCTTGTTGGCTGTTTCAGACCATGCTGTAATCACATAATTGTAGTCTTGAAGCATCTCATTTCCTTGCTAGTCCTGAGCTGCAGCTCTCAAGAGATGATTGTAAGGATGCTCAGGCAAGAGAGAAAGGATGATGGGTGGATTCATCTATGCATGGCTAGAAGGCTGAAGGAAAGCAAAACAGGAAACAAAATCAGGGAGAAGTAGCTGAAAAACAAAGATTAGAAGGGAAAACAATTCAATAAAGAAGAACTCACTGAAAGGCAGCAGTAATTCTAAAACTCTCTCTCTCATCCTTATTAAATAGTAGAATGAAGTACTCCATGAGAGAGTCATGGAAACCAACCACATCACAGCTTTCATAGTGTCAGACCAAACTAGTAGTTGTAATTTTTACTTCTTGTTAACGCTAGATGCTGTTCCTCTCTGCTCTTCCCTGCTACAAAATGGAGGGAGGATGGGGTTTGCACAGGTCTGATAGCCCTGCCAGGAAATGGATTTCACAGTCCAAAAGCACCTGAAATTATTAATATACAATGTAAAATTGTCAAATGGTAAATGTTACTAAAAATACTTCACAGCTTGGAAGACATCATTGTGTGCCATCCAAAACCAAACATGAGTTCACACTTCCCAAAAAGGTGTAGGTATTAGTGCAAACCACTTAGTCAATAAACCCCTGCAGCACTTAGATGAAATGAACTGTCACATTCTTACAATATAAAAATTCCTAGGAAGTATAAAGGCAGACAAATGTTTTGCAACAGATACAGTATGTTTGTTAGTTCCCAAATGTTGACATTTCAGCTGGTTGGTCTCCTTCCAAAAGCTAGGCATTTGGAAACAAGCCAGAAAATGATCAGGGTTGTTCTATTTACACATCATCAAGGTTTTATTGAAGCAAGGCAAGGCAGATACCAACAGAGTGTTGCATTTCTAAAGGTGCTAAACTCAACTGCTCCACCTCTTACTGCTTTCCTGTAACAAGGCAGGTGCATAGGCCTGTCCAGAGTTTATCTTGTGCTGTTTGACTTACGAATGTTCTGCTTTCCCTTTAAAAAAATTAAGGAGTTCTGCAATGAGAAATAAACTGCTCCTTTCATTTATTGCTGGAAAGTAGTTTCATTAATAGTAAAATACCAAATACATAATGGTACAGAAAATGTTATTGACATTAAGGAAAAAACCCCATGAATTATTTTTGGTTCTTCACACCACTAACACTTTGGTCTAATCCATTTTAGATCTCTGGCAGACATTATTTCCTAAATGAGGAGACTGGCAGCTTGTGAGGTATGATCACATCTCCCTGCTGTATGCAATGCTGAAGGGGGTTTGAAGTCAGGCTGTGATTTCATGATACAATAAACTTGAATTTAACACTCACACTAGGTTGTAAATCTAAAATATAAGACTGTTTCTCATGAATACATGAAAATGATGTGTTTCTTGGCAGTCTTGGCTTCAACTAGAAGTAAGTTTTGGGGGCAGCAGTGCAGTTTTTATCCTTCTAATACAATCGGGGATTTTCTATTTCAATTGTCCTTTCAGACAAATTTAATACCCAGTATTCAACTCAGAACAACAGCAAAGAATAAAGGTTTCAGATATTTCCTCTCTTAAAAAATTAACCAAACCAGGGAAATCCCTTCAAAAGGTCTTTTTATGAATATACACTGGACAAAACCACTTCAAGTCCAAGTCTTCGTATATTCAGGAGTGTGCATTATCAGTGATCGATCATATTACAGAAATGCTTCAGAGAGATTAGTAACCTAACTCAGGCCCTAAACTTTTTATGTATTGTTGTGTGTGAGAAATTGTTCAGATAATGAATTCCCAAATATTGCATGCTATTTAGGGAAGAATATGCAAAAGCTTGGCTTCTTCAGCAGAGAGGTGCTGGGGATAGTCTCTTGATTATAACTTTCTAGGTATGCTCATGTTGGGCTAATGAGTAGAAGATAATTTTAAAAACACTAAAATTCCTGCAGCATGGACTTGTTATCTAATTCACTAATGCAGGAGGCTAGCAACCACCAAATGTAAACATTAAGCTTCCACAGCAACATTCATTTGGTGGCAATGCACATCTGGTTTATTTTACAGTACACATGAAACAGCACAAGTAGAACAATCAGTGGATTCAGTTAATTTTATTACTGAACTGTATTTTATTCTTCTGGAAGGGTGTAATTTTATTTTTCTGAAGAAGCATGGGCAGTGCAGTTGGTTTGTTGCAGATGTCAGTCTGTTATTAACTGTGAAGCTTCTGCACCTTCAGAGAGGCACCATAAACCATAGAAGTGTAGCCAGGGAGAAAGACTCTCCAGTCAGTGTGCCACAGGATCATTAACCTCTGCGTTTCCTGCTTTCTTACACTTTAACAGGTTAACTGTATGTGTGTGGATGTGAGGGTTGGTTTATTTATTTTTGCATTTAATTTCTGAAGTTTGGTGTTTTCTTAAAGAAGGACAGTGGATAAAAACACCAAGGCCTCTGTTTCTGCAGCCTGTTGGAGGTGGCTTGGTACTTTTGATGTAGTTTTCCCTGTATGCTGGGGAAGGCACATGGGGATGGTTCTCACTTGGCAGTTTAGAAGAGACCTCTGAGCTGCTGCTGTTCTTTGGGTATGGCTTGAATCTCAGCTTTAATGAAGATTCTCTTTACCCACCTTCATACAGTTCCTCAGGAAAACACTGTACATACAATAAATAATTGAGCTACAGCTCTGAGTATCTGTAAAATCTACCCAGAGCCTGAACCTGAAGCTGTTCATGCTGGCACTCCTGCAGTATTGCACTAACTGGGTTTAAAGATGCAGCTTCTGTAGCAGTTTGGTAGATCTGTGGTAGACATGGAGCCACAGCCAGGCCGTGACTTTTTGAAGAGCTGCAAGAATTACATGCAGACAAGCATTTTCTTGCTGTGTGGTGTAACTAAGATGGCACACTGCCCTTTCTTATCTGAAAAGTTGATCCAGCTATGGGCAAGGTTTCTTTGTGTATTTGGCCACCCAAAAAAAATGACATGATTTAACTCCTCCTTAACTTTTGATACTGTATTTCAGTATTGCATCTAAATCATCTAGTACGGAATGTACATGGAAAATAAAGTGTCACAAATATGCATCTCAGTGACAACTTAACTATGGCAGTTGTCCACAGCAATCATGACATCCTGGGATGTGAAACCCTCCTTTTCTCTAGGCATCAAAGCACTTAGGAAACAGTCGTTAATCCTGTCCTCATCCTGAAAATGTGGGAATTAGGCACAGGGAAGTGCAGTTGCAAAAAAAACCCAAATGAAATCAAAGGCAGAGTAAATCACCTCTGTTCCCTTATCCTGGACTATCTACTCCTCACACCTCCAGTTCCCAGCAGTTAATCCTAAACTAAAGAACTAGACTGAAATAACCCCCTCTTCTGTGAAACACGCTCTCACAGAGATGTTGTTCAGCCTCCTCTGTTCAGAATTGGTAGTCAGAGACTCAGTGTCTCAGAAGATTATTACTAATTTAAAACATAGACTGATAATTCTCATTTTTCTATTAAACATTTTTTTTTCCATAATTTTTGTCTTTCTTTGTTTCCAGAATTGCTTGCTTTTGCCATGAGACCTGAAGAGAATCCCCTCGTGGTTTTACTACTGCATGGATAACTAGAACATACCTATGTGACCAGACTGACTTGTGGCATTCTGTGAGTAATTTTGCTCTTAAAAGTCAGATAGCTCTTGTGGCTAGGTAAACCCACCAAAATCCCAAAGCTGGTACTCTCTTTAAAGGTAGTCACATAGCTGAAAGTGTCCAACTGCAGACCAAACACACTTGGAAAGATGGCAGCATATACAGAACACCAGCATTTTGCTAAATCACACTTGGTTTTGTTTGACAAATCGTGTCCTTCCCATCTGGAGGACTGCCATGCCAAACCTGGAAGATGTAAAAAGCAAAGGGTTTCTGCTTTGAAAGAATGGCAAAATGTTGTCAGGTCACAAGATATATGAAAAAACATTGCCAGCTGCTCAATTTACTGAAACATCCTGAGACAGTGCAGTGCACCTGAGGGGGCAGATTTTGGCTTGGGGTCAGGAAATATCTTCTGCTGGACCTAGCTGATATGCAAGAAAAAGCCTGAAAAAGTGCAGGATTAATTATGTAATATATATGTTTCCCATAACCTTAATTTTCAAACTCAGAATAATTGACAACAATTAAAAGTATTTCCCCAGCTCAGGTCAAGACATAAGAGTTGTTGAAATGCTGGTGACTACTAATGCTTCATATTTTCTTTGACCTTTCCTACTGCTGGATAATGAAGGTCAGTGAAGCTTTCTTCAGGAAAAAGGGAGGAAGAATCTCTAAGTTTTCCATGATTCTAGGCTATTTCTTTTTATCCACTCATCACACCTGTGATTTGATTTAATTCTAGCAGCATAGTGTTGACTCCTATCATCTTAATTGCATGCAGCTATGAAATGAAAAATGACAGCAGAACATGATTTATATGTGACATAATAGAACAAGGTTATATATGACATAATAGAACAAGGTTTTATTCTGCTTCTGGTTGTGCTATTTGAAGGAATAAGCTTTTAGGGTGCCAGAATTATTGCTAGCCTTGTTAACTACTTTGGAAGCAAAATAGCTGACATAAGGATAGCCAAATCTGTTCCTTTATGAAAGTGTAATAAGACAGAAAATCATTTTATTGTCAGTTAATGCTTCAGTTTATATTACACAATTAGCTCTGCAATAAACTACAAACAGATTTGGTCATGTCTCTTACACCAGTAATCCTGGAAGCAGCAGTAGAGCACCATCCAGCTCCCTGATGCCAAGAGGCTGACAGTAATCTGCCACAGAACAGCTGATAACCCAATCCAGAGCTACGCCTATGCAACCCAAATCAGACTCTGGCACACTTTCTCTCAGGTTTCCTAATTTGCCTCTGAACTACACAAGAGGTTTAGCTCTAGTCTACATGTATTAGTGTTCCAAACACTTGAATCATTAGTCTGACCAGGCAATGGGCAGAGCACACAAATGTATGGCTTGTTCAGCCACCCTGACCCCACTCATTCCCACACATGGAACAGCCCTGCCAGTCGACTAAGCATAGAGATGATCCCAGAAGCAAACAAGGCCATGCTCACTCATTCACTTCATGAGTCACTCAGTGTTCTACTCACTCACTTGACTCAGTCCTTCATACTCAGAGCCTTAGAATCTCATCTCCCTTTCCCAGTGAGTAATGCCAATTAGAATTCACTTAAGACCCACACAGACTGAGAGCAGAGTTACACCTTCAGTCTAAGAGATCCTAACCTTCAGGAAACAATCCCTCCATCTGACAATTATTTTTATGTCTAATTGATGTTAGAGACCTAGCACTGAGAAATCCTTGTTCTTACTCTTTCAGTGATACATACAATATGAATATACATGCTTCATTCTCAGGGGAAAACTATTCTATACTGTGTTGGCTATAAAAAAAGGCAAAAGCTTACAACAATCCCAGAAGAGTCTAAACCAAATCTGGTACTTTTCCCGAGCCTGATATTTTTTCATTGCCATGTAACACATCTATATTTCTCCCATGTTAGCTACTTCTCTCAAAAGCGCTATTACATGCTGCCCTCAGAGTTCACTCCTTTCAGAATGACTCCTCTAAATGCCAGATTTTTTAATTCTTTCAAAAATGCTTGTACTATTGTGCCTAAAGAGCTGATCTGAATGTAAGCAAGCATTAGTTTCAGGTGTAACAGATGAATAATCTTCAGTGCTAGAAAGCCAAACAAGGTCTAGTCTGTGATGAGGTCTAGTTCCCAGGGCAGGCTCTACAGCACAGATTTTTCCCCTTTGTGACTGATTATACCTCTTATATTAAGTTATTCTATGCTTATTTAGTGATTTATATTTATACCTGCTGACTAAAACCAGATCTCCTGAAGTGCAACTCTAACAGGCATAATAAATCACCAATTCTAAGTTGTGCAGGGACTGGGTAGCCATTTTGGTGGTGGCAGCCATCTTGGGGCAGAAGAGATTCAAACATCCACATTTCCAGATATGACTAATATTGTGCAAAAATGATCATTTTAAGATAATCTTCCCAGTTGTCAGCCCCTCCACTAGAATTAGAGGAAGGGTATCACAATCTACTACACTACCACACATACCTGTAAGAGGAAATAACTTTTGCTGCACATTGTTTGCTCTTAACTCACAAAAGTGCAGAGATTGAAATATAAAAACAAGGCACTAGTGGAAACCCCTTTTCAAGGCCATGAGGTAAATCAAGAACACAGATGCAGGAATGCACTCTCCTGAGATCTTATTGCAAGTTTTATATGTGATGTGGTTTGGAAATTTTAAGTAGAGATGTTAAAAGCATACAAACACATCACCTTTGAGCAGAAAAACATTGAGCTTTACTTAACATGTAAGACAATTGCATGCATTGGAAATGAGGTTGTGCTTGTGATTTATTTCCCCCACAAGAGACTTTTATCAGTCAGGACCTTGTTATGGTGGCTTGCTGCTTGTTTTTGGAGCTTTGACCATGAAGATGTAACAAGGTATTGGCAATAGAGAGAGGAGGTGATATTTGGTAAGGAAGGATGATGGGAATAGATTGTGGAAGCAACAGTGTGGCTCATGCTCCTGAGCACCTCGGAAACAGCATTTAGTGTGGGGTGTGCAGGAAAGGGATATTGTCACAAGGGAAGGCTAAAGTTCTTGGTCAGGAAACTTATTTTTCATGGCTAAAGATGAAGACAGGGTGGAGAGACCAAAGAGTGAGATGGCAATGTATTAGAGGAGCATGAATCTTCGAGGTTTAAACACCACCTCAGTGAGACTGATGAGCATGGGCCACAAATTAGAAATAAGGGAAAACGACTGCAACCTTAGAGACTCAAGACAGCACCGAAGGAGCAACCTGATCAACAAACCTGATGTGGACACCTTGCTTTTGCTGCTGCTGTGATTTATTACCTCTCCCACACAGGGCTGTTAACAGCAGAGAAATCAACCGCTCTGGGTGCAGAGCAGCGAGGCCGAGAAAGCCCGGGGGAAGGGCACGAAACACAAAAGAAGAAAGCAGCGGGAAGCTGACGGTAAAGTTTGGGTAAGCAAAGGTCAAACGACATGACACAAGGGCGCCTCACGCAACTTGGGAAAGTGACTCAGGCAGCCAACATCCGCTGGGGAGCCGGGGGTGTGCGCTGGTACCTCTGGCTGGCTCAGGCCCTGAGCCGTCCGCGACCCTTTCGCTGTGGAACCCGAGGGCGAGCCGGCGGGTAAGCAACAGGCGGGAGGCGCGGTGGCGGCGGAGGGGAGCCGCCGCTGACACCACATGGTTGTTCTTTCCCCTCCCCTCCCAGGGCTGCCCCCTCCTGCGCGCCCAGCGGCGGGACTGTTAAAACCGTTAGAGCTCCTTCTTTCGAACCGATTCAAACTCGGCAGCGCCCAGCATCGCGCTGTCCCGTCCCGTCCTCCCCACCCCACCCCCGCCTCGATCTCCGCTGCCCGCCAATCCTCTCGCCGCCTACCCTCCTCTCTCCTCCTTCTCCCCCCCCCATCTTCTTCCACGTGAGGCGGCAGAGAGTTTCAAGCCGCCTCGGCCTGGCATGCCCCGGCCCCGGCGCCGCTGCGGTGAGGAGCTAGCCGAGGCGCGGAGGGTGAGGAGCCGGCGGGGGCGGGAGGGAGCAGCGCGAACCCCACCGGTACCCCCACGGGCGGCGGCGCCAGAACAAAGAGTTCTTCTTCCCCCTCCCTCATCGCACGTGGGGAGCGAGCTCCCACCTCCCCCGCCCCGCCCCTCGCTCCTGATTGGCGTGGGGGGCCCTGTCCCTCGTCCATCCAGTCGAGGCGGTGCTCGGCGNCCGCCCGTCCCCTTCCCGCTGGCGCGGTAAGGTCTGTGGGGGGTGAGGGTGCGACGCGGCGGACGGGCGCGCAGCCGGCCGGTGACAGCTGGAGGGGAGAGACATGGAGTCTGAAGTGCCCTTTGTCTAAGTTGGCTCCGCCAGCCCGGCCGGCGGTTCCCGTTCCGACCCCAGCCCGGAGGAGCGCAGGCCCCCGAGCTGGCGGTGGGCTCGGCGTAATCCCCTTGCTTACCTCCAAGGGCGGGGGGCGGCTAGCGGGAGGAGAGGAAAAGCGAGGAAGACCCGGCGGTTTCCGTCCCCTCCTCCCCATTCCTGTCGACTGCATGCAGCGGCGGCTGCTTCAGGCGCGGTTCGGTTGAAGGGGCAGCGTGGAGGTAACGCGTGCGCTTCATGGGCGCCGGCTGAGCGCCCTGAGGAGAAATCGGTGTCCCTCCGGTGAGGAGAGTGGCACAAAACTCTCCCCCCGCCGGGTAGGCTCCCGGGAGGCTCGCACGGGTCCGCTCCGGCTCCCGGAAGCTGGCGCTCGGCGGGGCGAGCCAGGCGGGGAGGCTGAGCGCGCCCCGGGCCGCTTTCCCGCTTCTTGCTGCCCGGGAAACCGGCTCCGGTCTGTGGGCTCGCCGCCCTCTGGATCCCGCTCTGGGCCTCGATGGGTTGGTTCCCGCCTCAGGGAGGGGAGCTCAAGAGGGTGAGAGAGGTAAATCGGTGTTGCGGTGGCGCCGGCGAACTTCTAATCCTTAAGGGCACGGCGCGATCCTGGTCTTGCAGAGCGCCGCGAGAAAGTTGGTAGGGACCTGGAAATGGTGAGGTTTGGATCGTCCAACATGGGTACCCAGAGCGCTCCCCAAAACCGGAGTGTCTGGGGAGGCGTGAAGGAGGGCACTGGGCAGAGGTGNGCGCCAATGAGCGCGATGCCGATTGGGCGGTCGCGTTTGGCGCTCGGTCCGGGAGGGTGAATCCGGCAAGCCGGAGGCTGAGGGGAGGGAGCGCGAGCAGGAGGGCGAGCGGCGCGGAGCTGGCGGCGGCACCGGCGGCGGCATCAGGCCGTGGCGGGAGGGCCGGTGAGTGAAGGAGCGGGAAGGAGGGTGGCAGAGAAGGCGAGCGACACCTCGCGGGCTTGAGGCGTTGGCGCCGGGAGCGGCTATTTATAACCGGTTCCCTTTGTAATGGGGGGAGGGGAGGAAGGCGCAGGAGGAGGGGAGGGGGCGGCAGGGAGGGGGGCGACCGCCCCCCGGGAGCATCCGCCGCCCGTCCCCTTCCCGCTGGCGCGGTAAGGTCTGTGGGGGGGGGGGGGGCGACGCGGCGGACGGGGGCGGCGGCGG